>CM060708.1:308841661-309269891 GCA_030686995.1 Artemisia argyi
GATAAATGGTGTAAGTGGATTGAAGCGTGTCAAAATTTAGCAGCGGTTTCAGTTTTGGTGAATGGGTCTCCTACGCTAGAATTTAAAATGGAGAGGGGGGTTTGGCAAGGCGACCCATTGTCACCATTTCTTTACCTAATAGCCGCGGAAGGTCTCAATATTATGATACATGAGGCAGTCTCAAATGGAATATTTAAGGGGGTAAATATTGGAAGAGATGAAACTCCAATCTCTCATCTGCAATACGCCGACAATACATTGATATTTGGGGATTGGAATATGTCAAATGCTAAGAACATAATGAGAATGATGGAATGCATAAAATAATCTTCTGGTTTGAAGATCAACCCTAATAAAACCAAAGTGTATGGAATTGGTGTTGGATTAGAAGAAGTGGCGTCTCTAGCTCATAGAATGAGATGTGCAGCAGGTTCATTGCCATTCACATATCTTGGATTACCGGTTGGTTGTAGTATGAAAAGAGCATCTAATTGGAATGTTGTGGTCAAAAACTTCAAAAAAAGATTGGATAACTGGAAAGCAAAAACTATTTCTTTTGGTGGTAGATTAATGTTGGTCAAAATGGTATTAAGTAGCTTAACATTATAATTTTTTTCTCTTTATTTCGTACACCCCGCCAGTATCATTAAAAAGTTAGAAAGTGTGTGACAATGGTATTTTTTTTTTGGTGGGTTGGGGGGGGGGGGGGGAGGGGTACTGAAGAGAGTAAGAAGATGGCATTGGTTAGATGGAATATTGTGTTAAAGAAGACAAAAGTAGGTGGTCTTAGTATTGGTAGCTTAAAAGCATTTAACTTGGCGTTACTTGGCAAGTGGTGGTGGCGGTTTCGAATTGAAGAAAACCGATTATGGGTTAAAATCATTAAAAGTTTATATGGAAGTGACTTTTGTTCATGGAGTAGTATTGTGAAAGTGGGGAATGGGTGTAATACTCATTTTTGGTTGGATAAATGGGTTAGTGAAAATGTGGATTTATGTGAGAATTTTCCAAGGATTTTTAGACAAGAAATACATAAAGATATCTCGTTCGGAGAGAAGAGATATTGGAGGGACGATGGGTAGGCGTGGGAATAGAGTTTGGCGAGAAATCCAAGGGGTAGAGCTATAACTGAACTCATGGAATTGACGATGTTAACTAACTTTTTTATTTCTACTGTAAATTTAGATTCATGGAGTTGGCTTCTCGATGATAAAGGTTTTTTCACGGTTAAATTTCTTAGAGAAAATATTGATGAAGTTACTCTAAACTCAACGGTTACGGCTCAAAAGACTAAGTGGAACACATACATCCCAAGAAAATTTGCATTTTTGTGTAGCGGCTCCAACAATGTCGCCTTCCTGTTTGCTCATTGTTACATCATATCGGTACGGATCTCAACACAATTATATGCCCTCAATGTGATACCGAAATAGAAACTTTTGAGCCTTGTTTTATGTCTTGCCCAAGAGTTGCGACTGGATGGGAAAAAGTTTCTAAATGGTGGAAAATGGGTAATTTTAATGTTGGGTCTATAGGAGATATAATTAATCATAACGGTCACAATAATTATAACGTCTTGCAAAAGAAATGTTGGCAAGCGGTTTGCTGCGCAATGTTGTACTTAGTATGGTGTATTCGTAACAAGAGAGTGTTTCAAAATAAGATATCGAACCTAACTACAATATGCAACGAAGTTCAAGTTCTTGTGTACTTCTAGATTTCACATAGAGCAAAAGGGAAAATGATACACCCATGTTGGATAACTATCGTAGTTTATTTATTATGTTTGATAAGTGTTGAGTCATTGTTTAGGACTACCAGGGTCCCCGCGCGATGCAACTGCGGGCACCCTGTAATTTAATTTTTTCCGATTAATAATTTATTTTATTTGTACGTTTTTTGGCAATAGGTTTACCGATTAGATTTTTTATGGCAAAAGTTTAATGAAATTTTGCTTTGTTTGTATTATTTTATTTATTATTTATTTTATGTTTTTGTTTAGTAGTTTGTTTGGTTTGTACAATATATGAACATATTTTAGTTTATTATGTTCTTTTTTACAATAAATTTACGGATATCAAAAATTTCGTTTAGCTCGTGTCCGTTCGGGCTCGAGCCCGTTTGACCCGTGCCCGTTCGGGCTCGAGCCCATTTGGCCCATTGCCCGTTCGGGCTTAAAAATTTGTATAATATGCTTTATTATTTGTATTAGTGACATTTAATGCAGGAATTGTGTTTAAATTGATTGTACAATATGCTTGATAATTTGTATTTCTTATGTAAGGGGTGTTTTAATAAGTGTATTAATTGTATTTATTGACTATTTAATTAATTGTATTTAATATATATAATGATCAATTTTAAGTCATTAATTTTCAATTTTTAGTCATTAATTTTAAATTTTAATGGCAAAAACAAAGTGGTGTGTACTTTAAGCTTCTAAACTTGTAAAGGTCTAATTATATTTCATTTATGGTATTAATTGTCTAATTGTGTTTGAATCACTTGTACTTTAAGCTTCTAAACTTGTAAGGCTTAATTTTAAGTATTCTAATTATAGTAGTCCTTTATGCATTATAAGATAGTTAGATATGTCTTAAGTCATGTTAGGATAAGTCTTATGTTTCTGAGAGTTATCTCATAAACTAGTATTTAAGGTGTCATAATGTTATGAATGAATTAATCAGTCAAGTTTTAAGATCAATAATTCTCTAGTTCTTCTCTTCTATTTCTTGAGGAGCGAAGTGGTGCCTTATCCCGATACAACCCCTAAAAGGGTCATATCAATTGGTTCTTTCATTGAGAGCTCTCGTTGAGAGGGTTTTTCTTATTAGGGTTCCAATAAAAAAAAAATTACTGTTCATCAGCTCTATTTATTGCACTGTTCATCGGAGGTGCTGTTCATCGTGAGTACTGTTCACCACAGTACTGTTCACCGGTACTGTTCATCGGAAAAAAATTCTGTTCTTCGAGGAGTTACTGTTCATGGCATCGGGCAACAACAATCGGGACACACTATCTAAGCTTTTATAAATGTGTACGGTGGCCGAATACGAGAATGGTTTTCAGATTCTTAAAAATCAAGTAACGGGGATCTGAGAGTCTTTACTTATATCGTTTTATATCTCCGGACTTAAACTGGATCTACAATGTTAACTCTTACGGTCAAATCCCAAAACTTTAGACGAAGCTTTTTCATTGACCCGTGCGGCGGAAACACGCTTCGCGAACCTAGATATTTGGGAATTTTTGAGGTCCAATCCTTTAACTTTGGGAGAAGACTTCTTCAAATCTCGTATCATCGAGAGTCGTTTTGAGACGATTGCGAAGGAAGAGAAAGAGCACATCGTTGAAAAGAAAATAGATGTCATTCTACCATTAGAGGGTGAATTTGCTTCACCTATAATTAATGGGTCCTTAGATGTTGATGAAGATATTGGTGTTGATGAGGTTAAAAGCGCGATAGACGGTGTTTTTAATATTAGTGAGAGTTTGGTTGTTATTCTAAAGTGGGTACAGACCCGCACCCCGCACATCAAGGACATTGCTATTATTAGTAACTTTTGAAAACATGGATGTTGCCATGGGAATGGAGGCTAAAATTCAAAGAAGAACGTGGGATCCTGGAATCAAGATTTATTTTAGATAACACCTTGAGGGCAAGGTAATTTTGAAGGAGTGGGGAGTGATACGCCCGTGTTGGATAACTATCGTAGTTTATTTATTATGTTTGATAAGTGTTGAGTCATTGTTAGGGTAAGTCTTATGTTTGTGAGAGTTAATCAATCAAGTTTTAAGATCAATAATTCTCTAGTTCTTCTCTTCTATTTCTTAAGAAGCCAGCACACGCTTAAAGTGGTGCCTTATCCCGATACAACCCCTAACAGGGTCGTATCAGAAAATTACGTCCTTGAATGAATGGTGCATTGACCCTGTAAATGCATCCAAAGGTTAAATTTAGATTGGCTGGTTTCAAGTGTTAGAGATCGTTGGAGATTATGTGGTCTTAGATGAAGCGCTCTTATGTTTGGTTATAGTTTTTGCTTAGTGCATCATGTGATGGAGGGTCTTTATGTTCAATATTGGATGATGAGAGTTGCGGGATTTTATTTTTTCGGCCTTCGACATGTGTTGTAACCTTTTTTTGTTTCGCATCTTCTTTTGGATCTTTTGTATGTTTAGTTTCTACAATGTGTAGATATAGCATATAGGTGTAGTTGGTTTTGTTCAAACAGTTCGAGATATGCTCTGTTTGATTGTAGCTTTTGGTGCTGCCCTTTATATTTTATAACTTCTTGATGCCTTAAAAAAAAAAAAAAAAAAAAAAAAAAAAATTGCAAAGGAGATTGAATATGACTTCGAAATTTTCAATGGGTTGGAGACACGTGATAGTCGGGATTATTTTTTCCACCCATGTCTCAACCAGCGTACTTGGATATTGTTATTGCGTAGCCCACATTAAATTATTGTGTACACTTTACTCAATCAGATATGCTAATAGCACAGTTAGCAAATATACTTTTTGTATATGTAGTTTCCTTAACAAATTATATATCCCACGAGGAATATATAAATGCAAATTAGTAGGAGATATGTATTACCAATAAAACGTATTCAAATCAACAACAAACTTTCAAAATAACTTTTATGCGATGGGGGATCTAATACTCCAAGAAAACCCTAATCATGATGATGAAGATTCATTCACATGCGAGATCTGCTTTGAACTCGTATCTTTACCCAACAAAAGATTCATTAATAGCAATCGATGCGTCCACTCGTTTTGCACGGCTTGTATGATCAAATACATCCAAGCAAAGCTGGAAGACAACGTGTCAGACATCAAATGCCCTGATAACTCTTGCAATCACTCTCTTGAACCCTTATCATGTAGCACCAAAATTTCACACAAACTCTTCAACAGATGGTGTGATGCATTATGTGAGTCGACGGTGTTAGGGTTTATTTGGTTTACTGCCCGAACAACGAGTGTTTCTGAATTGATTATGAACGAGTTTAGTGATGGTGATGTGAAGAGATGTGTGTGTCCGTCTTGCTTAAAACCTTTTTGTTATCAATGTAAGGCTCCATGGCATGATGGTTATACATGCGAAGAGATGAGGGACGGAAACAATGTGGATTTTGATGTAGTATGCAAGAAGAATGGGTGGAACTGGAAGAGGTGTCCCAAGTGTAGGTATTATATTCAGTTTATTGGTGGCTGCCATATCATGGATTGCAGGTTAGTTACACTCCTCCATTGCACTCACTATAACATGCTACTATATTTGTTTTCTTTAACAAAAAAGTTAATTTTTGCTATATGTTAGATAGGTTTGCCCATATATTTGACCCAATTATATGTCTCTCCTAATTGACGTTGTTGCAGATGTGGGACAAAATTTTGCTACCTGTGCGGACAGAAAGTACCATTTTTGCACACGTTCGAGTTCATCTATAAGTGTTGCATAACCAAAGAGAATCTCTATGATATCGAAAAATCCTATGAGAGAGAAAAGATTTAAACTAAGCATAAGTCAAAACCTGAATTATTACGATTGTTAGCTTTACTTTGAAGATGGGTTTCAACAAAAATTGTCTTTGGAAGGACTAGTTCTCTGCAAAATAATGGTTTTGGATGTTTTTCTTTATCGATAGGTTGTGATGGATTTGTAGTAGTTTTAAGCCAACTATTACTCAATATAATCTAGCCACAAGTGTCTTTTTTATTTGTATGTTAATTATGGTTTAATATTCATCTAATCAATCAACAAAACACAACAACACAATTAAAGAACAAAGAAACGAAAGCTAACCTCATATGCGTGGTAAGGATTTGATTGATTGATTATCACCAATTACATTGTACACATAAATAGCACTATACAGAAAATTCTAAACTCGGGTTTGGGCCCGTTACAACACTACAACATAATACTCTACGAGCTAACACTCCCCAGTAGTCCGAACGGCAAAATCGCGAAAGCTCGGACTGGAGATTAAAAGCTAATAAACAATAAAGTAAAACTAATAAATAATTGTTGAAGAAGACATTCGACAGCTAGCGGAAGCACATCTTCAAGACATAAACAGGCAACAAACTGGATAAACCAAAGTATTTACAAGTAGCATGATCCTAAACGAGAACTTATGGAAAAGATTATAGCTTAGCTAGTTAATTAATATACGAATAAGACTTACCCATACAAATCTTTAATCTTTATCCAAATATAAAAAAATTAGGCGAAAAAGTAATTCTATAAATATTAGCAACCAATAAAATTACAAAACAATTATTTTTCATTCGATTCGATGGGGGATCTAATTAGAGAACTCCAACAAAACCCTAATCAACATGAAGAAGATACATTCACATGCGAGATTTGCCATGAACTCGTATCATTGCCCAACAAAAGATTCATTAATAGCAACCAATGCTCCCACTCGTTTTGCACTGCTTGTATGATCAAATACATTCGAGCGAAGCTAGAAGACAACGTGTCTATTGTCCCTACGGATCTTGGATCAATCATGGATGAATCATGTTTGAGTATGCACACGAATTGTGTAGTGACTCGTTTGTATAACAGAGGGTGGGTTTGCTTTAAAATAAACACACTGATATATATTGATAACCACACAATAAGTCTGTACATATTTCTATCTATTTATAAGTTTCTAAACGGTTCATTGAACCAACATGTCCCTTCGTGAAAAGGTATAACTAACTTCTACATAACTAACTTTAAACTAACAAACGGTTGTAAACTATCTAATCTACAAGTTCAGCCCTTAGGCTTTTGATTCATATGAACTTCTTGATTAATACTTTCCAACATTCACTCCCTTAATCAAGAATTCATACTCTTCACTCTGTTCTTGTTCATCCTAATTGCAGTCCCGTTCCTTCTTCTTATTCATATTCTGATCGCCCTGGTCTTGTCTGGTCTTTCATGTTCACTTGCCTTTTATCGTTCCATGGATCATCGTCCTTGTTCATATTATCTTCATGTGATCCATCCTACCTTGTTCATTACTTGTTCTTGTGTCCCATCCCTAACTGCTCCATACTGTGTAGACCCTGTCCACATCCTGCAAGCCTGGCGGTCCTTGACATCAACTTTTGCATGCTTCACCCACTTCTACTTTGGCTTCTCTTCTTGCAGCGTCATGGTAACCATTATCAAGCCTATGAACTGTTTTCTTGCCGTGTCTTATTCCCGCCATATGCGTAAGACATCTTCCTGGAACGTACTATCTTGCAAAATAACATGATCTTCATTCTTGTTCTTCTTTCTACTTGCGTTTCTGCCCAAAAACTGTAACGTCTCCATAATTCTTCTTCATGCTTTGTTTTCTGGGTTTTTCTTGTTCTTCAAGGCGATAAACTTCATGGACTTGCAATGATCGATCCACGTTAACCACATGCTCTTGATACCATTTATTGTCCCTACGGATCTTGGATCAATCATGGATGAATCATGTTTGAGTATGCACACGAATTGTGCAGTGACTCGTTTGTATAACAGAGGGTGGGTTTGCTTTAAAATAAACACACTGATATATATTGATAACCACACAATAAGTCTGTACATATTTCTATCTATTTATAAGTTTCTAAACGGTTCATTGAACCAACATGTCCCTTCGTGAAAGGGTATAACTAACTTCTACATAACTAACTTTAAACTAACAAACGGTTGTAAACTATCTAATCTACAAGTTCAGCCCTTAGGCTTTTGATTCATATGAACTTCTTGATTAATACTTTCCAACATTCACTCCCTTAATCAAGAATTCATACTCTTCACTCTGTTCTTGTTCATCCTAATTGCAGTCCCGTTCCTTCTTCTTATTCATATTCTGATCGCCCTGGTCTTGTCTGGTCTTTCATGTTCACTTGCCTTTTATCGTTCCATGGATCATCGTCCTTGTTCATATTATCTTCATGTGATCCATCCTACCTTGTTCATTACTTGTTCTTGTGTCCCATCCCTAACTGCTCCATACTGTGTAGACCCTGTCCACATCCTGCAAGCCTGGCGGTCCTTGACATCAACTTTTGCATGCTTCACCCACTTCTACTTTGGCTTCTCTTCTTGCAGCGTCATGGTAACCATTATCAAGCCTATGAACTGTTTTCTTGCCGTGTCTTATTCCCGCCATATGCGTAAGACATCTTCCTGGAACGTACTATCTTGCAAAATAACATGATCTTCATTCTTGTTCTTCTTTCTACTTGCGTTTCTGCCCAAAAACTGTAACGTCTCCATAATTCTTCTTCATGCTTTGTTTTCTGGGTTTTTCTTGTTCTTCAAGGCGATAAACTTCATGGACTTGCAATGATCGATCCACGTTAACCACATGCTCTTGATACCATTTATTGTCCCTACGGATCTTGGATCAATCATGGATGAATCATGTTTGAGTATGCACACGAATTGTGCAGTGACTCGTTTGTATAACAGAGGGTGGGTTTGCTTTAAAATAAACACACTGATATATATTGATAACCACACAATAAGTCTGTACATATTTCTATCTATTTATAAGTTTCTAAACGGTTCATTGAACCAACATGTCCCTTCGTGAAAGGGTATAACTAACTTCTACATAACTAACTTTAAACTAACAAACGGTTGTAAACTATCTAATCTACAAGTTCAGCCCTTAGGCTTTTGATTCATATGAACTTCTTGATTAATACTTTCCAACAGTGTCAGACATCAAATGCCCTCATACCTCTTGCAATCACTCTCTTGAGCCGTTATCATGCCGCACCAAGATTGCTCACCAGTTATTCAACAAATGGTGCCACGTGTTATGTGAATCAACTGTGTTAGGCTTTGATAAGGTGTATTGTCCTAACAACGAGTGTTCTGAATTGATTATGAATGAGTTTGGTGATGGTGATGTGAAGAGATGTGTGTGTCCTTCTTGCTTGAAGCCTTTTTGTTATCAATGTAAGGTTCCTTGGCACGATGGTTATACATGCGAAGAGACGAGGGATGGAAACAATGTCGATTCTGATGTTGTTTGCAAGAGGAATGGGTGGAACTGGAAGAGGTGTCCCAAGTGTAGGCATTGTATTCAGTTTATTGGTGGTTGCAGTATCATGAAGTGCAGGTTTGTTCTACTCCTCCATTACACGCAAAATCGCAAGTTACAATGCTTTTTTAAAACAAAATAACTTAGATTTTGGTTCAATCTTATATCAATATATAGCCGGTTTTAACTCGAGTATGTATATTTATGGTTCGGTTTATTCAGCCAATTCATTATTACGTGTTCTTTGTATGTTGCAAATATGTCCATTCTTTTCTTGAAACACCTAAACTTTGTTACATACACATCCACAACCCCTTCTTTAGCCTTGGCCGCCAGTGCGTACTACTAAACTTTTAAAACTTATACATTCAAGTACAAACCTTGCCATTACCAATGAGCTGAATATATAGTTGTGATAAGATATTAACATTTTTTTGAATAAGATTACGACCCCAAAGATCATTACCCGCTTAATATGAGGAGTTATGAATAATTATACGTGTGTTAATGTCTAATAATTTTCTCATCATATAAATTAGTTAGTAAAAAGGGTGTTGTCAATCTTAATTAGTTCTAAATGATTTTGTAAACTAAAAACATGTTCTAATGTTAATCATAGTTTTAACCCCCCGGCATTGAACAAATTATTTGACTATCGTAATTGATTTTAATCTTCAATCACTGTTGTTGCAGATGTGGAACTAAGTTTTGCTACAGGTGCGGAAAAAAAGTACCATTCTGGAATTCATTCGAGTTGGTCTATCACTGCTGCACAACCAATGAAAATTACAATGATTTACTTATTTCTTATATGAGAGAAAAGATTTAAACCATATGTCAAACACCAAATGTCTTGATCATACATTTAGCTTTAGTTACATACTAAACTTTTTTTTACATACCAAGGAACTCATCCCCATCATCCATCTAAAAAAAATCAATGATTGAGATTAAAAGTATTTTAATATTTCACTCATTTTTTATAATTTAAATATCTCTTAAACCGTTAATCATTAAGCGAAAATAATTACACCATCGCGATGAGCATTTACTTATCTTTCTATAGACGGACACTTTGATATACTTTCGACAAAAAAAAAAAAAAAAAAAAAAAAAAAAAAAAGTTTTTTTCACGTTTTTTTTTCCTGGCCGAAAATATCACATGTGATATTACATATCGTATGTGATATTAGTGTAATATCACATGTGATATATAATATCACATGTGATATATCATATGTGATTTTTTCGGCCACGAAAAAAAAGTGAAAAAAAACGAAAAAAAAATTATCAAAATTATATTAAAGTGCCTATCTGTAGAAAGATAATTAAATGCTCGTCGTAACGGTATATTTTTTTTCGCTTAACGATTAACGGTTTGAAAGATATTAATATTTGGAAAAAAAAATAATGAAAGTGAGTTTTTTAAATTGTTAGATTAATCTTATCCATTAGATTAAATAAAGATGAAGGGTGGAGACTAGTTTTAAAAAAAGTTTCGTTCGATCTTAAATCTAGTTTATCAGTGATATGATATATCTTTCGTGTTCTATTTTTATCTTTGTTATATACATAGGGCTTTTTATATACTATTTTACTTCTTTTTTAGCTCTAATTATGCATACTTCGACGGTGATAACCATTAAATCCCAGTTTTTCTTTTTTGTCATAAACAGTACATGCTTGACAAAAAGAATATGTCATTAATTAGCTTTAGGCCCGTGTGTACACACGAGTTTTTGCTACTAATATCTTTGAGTACGGCAATCTACATAGAGTCATGAATATATTAACTGAATTCTTTCACAGTATTTTGAACTTTTTGATAAATAGCCGTCTGTGATAAGTTGTTTTATGGTATAAGAAATTAAGAACAACATGATGTTTGGATTTGACTAGCAGCAAACTCCGGTACGAATAACGTTGCGCTACCAGCGTGAAAACTTGATTCCATGCCCTTTGATCCCTTTAAAATCTTGGAATCATGCTTTGTGTTGGTCACACGTAATGTTCTAACCTTCAAAACATGTATGAAATCAACTCAATCTTTTGATAAATCTAACAATTGTATTTGAATGGGTAACAGCTACCAAAAAAAGAAACTAGCATTATACCCGTGCGTTGCATTGGGTACGGTTGTATATCAACACAAACACATTTAACTTGAACATTTATATTGTACTATGGTTACACACACTTAGTATCACTTTTACCCTTTCTACCATCTTATTGTCTGCTTTATTAGTAGGGATAATACAGTTTTTTTATATTTTTTTTGTTATTATTATTATTATTATTATTATTATTATTATTAACCTATATATTTTATGTTTTGTACTTTTTTCTAACAGTATTACCTATTTTATTAATAGGAGAAAACAACTTTTTGTGATTTTCTGCTCTGTATTTTTTATGTTTTACTACTTTGACTTTTCAAAAAAAATTTCATAGTTTTATAATAAAAACAAAAACAGTATTTACATGTACATCATAAGAGGTTCAATAAATTAACCTTTCGGGATTTTTTCCCTGCGAAACACATCTTCAAGTTTTTGGAGCCTGTTTTCCATACCAGCACAAATGCTATCCATATTTTCATGTGTCGTGTTGTTATATCCCCCAGTATGTTAGCCCGTATTGTAGCGGGCCCAAGCCCGTGTCTATAATCTTCTGTGTTATGGTTATATATATATATGTACATTGTAAATCATTATTCAATATATGCTTTCATGGTATCACGAGCCTAATATAACCGGTCCTTCTCCAAAACCCTAACACAACCGCTTTTTCCCCTAAACTGCTCCTTCTCCGGCCGTCGGCTTTGGCCGGCGGTCCAGAGGGGCTTTCTCCCATTATCCTCTTTTTTTGGTGCAAAGGTGAAAGAATATATTAATATGAAACTTTTTGTACAACGGTTTAAACAACACCAAACTGGTTGGACATGCCCATACCAAGATACTCAAAACAACAATTCTAAACCTGATTATCACATACAACTTCATATCTAGCCAAGAAACTAAACCAATACAACTTGCTACTTCATTCATCTGATCCTCACAAGCCAGCAGTTAACCTATCATCAGGTATGCAACATACTGCAGCGTCCGTATTCACCTTGTGTGCACCAATAACCATCTAGCTACATTTCCACCTTATCTACCCATCATGGTCATTCAACCTGCCACCACAATAACCATGACAAGCTAGATTAGTGGCTTTACTAGGAACCCATAACCTCTCCACAGGCAAGGGCTATACCAACTGTGCTACATTTCCATATACTACAATGGCTTCACACGGTTGGGAACATACACCTTGAAGTGAGTACCAACCATTACCTCCTTAGCAGTGCATATCTAGGACCATGTAGGTTCATCTTTCACTCCTCATAATTCCTAGAAACATGCACCACCACACCTGTTCATTTATACCCTTCAGAGATGGAAACTCACTTTATGGACTATAAATAACACATAAGCTGTGTTGTTCCAATCACCCCTAGTTATCTAACAAAGACCTACTTAAAAGGTGAAAAGTCCAAACAACACGTATGGTTACTTAAAGTGCAAGCTACAGAGCCATCATCTATAGTGAACATATACTCAAATCAATTTTACAGTATGAAAAATTGATATGAAGGTTAAAAACCTTGATTATTCAGCAGAATTACCAGAGCACATTTCTGCATACCTCTGCACCTAGCATTCAGATGCAGGATACTATTCAGATCAAGATTACACTATTCCTTTGATATCCAATTCCAATATTCAAAAAATGCATGCTCATCCAAACACCCCCTTAAATCCCCGGTCACACAGTCAACAATCATGCCTTCCTATCAAACTTGATATTCCAGATGGTTTCAGCATTGAGAACATTTGTAGTTTGCTTGACCCTGATTGAAACCATTTTTGCCTTTATTTCCTCACATATTGTCTTAAACATTTCATCAGCACTTCTTTTTTGGCCAGTGAATAGCCTGCTATTTCTTTTTTGCCAAATGTAATAAACTGTGGCAGCAAGACATAGCTTTTTTATAATCTCCCAAACACCCCCATTAGTGGTTTCAATACTCAATTTGTTAACAATTCTTTCCCAAGTGTTATCAGATGATTTAATCTTTGCTATCTTGCATATTGACTTCCATATCCGCATAGCAAATTCACATTTGAAGAATAAGTGATCATGTGAGTCAACTCCTTTTTCATATAAGCTGCATTCATATGTCTTGTTGGGATACCATCTCTGCAACTTATCTTGAGTACACAATTTTTGCCTAACATCTAGCCATAAAATGTAAGTATGCTTTGGAATATTGTGAGAGTGCCATACAAGGTTCTTCCAACAAACTTGACCAATTTCTTCCCTTACATCTTTGCAAACACTACTCATGGTAAACTTCATTGTACTGCCTTTCTTGTCCACCCACACAGGCTTATCAGGGCTGTCATTTAGCACAGGAATAGGAATATTGTTTAATTGAGGGAATTTGACTAACCATTGCATAGGCCATTTCCACCCTTCATCATTAATTACATCAGCTAATTTAGTGTCATCTTGAAACCCAGCATAGAATACCTCTTTTTTACTCATAAAAGCAGCTAATGGTAGATTATTATACCACTTATCATGCCAAACGCTTATTGTTTTGCCATCACCTATTTGATATCTCATATGCTTTCCCACCCAATCTCTTAGGTTTAAGATACACTTCCAAAACCAACTGTCATTCTTATCAGAATCCACATCCTCTTCGTTATATACTTTCTCCCATGTCGGTTACTCATTCAAATATGGAATAATCGGTGGACTAATAAAGATCTAACAGTGATGATGCATCAGGTAGCCCTGGCAGCGGTAGTAATCGATGGTTGTTACAACTGTGGTGAAGATGTGTTTAGGATTAAGGGGTTGATGTGTTTTGTAGCGTATTTGTCTTTTGCTCCTCACATCTACTTTTTATATTTGGGTTTTGGTCAGTGATATAGTTTTATATATTTGGTTTTTGGCCAGTGGTAGTTTTTGGTGGATTTGTTGCGTCAACTAAAATAAAATAAAAATAAAAGTATAATAATAATAATAATAATAATAATAATAATAATAATAATAATAATAATAATAATAATAATAATAATAATAATAATAATAATAATAATAATAATAATAGTGAATCTTTATGTTTTCCTAGAAAAAAACACACACCGTTTGTTCGGAAGGTTTTTTGGGGGTTGAAGTTTTAGAACAAACTTTCGATTTTAGTTGTAATTTCCTTTGTTTTAGTTGTAGGGGATACTTTGGGTTATCCCGTTTTAGTTGTAGGAGATACTTTGGGTTATCCCGTTTGGTCAGGATACTTTGGTTTATCCCGTTTGGTAAGGGATACTTTGGTTTATCTCATTTGGTCAGGATACTTTGGTTTATCCTGTTTGGTACGGATACTTTGGTTTATCCGATTTGTTTCTTGCTGCTGAATATGTGCTTTCGCTTGCTATCGAATGTCTTCATCAACAATTATTTATTTGCTTTAATTTATTGTTTATTAGCTTTGAATCTCCAGTTTGAGCTTTCGCGATTTCGCCGCACAGACTGCGGAGGAGTGTTAGCCCGTATTGTAACGGGCCCAAGCCCGTGTCTAGAATCTTCTGTATTATGGTTATATATCTGTACATTGTAAATCATTATTCAATCAATAAAATCAATCATCATTCAATATGCTTTCACATTAAGCTTTCTCTTTTCCTTGACATCTATAAAGATAGCTAACAAGACTAGATGTGATCACTTATACAGAATGAAACATGAAACAAGACTAGCCTTGTTAACGGTTCACCAAGACTAGATTCGATCACTTAACACAAGCAAGTGCATACTACTGTTAACCATTCACCTAATGCTCAACAAGACTAGATATACTCATGGAGAAATAATTTACTTGAAGACATTACACTAGATAATAAAGGATTACCAGTGCATCACCAACAAATAGTGAACAAGCATATACACACACCGAACAACCACTTTTTAGCATCACTCATAGTCAATACTAGCCCATGAATACTTCCAACCTATGACTACATTTCACTATAATCTGCCTAAAATATGCCAACCTATATGCAGTTTCATCCTCATATATAAGAAAATAAAGCAAAGCAGATAGAGGGACACCCTCCCAAAACCATAATGCATAAAAACACATTAGTACAACATGTTACAATTATCAAAATCAAACTAAGCCAATTTAAAACTCATAAAGGAACTAAAACACATAAACTTACCAACATCCGAAACCCATTGCATACTTCCACTACAAATAGGGTTTCACCTCGTCTGTTGTGGTGTGGGTGTACTCTGGTTAGGGGATGCAACCGAAGATGCAGGTAGTGGACCGTATTTTCTAGGCCTCCCCCTCCTTCTTTTTTTCTTTACCACAACCTCATTTCCGCTTCCAGTTCCACCACCATCCATGTTTAAAAAAAATAGGGTTTGTGAAGGATAAACAAGAAATTAGGGTTTATGTTTGTGTATGTTAGACGAATAGACTATGTTTGTGTCAGTTGTTAGGTGAAGAAAATGCCCTCAAGTGAAGCAGTTTCATATAAAAGTTTTATCGTAAATTTTGTCCCTCAAGGATTGGAGGGTAAATCAGTCATTTTGCATATCTATGGGAAAGGTACAAACGATGTTAATAAATTTTTTTGAAGATAATGAGGGCAATTTAGTCATTTTACATGACCACTAATGGGGATATTTAACGCTCGTTAGACAAAATCGACGATTTGCAATAAAGTTTGTACTTCATGGATGTTGTTTGCAAAAAGTGCAAACCACCGGGACATCATTTGCTAAATAGTTTGGCGAAAAACATAATTTGTAAAAATGACAAACCACTGGAACATAATTTGCAGTTTACTCTAAAGACTAATCCCTTCAAGTACTTATATGCATGTAACGAGAGTAATGTAACCCGCACGTAGCTACGATAAACTTCTATATAAATTTGTAAGAGTGGGTTTATTTTTTGAAATATCAGTAAAAATATAGAGTTTAGTAGCTTGTTTGTTATAATGTAAAACTTACTTTGGGCAAAAGATAAAGTTTAATTACTGAGCATAATGGGTAATTTGTAATATTAATAATGTTTAAGGGGTAGTTTGACATTTACCAACCAAGATTCACCGAACAGTAAATTCAAAGTTGATAAATGTTACGTAGTATATACTTAATTATTGGATAAAAGAGATAAACAAGTTAAATATCAAGGTCGCACACTCGCACACCATACATGGTTGATTTTGTTGGGTTATTTTATTATTATTTTTTTCATGTTTATGCTAAAATAAACACTTACACCATAATAACAAGGCTTTGGATCAAGTAAAAATGGTCTTAAAATGTTGTAGTTTAAGGTAAGAAGGAAGGTCGTTTTTGGAGAAAAACAAATATGTCACGATTTCTTTTTTAGTATTTTTATTGTTTCTGAGTAATTTTTTATATAGGTTCGTGATGCACCAATATATCTTTTTTACCATGATGCATTTCTTATATTGTAACGTACACATCTCTTAACATTGATGCATTTATTTTGTACCGTATAATATACGAAAATGTTATAACAAAATAATGTATCGTAGTTATAATTAAATCAACGCGTATAGCAAAACATTAGCATACTCGTTCCTAATTAATTCGGAACATTCGTTGTTAGGACAATAAACCCTAACACCTTTGATTCACATAATGGATCGCTCCATTTCTTGAACATTGTACGTGAAATTTTGGTGCGCCTGACAAGGGTTTAAGTGAGTGATTGCAAAAGTCATAAGGGCATTTGAAAGTGATCATACACGCGGTTTTTGGACTTGCTCTTTGAAAGTGATCATACAATTGGTTGCCAAAAAGAGTGTTCGTTTTGTATGAATGTCGTGATTATCAGATAATAAGATGTTTGAGATATTATGCCGAATAATTAAGGTTTTTTTTTTTTTTTTTTTTTTTTTTTTTTTTTTTTTTTTTTTTTGTGAAAATGGTGAATATATTAACTCCAAACATTACTTACAAATACAAGTAACTCTTTAAATTGAATGGACAGGTCACTTATGATTTGAGAACCCGCCTGACTAATATACTGGGCCCATTGTGAGTTGCTCAAGACAAAACCGGTTAACAAAGCGAGTTGCGCCTTCATACCTGGAGGTGGAGGCGGATGTATGGTAACGGTCTCAGCAATCTTCTTCTCGGCCTCAGTAAGTTTCACGTCCATCTCGGCCATTTCTAAAAACGAAATAATCAAAATTTAAAAACAGCTATTGCAATACATAATTTGAGCCATGAGTAATCTATAATTACTATTATCACACTGTATACATACCTGGAGGTGGAGGCGGGGTGTATGGTAACGGTGACCTGTGCAAGCCAGGTAACACCCTACGCCTGCCGGCTATGTGACCCTACTGCTTGCCTTTCTGAACCATAGCAAGTATCTGCTCCTCTGTGTACGCCACCCTTGTAGGCGTATTCGCTCCCAGACCACGAAGCCGAACCATCTCTTTTTATTTAGTAGAAAAAATTTGAGAAAATTAATATATTAGTCGGGTTAATTACAATATTATGTTTCAATAAATCATTAAAGTGTGTGTTTGGAAAAAAAATAAAAAATAAAATAAAATAATTTCATTATACAGGAGCTCGTGTGATAAAGCCTTTGACCACTCCTATTCCGGCGTTAAACCATCCATTGTTATGTGTGTTTTGTGATTATTTCATTATACGTATATATAAGTAAAATATTGGCGGGGAAAAGGCAAAATTTGGCTAGGGATTTATTCCCGTCGACTTGTCGTCGGCAACAAAGAGGCGGGAAAAAAATTCCGCCATAGTATTCACCGGTATTTAGAATAATTTTTTGGCTTAAACTTTACCGTCGACATGTCGACAGGATAATAAGCCTAAACATAGTAATTAACTCTAATCTAACGCTAATTGCATAATTTGTGATTAATATGCTCCTGTCGACATGTCGATGGGAGCATATTGGCGGAACAAATTCGCGCCCAAGTTTTGCCAATTATTGAGATTGAAAAGTTTGACCATTCAAAATAGACTGACTACTCAAGAGAAGCTGCAAAAATGGGGTATCTATAATGCCAACAGATTTCCTCTCTGGTAGAATGATAAGGAAGATTTACAACACTTATTTTTCAACTGTGAGTATTCAAAGGATGTTTGGAATAAAGTAAAGGAGATTGCTGATTTAAAGTGTGATAAAACAAATTGGGATGAATTGATTAAGAATGTTGCTGATGAATGTATTCATAAGAACATTGGATGGGTTGTAAGAAGACTTGTGCTGGCAGCTTGTGTCTACTTCCTTTGGTAAGAAAGGAATGGGAGAATTTTTAAAAAGGTGCATAATAGTAGTAATGAAGTTTATAAGAAAGTGGTGGAAACTGTTAAGTGTAAATTGCTTGGAATTATGGTGAAAGATAGTAACACTGTTAGATGTGTGGAAAAGAAATGGCAAGTTAAATGTAGAAGAGCAAAGGTTGTATACTTTTGAGTATTAATGGCTTATGAGGTGAGTGCTGGGAAATGCTTTAAGGGTTGTTTGGCAGAGGTTTTATAATAGCAGTTGGCTAATACCATGGGTTGAGTCTCACTCTGGATGGAGTGGAAAATATCCATAATGTAGTATCCTGCTTGGCTCTCCGAGATATTGATATATGCTTGTAAGCATTACATATGACTGACTTGGTATGGTCAGTGCAGAGGTGATTTAAATCTGCACATATGCTAACCCAGGTTCTTATTGCCTGAATTATGATATTTTTGGCTCATTTCAAATGATGACTATGTATCTTGGATATGATTAGATCACTACTGTCTCCTTTATACTTCTATTGTAGGCCTTTGTTAGGTAACAATGGGATATTTAGGTTGTGCAGTCAAGGATTTATTCATTTTCCATAAAGTGAGTTTCCATTTGAGTTGGGTAAATGAGTTGGAGAGATAGTGCATGGTACTAGGAATTGTGAGGTGTGTAAGATGAACCTACATGGTCCTAGTGTGCACTGTCTAAGGAGGAATGGTTGGTACTCACTGCATGGTGTGTGTTCCCATCTATGTGAAGCCATTGTAGTAGATTGAAATGTAGCATAGGTGGTATAGCCCATGCTGTGGAGAGGTTATGGGTTCCTAGTGAGGCCACAAATTATATCCAAGATACAGAGCCATCATTCGAATGACCAAGATAAGTAGATATGGTGAAAATGTAACTAAATGGTTCTTGGTGCTTTTAAGGTAAATGAGGACTGCAGAAGTTAGCAATCAGGTGATAGATGCCTGCAGTGTTTTTGTGATCATAAGTTTAGGCCATGGAGAGTGTATTCTAATGATGTATTCTCAAATGTTTGTTTTTGATTATGAGCATAGGCTTGTCTATTGCTATAATCTGTTTAATGTATATGAAGTTTGTTTAATAATATAAGTTTACCTTTTGCGCGCAAAAAAAAAAAAAAAAAAAAAAAAAAAAAAAGTTTGACCATTATGGTCCCGTCAACATGTCGACGGGAGCATGTTTATCCGAAGAATTCAACGCGGCGAGCCTCGGTCAAACGTTTTTTTTTCTTTTTTTTTATCGTTTTCTTCATTGTCCCGACGACAAAGTGTCGACGGGATCCTTTCGTCGCCCGTTCTCCTATTTCTTGTAGTGAACCACCATACCAAAAAACGCCATAGTTGATATCAAACTGGACACTTGAAGAAAGTCCCCACTCGGATTGTATAGCTGGTCCAACAAATCACAAAAGCATAATTTCAATTGCTTCTCTACCCAACCAAGTCCAGCATATGCAAGCACTATAAGTTGGAAGTTTCCAAATCCAATAGTAGAAATTGCTTCATCTAATGTATAGTATATCCTTGATCACCCATCTAACCATCATATTTATATGAGACAAAAGTTACAAATGTATCAGCATGCATACTAAACTTTTGGAGCATACTAAAAGCAAGCTTCATGGTAACAAATAAAGTCAAAAACAATATTTGAAACTTCAAAACACGCAATTAAGTGTTGATTACCACTTCGTTAGAATCTGAAAACCGTTATCTTCTTGCAAAAACTTTGATAACCAGCAATGCTAAACGACGTCCTGTTATAAAGACAATATGTGGAAGACGATTAATGTTCAAGCTAATTCACTAGCACGTTTAGAAGAGTGTCCGCTCTCTCGGGAGAACTTTTGAGAATTCTCTCAGTAGAATCAAAGCATGGTTTGGTGTTTTTATTTTATTTTATTTTTTATTTTTATTATTATTATTTTTAATCATAAACTAGACTAGGTTGATGAATTATTGAATCAAATTTAGGAGGAACAGAAAAGTTGGTTCCATAAATGAAAATTTTGTAAAATTGATACTCCCTCCGTCTCAAATTTATTGTCCACTAATGATTTTTTTAGTCTTTCTTCTTCAACTTTGACCTTAAATATTTTTGTGGGTGTTATATAATATTTGATGCAAAATATCTAAATGAATTGGGTTTTAAGTGTACTTTTCAATGGTATAATTTTTATCAATTATTATATAATAAAAAAATATATATTCATGGTCAAAGTCGAACTAGTTTGACTTTGAAAAATTAAACTTGGACAATAATTTTAGGACGAAGGGAGTATAAAAACCAAAAGAAAAGTACGGAGTAACTTTTTTACATAACTGTGTAAGTATTTTAAAAAATATTAAAAATCATTTTTCAATATTTTTATGCCCATCCTAAGATCACATCCTATTATCCTAACCATTGAATTTTGATTGTATCCCTAAAATTTCTACTTTCAAGGTATAAATAATCAACTTTGGTTAATAATCTCATGCATATCCTAATATTCACGTAACGAAAATCTTTTTCCCCTTCTTACGTACGTCCAGCCATCTTCTTGTTCCACAGGTCGTCGATCAAGAAAGTCTAAGGTAAATTGCACTTAGTTTTCTTCTATGAATATCTGCTGTTACTTCTTTCGAGTTCATGCATGTTTTCTTGAAAAATAGCATCTCAAATATAATTAATTGCTTTGACGCTGATACCAGCATACATATATGTATGTTTTTATAAGTTGCAGCTTAAATCATGCAGCTAAGAACCAATGCAATGGAAAAGTACCAACTATTGGAAAATCTTGGACATGGATCGTTTGGGGTTGTTTTTAAAGCGTTCAATACGCAAACGCGTGAAGTGGTTGCGATCAAGAAACAGATGACAAAGTATTACTCAAAAGAAGACTGCATGAACCTAACGAAGTTAAGTCACTCGTCAAGATGCACAACAATCATCCTAACATCATCCGCCTTAAAGAAGTCATCAATGAAAACTTCACACTGTTCTTGGTATTCGAATACATGGAATGCAATCTCTACCAACGTATGATACTATATGAGAAGCCCTTTTCAGAAACCGAGATTAGAAACATTTGCTTCCAAGTATTTCAAGGTCTTGCATACATGCATCATCGCGGTTACTTTCATCGTGACCTCAAACCTGAGAACCTTCTTATAAACAAGGATATAGTTAAGATTGCTGATCTTGGTCAAGCTCGCGAGGTGAATGCTCAACGACCATTCACCTATAATGTTACAACAATTTGCTATCGTGCCCCTGAGATTTTTCTACATTCGCCAGTGTACAATTCTGCGGTTGATATGTGGGCAATGGGTGCAATAATAATTGAATTATTCACCCTCACACAAATATTTGAAGGTTCTTCTGAGGCAGATGTGATGTATAAGATTTGTGGTGTTTTAGGCACCCCAACAGATAGTACATGGCTGATCGGAGGACTTGATCTTGCAAAGAATATGTGTTATCGGTTTCCAGATCTTCCTGGTGTGCGGTTTTCTGATTTATTACCAAATGCAAGCCCGGAGTTGGTGAATCTTGTTGCTACACTCCTTTCATGGGAACCCAGCTATAGGCCAACAGCGATTGAGGCGCTTCAACATCCTTTCTTTCATAACTGCTATTTTATTCCACCAACCGTCCGCCTTCAAGACACAAGTTTTACTCTCCTTGATTCCGTGCCACCCGTGTTTAAAATGGCAATGCAACGTGAGTTGATGAAGAAGACAACAAGTTTTAAAAGTTGTGCCAGTTCTTTGGAAAGAGTAGATTTTAACGAAGATCTGAGTCATTTTCTCCCGAAAGATTTATTTGTGTAATGAAGTATAAGAAGTAGTAGTTTGTTTTAGCTATTGAAAATCTACAATTAATGTGGTTTGAGTTTAAGTTTGTAATGAACCTAACCTATAAATGGTTTTGCTTATGCTGGATCTGGTTTGGTGAATCAAGAGTAATGAAATGTCAAGTTTCTTGAATGATTAGTTATTTACTCCATGTTTAATTAGTATCCAAATTTTCAAGTTCAAATTTGCATGTTTAATTGAAGACCAATTTTCATTCCATGTTTAGAGCATTGTTCTTAAAGACTAAGCATGGTATTTAGGCTCTTTCAAGTATTCATAGGGCATATAACGAGGGTGTTGCATCACATGTAATCCGCGCGTAGCTGCGGGAAACTTGGATATAAATGTTTTACGCAAGACTGAATTTATTTTTTGAAATATAAGTAATAATATAGAGTTCAATGAGTTTAGTAGGTACTCCGTAGTTTGTTATAAAGTTAAACTTAAAAGGGACAAAATAAAACGTTTAGTGAGTATAATGGGCAATTTAAAACTTTAGTAAAGTTAAAGGGAGTACTTTGACATTTACCAACCAAGAATTAATGTAGACGAACAATAAATTCAAAGTTGATAAATGTTATATTGTTAATCATTAGATAAAAGAGATAAACCAAGTCAAAGATCACGGTGTGCCACCGTAGACTGTTGATTTTGTTGGGTTTTAAACTTTCTTTTTTGTCATCTAATGCTAAAATACACTTACACTATAATAACAAGGTATGTGATCAAGTAAAAATGATCTTAAAATATAATTTAAAGTAAGAAGGAAGGTCATTTTTCGAGTTAAACAAATATCACGATTCTTTTTTAGTATTTTTAGTTTTTCTGAATAACTTTTTAGTTAGGTTGGTGATCTTTTTTACTGTGATGCACTTTTTTTATAATGTAATCTACGCATCCTAACATTGATACATCTATTTTGTACTACCAAGCGAGTACTCGTGCATAGCAACGAAAATTCCTAGCGACAAATAATTAACGATTTTTGATATTGTGGTGAGTGTTTTGTGTAATGTTAAAAATAGAACGTAAAAAGATGAAAATGTAATTGCAATCGGTTGTAACATGCGATAATCCGTCTCAAGCAAAAATTCTTAACATGTCTCAAGGAACATGTAAAAACATTCGGGGAAACTTAAAATAAAATATTACATCAATTATGAACTAATAACTAACAATACACGTTACTCGTCGCTTAAAACTTTTTGGTACACGACATTTGACATATGTCCTCCTTGACCGAACTCTTTGACTGTTTTTTCTAATACCTTTGTAGTTCTACGCAATATCCTCTAGACAACGTAACATAATTGGTATATTTAATTGTTAACTTTTAGGTTTTAAACAAGTCAGCAATACATGATTTAAAACACATTATGTGTTTTTTTAGTGAAAGTGAATGCTATTTGTTGTCTTCCTAAATTAGATTAAGTTTCCTTTATTTGTTGTCTTCCTAATTAATTTACCTTTTATATTGTTTTAATTTTTTTCACTTTTCCGTCAAGGAAGAGATATGCATATAGTTTCCATTTTTCTGTTACAATTTGTATTTCAAGGTGTATTTCAATGTTTGACCAAGATTAAAGATTTCACTTTCAAGTTTGACCATGCACTAATATATGTAGTTAAGATAGAATACACGGATATGTTACAGAGTGTAACAAAACAATGTATCGTAGTTATAATTAATTAAATCATTGTGTATAACAAAACATTAGCATACTAGCATGTGATTGTGTATGCAACAAAAGAGTAGATCACAAACCGATATGGCAAACGCCAATTTACAAAATTATGTAATGCCTACACTTAGGACACCTCTTCCAATTCCACCCATTATGCATGCAAACAAAATCAAAATCGACCATCCCTAGCCTCTCTTCACATGTATAACCATCGTACCATGCAATCTTACACTTAGAGCACACGGTACCATAACATTTGATGTGACATTATGGTGACGTGGCGGATTTTGAGCTCAAGTTATCATACCCCATATGTTGTGTTATTGATAACGTTATATTGGGCGTTGCCACAACAACGTGTGTTGAAACGTGAATAAAGGCATGGTTTTTTGGTGTTAACCCGGCGTTATCATACCCCAAGTGGTGTTGAGGTGGTGTCAAGTTGGCTATTATAACAAAATTGTTTCACGCAAAAAGGACACACACAACTCTTCGCATAACCATTACCAAACTTGTTCATAATTAAAACGGAACACTCGTTGTTATCAAACCCAATAACAAGTTAACAACGTTGATTCACATAATGCATCCGCCATTTCTTGAACATTGTATGTGAAATTTTGGTCCGCCATGTCAAGGGTTCAAGAGAGTGATTACAAAAGTTATAAGGGCATTTGATGTCCGATATGTTGTCTTCGAGCTTGGCTTGGACGTATTTGATCATCATACAAGTCGTGCAAAACGAGTGGACGCATGGGTTGCTATTAATGAAATTTTGTTGGGTAGTGTTACGAGTTCAAAGCAAATCTCGCATGTAAATGTGTCTTCATCATCATCATATTATTGATCAGGGTTTCCTTAGAGTATTATCCTATTTAGATCCTCCATCGCATGAAAGTTTTGATGATTTGTTTGTTGATTTAAATACGTTTTATTGGTATCTCTCCTACTAATATGTAGAGTGGATTAAGTACGACTCACTAAGTGTTTAGTGACCTAAGTTTAATTCGAAAAGTAAATACTTTTGAATGATGTGCATCAGATTAAGTATAAGAGATAATATATAATTACTTCACTACAAACATTCTATTTTATAACATAATAACATACAATTAGTGTTTTCAATAGAAATTACTTTACACGTGTTGAAAATTTAATGGTTTGATGAGTAGTGCATTAAATTATTCCACTTTCAATAAGATGTATGAACATATAAGATGATTTTAGCTTATGCATGTTATTGGCTTTCAAGTTGATTATTGTTAAATAATTAATACAAACAAATAAACTAGAAATGAATTTACTCCAGACTTCGCTCAAATATAAGGATCATAAGTTAACTTTGAATTTGAACAAAAGCTTCATATCTTTATTTGTTTATTTATTTATTTCATATGCACTTCATTGTAAAATACGCTATTATATAGTCTTGGTTGACAAGAGCACTGAGAGTGATTTGTCGGCTTCGCTAATTTCGTTGGTAAGTTCTTGATGTTATGGTAAAACCAAAGAAGAAATAGTTGGACTTGTACTATGAGAAATCATGGAGAGATTATTGTCCTTTTGTTTTTACTTAATCCATTACATTTAGAAAAACTATTGTATATTTTAGTATTTGATAAATCCTTTCTTTACATATCATGTGTTTTCCTGTAAGATTTAACTAGGCATTAAAGAATTTGCAATATTTGGCATAGATTTTGTGACAACTATACAATGCGGCTACATGTAACAAAGTCAAATGTAAACGTTGGTATATGATACTTACATTTGTCATTTTATGTTTTGCCTTAGGTGAATGCGACATCAAAAGTGAAAATGGCTTGATTGATCAAATGGGGCTTTAGAAGTACGACTATATTATGTGACCACGTGATGTTTTCTATACTGATAATCGCCAAAAAAAAAAAAAAAAAAAAAAAAAAAAAAAAAAAAAAAACGAGAATATATAAAACATTTATTAGTAGTTAGATTTTGGGCAAACTAAAATATTTCCAAAACAAAAGAAAGTAGTATGATGGTTAACATTTATACTATTCTAAAATCACGTGTCACAATTAGAAAGGGCACTTTTTATGATATATGAAGTAATTCGTTAAAAGAGAAAGAAAAATGATTTGGATGCCTAAAACCTACACCTAAAATTAGACCTAAAGATGTGATTGGTTGATTTGAAAATTTGATTGGTGGGAAATGATGAAAGAGAAAAAGTGAATTACACTTGTCAAAAAATTAATGGTGTAGGTCTAATATTAGGTCTCATTGTTAGGCCTAAATATCACCACTCAAAGAGAAATACTAACTTCACAAAAAGTTTATAAAATTATATCTACATAATGATTTGACAACTATTTGGGAAGGGTAAACAAAAGAAAGAGAGATTATGATACAAAATTATTCACTCACTACACATGCCAAGTCATTTTGTGATTGTAATTTTGTAAAGTCTTAATATTGCTCTTAATTAACTAAAAAAAAGTTATCAATCTACTCTTGTATATAGGTATGTTTTGGAAAATTTGTTGGAGCTTATACTATAAATTAACAAATAGAGTATTTTTATAAAATTGTTTAACGAATTAGTTTGAAATGTATCTTATTGTTTTAAATTGACATACAAACACATCAAATTAAACTCACATATATTTAAGTTTTACGTGTTCATCCATTATATCTTCTAAGATACTTACATAACTTGATTAACTATAATCTCTATTTATTCCTAAAATATCATTTCAATGAGTCTGAAGTCTGAATTTATCGTTTAGAGCTCTAGGTACAATAACACGGTAACGCTAAAAGAGTGTACACCAAAAGATTTAACATCAAAAAATCACCCTTATCATTAGAGATGGCAACGGGGTCGGGTATGCGGGCAATGGTAGATACTATCCCCATCCCCGAAGTTCAATGGCCATCCCCATCCCCGCCCCCATCCCCGTCGGCACAATTACGTCCTCTTTCCCATCCCCAATGAGGGAATGGGGACCCCCAATGAGGAATCGGGGATTTTTCCCTGTTACACAATTGACATTTTAAATATATTTCAAATGGTGCAATACTAACAGCAAACAAAATTCATTCATTTTAGAAAATTCAAGCATTCGACATAAAACATAATAAAGAGTACGACTTCTCGTAAGTACAAAAACCAAAATATGACTACAACTGGAAACAAAAACGGGAAATAATCCAACACGCAAAGCAACATACCAATAACATGAGCACATGTGGTTAATGTCTTCAAGAAGTTAAAAATCCCGGATGATTTATTGACAATCGAATCTCGATAAGTCCATATTATTATATCACCAAAACGAACTAAAACAAAAATTTATGCATGAAAAAAAAGACAACACTTTTAGTTGTCATTTATAGCAGTTGAAATGGGTACATATATAATTGTATTTATATAGAAAGGATATTCGAGGACGGGTTCGGGGACCCGAGAGTATTATCATCCCCGCCTCCAAACCCGCTTTAAGTATCAGGGATTCCCCACCCCATTCCCATACTCGGTCAACTAGGGGATTCCTCGGCCAAATCGGGTTCGGGTAACGAATTCTCCGTCGGATTCGGGGTTTTTTGCCATCTCTACTTATCATAACATCAAATAACATAACAATTTTGAGACCCCCATTTTAAAAAATTACAATTTACAAATTAACCCTTCAATTATTTTTATTTATTAAATTAATATACAAATAACATTTTATATAAAAAAATATAAAACTAAAAAAAAAAAAAAAAAAGGTTAAATAAGTTGTTAAAATTGTTTGATCCAGTATAAACATGTTTCCAGCACACATACCAACGACTACTATTCAGTGCTGAAAATAATAATAATAATAATAATAATAATAATAATAATAATAATAATAATAATCATCCTCTTCTTCGTTTTATACACTCCACACTCCACACACACACAAACACAAACCAACACACAGACAAACACAAATCATCTACCCGTTATACCACCAGGGGTGTGCTTGTAAATTCTTTTTAGTCACTACATGCGTTTCATTTTACGTTGTCGTAGCCACGTCGTTGGTAATGTAGCCCCAACGCCGGCTTCGCTGGTGTGGTAACACATGCATAACACGAGCCACGTAAGCCATAACATCGTGGCTGCGTTATTATACCTTTCGCGCTTATAAAAGAATTCACAAATTTATGTGACCACCATATCTCTATCTATACTACATATAAAACATGCATTTTTTTTTTTTTTTCCTTAAAATTTAAAAAACTTGAAATTAAGTAATGCTTCAAACCTAAATTCTCACACATAAATATTCAAACAATGATTCCTTAACGAGTTAGCTGCATTAAAATTTTCACCCAAAATTCCAAAAATATGCATGACAACTTTTTTTTAAATGTAATGACGGACAACGGTGGTCAAGCTTGCCCGAAACCTTCAAACCTTGCTGGAAATACTCAAAACTCACCGTAAAATTGTTTAATAAGTTATACTTGTTTATATTTATTTCAAGATGTTTTTTTTAAGAAAAATCTTGCTAGTAATACCTAAAATTTATCGAAAATACCTAAAACTTGCCAAAAATATAGAAAACTTATCAAAAATGTCAATCCGATTAATCACCGATTAATCCCGCCTAGACCGATTACAAGCTATAGGGGGTTGACCGCCCAACTACCGATTCACGATTTTTGCAACCTTGATAATTTCTAAAAATTCATCACCAAACTTTACTACGTAAGACATCATATCACAACTTCTTTTATTTTCTATTAATTCATAGTTGATTAAAATGAAAAAGTACGCAACTATAAAAGTTTGTCGCTATAAAATTATGTTATTATGCGTGAGCACTCGTCTAGTTATATATAAAGAGAAAACTCATTTTTTTAAACTTAAGAACTTAAAAATGAGTAAAGTTCAAATATTAAATACTTAATTAAAAATAGAAAAAACATCTATCATTAAATTAATAGTTTAAGTATTTTTTTTAATCCTCAATCTGGCATTAGGGGACAAGATTTGCCACGTTGGCACCAAAATGCATAGTTTTAGGATATCCCAACCATGCTTTATATACACGACAAAAATACAGTTGCTAAAAATATACTCCCTCCAACTCATATTTATTGTCTATATTTCCTTTTTAAGTAAAGACTAGAGAGTTTAGTGGGGGAATATTCTATTTGAGTGGTTGAAAATTAATCTTACCCTACTTTTATTAAACTATTTGATTGTTGTCTCCTGACAATAATTTTGAGACTGAGAAAGTACCTTCATTAGATTTATCCAACATATCACACACATTCTCTTTCTTGATATAGTTAGTTTAAAAGTGCTTTTATTAAACAATAGCTTGATTAAATACAAGCCATGAAGTAACATTTTTTTTTAATACTTTTATAAACAGGATTAAAACTTAAAACCATTATCTCTTCACACAACTTATATCGTTAAAACACAAGCTTTATGGTTTAAAAAGTTATTTTGTATAAGATTGTAAAAATCGCGAATCGGTAGAACGCTCATTTGTAGCTTGCAATCGGTCTAGGTGGAATTAATCGGTGTTTAATCGAATTAACATTTCTTTCAAGTTTTGGGTATTTCCAGTAAGTGTTAGGTAGTTTTGGCAAGATTTTTCTTAAATCCATCTTGTAATAGATATAAACAATAACTATACGTTATTAAAACAAAATTACGATGAGTTTTGGGTATTTCTTGCAAGATTTGAAGGTTTTCGGCAAGTTTAACTACCGTTGATCGTCATTGATCACAGTTGAGCGAGTTGTTTTACACTAATCAGAAAGGTTGGTAGCCTTGTAGCTCATATATTGCGATTAATCCGTTTTCTAGAAATTTTTTGCAATACAGATTTTATATATGTATTTATTGAGACTTGATCCCAAAAATTTATTTAGATTATTTGGTAAATATATGAGTCTTTAATTAAGATGTATGCCTTATAAGGTATCCCGTAACTATTTTAGAAACTTTCCTCACCAACCCTGTTTACATATGTAGTGAGTTTCAAATCTGAAACTTTTTTGTAAGGATATCAAGAGTAACGAACATTGCTAGAGGTTGTTTATTAAAGTCAAATAAAGTAAATACAACATGAATTAATTGATTTATCTACAAATTAGATATGCTCATTAATCTTCCCGCCATATTAGTCAAAATAGTCAACTTTTATTACGCATTCAAATCTTAATGTTTTACGTACATTAACCAGCATCCCCTAGATTCATTCATGTAGTATAATTTTTAACACCCGTTAATGAGATATATGACTATATGTAACACGTTAGATAAAGTTGTAAGATATAACATGCCATTGTCACATTTTATTGTAAATAAAAAGGGCAAAATGGTAACTTACCTTTGGTTAAGACACCACACCACTACCATTTTATCCTTTTTATTGCCTACAATTTCTCAACATTAGTAATGCTCCCACAATATTGATACATCATTTTTTTTACTAAGATTAAATATACCTGTTTTATAATGTATGTTGATCACCAATATTTGTGTAATATTACACACTACACCAAGACAATATGCAAAAGACAATGTTTTAACTCATTATCTGCTCAGAAGAGTGTCCGTTCAGTTTATAAAACATGATTTATGTTGGTTTAGGCCTCTTCCACCTCATTATCATTTTTTTTTTCTTTTGCACATCATATCATTTTTACCGTGTTACTAACATTTAATGGTAGGGGTGAGCATCGGGCCGGTACCGTCCCGTCCCAATCCGATACCTACAGTCCTGACTCCCGATTTCACCGGAAAATCAAACCGACTCCTGACCCGAAACCAGTCAGTTCGGTATCGGGATCGGTCGGATTTGTCGGTTTTCTTTGTTATTTTTCGGTTTCCATCCCGAACCGACCCGATACCGACAGTCTCGACTCCCAATTGGCCGGAAAAAGTAAACCGAGTCCCGAACCGAGACTGGTCGGAATCAGGAATCGGACGGCAGGATGGTCAGAATCAGGACGGTAGTCGGTAGTCGGTCGAGTATGATCAACCTTATTTAATGGTAACTTTAAAATGTAATTAGAAAGGACAAAATGGTAAGTTAAGACCAAGGTGAAGATGGCCGTTCCACTATTTCAGGTAGTGGTGCAACAAATATCATTGCATACATACATACATCATATACAAAAGATATCCACACGCTTATAAAATATACATCAACCAAATACACGCACCCTCACACATTCAAAATCATTTTTAGTTTGTTACACTCTCAAAACGGAATGGTATTAACCCTATAACTACCTACTTTTTTTTAATTTAAACTCGAAATAATAACAAATTTAATGATAAATGATGTTAAATTTGTGTTTTTTACTTAAAGTAATGAACTTTATCACTCTGTTTTAACTTAACTTTGTAATAATATCATCATTTTACATAAAATAATGATTTTTTACTTAATATTTGTGTTTTTATACATTTTTTTTAATTTAAGCTTGAAATAACAACAAATTTGATGATAATGATCAAATTATCACATACCATGAATGAACTACAAAATTCGATTGTTTTAGTTTTTTGTTGAAGTGGCGAGGATATCACACTATTTTACTGCATTAACAAAAGTTGAATTAGACAAAAAGAGAGAAGGAAAGAAAAAATGTGCAACATTAGGCAACAAAAAGATACGCGGCATTAGGGGACAAGATTTGCCATGTTGGCACCAAAATGCATACTACACCCTCCGTCCCAAATTTATTCTTCACTATTGACCTTTTTAGTCTTTCTTCTTCAATTTTGACCATAAATATTTTTGTAGGTGTTATATAATATTTGACGCAAAATATATAAATGGATTCGGTTTTAAGTGCATTTTTCAATGATATAATTTTTCATCAAGTATTATATAATAAATATATATATATTTATGGTCAAAGTTGAAACAGTTTGACTTTGAAAATTCAAACTGGACAATAATTTTGGGACGAAAGGAGTATTAGGATACCCAACCATGCTTTATATACACGATAAAAATACAGTTGCTAAAAATATACCTTCAATAAATTTATCCAACGTATCACACATTCTTTTTCTTGATATAGTTAATTTAAAAGTGCTTTTATTAAACAATAGCTTGATTAAATACAAGCCATGAAGTAACATTTTTTTTTAATACTTTTATAAACAGGATTAAAACTTAAAACCATTATCTCTTCTCACAACTTATATCGTTAAAACACAAGCTTTATGGTTTAAAAAGTTATTTTATATAAGGTTGTAAAAATCGCGAATCGGTAGAACACTTATTTGTAGCTTGCAATCGGTTTAGGTGGAATTAATCGATGTTTAATCGAATTAACATTTCTTTCAAGTTTTGAGTATTTCATGTAAGTGTTAGGTAGTTTCGGAAAGATTTTTCTTAAATCATCTTATAATAGATATAAACAATGAATATATGTTATTAAAACAAATTTACAATGAGTTTTGGGTATTTCCTGCAAGATTTGCAGGTTTTCGACAAGTTTGACTACCGTTGATCGTCATTGATCACGGTTGAGCGATTTGTTTTATATTAATCAGAAAGGTTGATAGCCTTGTAGCGCATACGTTGCGATTAATCCGTTTTCTAGAAATTTTTTGCAATACAAATTTTATATATGTATTTATTGAGACTTGATCCCAAAAATTTATTTAGATTATTTGGTAAATATGAGTCTTTAATTCAGATGTATGACTTTTAAGGTATCCTGTAACTATTTTAGAAACTTTCCTCACCAACCCTGTTTACATAGTGAGTTTCAAATAAGAAACTTTTTTTGTAAGGATATCAAGAGTAACGAACATTGCTAGAGGTTGTTTATTAAAGTCAAATAAAGTAAATAAAACATGAATTAATTGATTTATCTACAAATTAGATATGCTCATTAATCTTCCCGCCATATTAGTCAAAATAGTCAACTTTTATTACGCATTCAAATCTTAATGTTTTACGTAGATTAACAAACATCCCCTAGATTCATTCATGTATTATAATTTTTAACACCCGTTAATGAGAGATATATGACTACATGTAACACGTTAGATAAAGTTGTAAGATATAACATGCCATTGTCATATTTTATTGTAAATAAAAAGGGCAAAATGGTAACTTACCTTTGGTTAAGACACCACACCACTACCATTTTTGTACCATTTTGCCCTTTTTATTCATATGCCTACAATTTCTCAACATTAGTAATGCTCCCACAATATTGATACATCATATTTTTTTTTTACTAAGATTAAATATACCTGTTTTCTAATGTATGTTGATCACCAATATTTGTGTAATATTACACACTTCACCAAGACAATATGCAAAATACAATGTTTTAACTCATTGTCCGCTCAGAAGAGTGTCCGTTCAGTTAAAAAAACATGATTTATCTTGGTTTAGGCCTCTTCCACCACATTATCCCTCTTTTTTTTTCCCTTCCTCTCTCTTCTCTTTTGCACATCATATCGTTTTTACCGTGTTACTAACATTTAGGGGTGAGCATCGGGCCGGTACCGTCCCGTCCCGACAGTCCCGACTCCCGATTTCGTCAGAAAATCAAACCGACTCACGACCCGAAACCAGTCGGTTCGGTATCGGGGTCGGTCGGATTTGTCTGTTTCTTTGTTATTTTTCGGTTTCCATCCCGATACCGACAGTCTCAACTCCCGATTGGCCGGAAAACGTAAACCGAGTCTCGAACCGGGACTGGTTGGAATCAGGAATCGGACGGCGGGATGGTCAGAATCAGGTCGGTAGTCGGTCGGGTATGATCAGCCCTATTTAATGGTAACTTTAAAATGTAATTAGAAAGGACAAAATGGTAAGTTAAGACCAAGGTGAAGAAGGCCGTTCCACTATTTCAGGTAGTGGTGCAACAACAACAAATATCACAGGCACAATATATACATGATCATTGCATACATACATACATCATACACAAAAGATATCCACACGCTTATAAAATATACATCAACCAAATACACGCACCCTCACACATTCAAAATCATTTTTAGTTTGTTACACTCTCAAAACGGAATGGTATAACCCTATAACTACCTACTTTTTTTTTAATTTAAGCTCCAAATAATAACAAATTTAATGGTAAATGATGTTAAATTTGTGTTTTTTTACTTCAAGTAATGAACTTTATCACTCTGTTTTAACTTAACTTTGTAATAACATCATTTTTTTTACTTAATATTTGTGTTTTTATACATTCTAAAAAAAATTAAGCTTGAAATAATGACAAATTTGATGATAATGATGAGCATATTTGTGTTTATTTACTTAAAGTAATGATTTTTATCACTCTGTTTTAACATAACTTGATAATAATATCGTTTTTGATGTTATATCTGCATTTTTAAACTTAAAGTAATCAACTTTATCACTCTCTTTGACGTTAACTTGTTACGAAATGATGATTCAGCATGTTGACGTGGTTGTTTAGTTGATATACGTCTTTTGCGGCTTACGTTACGTTCGCATAGGTGTAGATGTTGTTGTTTAGTTGATATACGTCATTTGCGCGTTTTCGGCTTATGTTAAGTTTGGATATTATGAAAATAAGCAGTTGTATTAAGCCATGAGTGATAGATTGTTGCGTTTTTACGTTTGAATAGGTGTAGATGATGTTGTTTGGTGGATAATAGAGCGCGTTTTCGGTTTAGGTTGAAGTTAGGGCAATAGATTGTTACTGAGTACTAGCGTTTTTGTTTGACATTAAGTCCCGATTTTAGGAGTGGAAGCTGTATAAATAAGCTTAGCACAATAGATGTCGTATTTACGTTAAAAAGTTGTTTAAATCGCAGAACTGGTTAGTTAGTTACAGGTTTCAGATGCCACTCATTTGATAGTCATGTTTTCGTTTGACGCTAAAACTGATTAAACCAACTGTTAGTTATGTGATTGTATGCGTTGAATAATAATTAGGTTAAGTTATGGAAGTTCTATCATGAGCTAAAAAAGGAAACATAAGTTCAGCTTGTGGAATGTGATTATTCATTTTAGATTATTGTGCGTAAATTAGTTGTGGTTGATGGATTCTGTTAGCATAGCATCGTTTTGGTTTTACGTTGAACTTCTGACTTCTTAGATCGAAGCATTATCGCTTTTCACATTTTAAAACTCATTTCAGATGTGGAAAGTATAATTGAGCTTAGAAACATTCTCTGTGATGAAAGTGTAACCGTACTAAAGCGTAATTTACAATGGTTTGCAGATGGATAATGGAAGATTGAGTTATACAGTAGATGACGCACTTTCTGCCATTGGGATGGGGAAATTCCAGCTCAAGCTCATCGCATATGCTGGAGTAGGTGCGGTAGGAGAAGCAATGGAACTCATGCTTCTATCTTACGTAGGACTAGCAGCTCAACGTGATCTGAAGCTCTCTGTTACCGAACAGAATCTTATCTCTATCTTCACTTACGTAGCAATGCTTCTTGGAGCATTCGGTTGGGGTTATGTTGCGGATACTTGTGGAAGAAGGTAAAGTTTTACAGTGGTAAAAACCAAAAATTTTATATAAATTGAAGTCTCCTTAGACCTTATGCAACATCATAAGCATTAAGTTTAAAAGCCAATGACCAAAGATTTTAATCAGTAGCATTTAAAGGATGGTAAATTTGCTATAAATGTTCATAAAGTTATCAAGCAACTAATTCAAGTTGGCAGGAGTTTGCCACTCTAGATCAGGAATAGTTTTCACTTTTCACCATACTAATGATAGATTATAGCCTATTGTCTCACTTTATTGGTTCAACATCTTACTGGTCTCTTTGCTTTTGCCTTTCAGGAAGGCTATTTTCGGATTATCTTTGTTAACAAGCTTCATTGGGCTAACAAGTACGTTCTCACAGAACAACTTCCAACTATTGATTTCACGTATCCTTGTTGGATTTGGGATTGGTGGTGCTCAAGTGTACACAACGTGGTACATGGAATTTGTTCCGAGAGCTCATCGAGGGACTTCAATGATTTGGTTTTTCGGTTTTGGTGCATTCGGAACAGTTCTGGAAGCCTTCTTGGCTTGGGTATGTCAATTCATTTTATAATGCATGCCACCTATCTAACTCTTCTAATCATCATATAACTTTAATAAGCTTATTTAGCTGCACTAATTTTGTTTAAATAGTTTGATAATTAGTAAAAAGTTTTGCGGGTCAACAAACCCCATTTTGACCCATATTAAAAAAAATTAAATGTTTATAACATATTCGTATAAAAGCATAGAAGAGCACCACCTTCTTGTTGGTAATATCAGGTCTTTGATTATGTACCAATTCATGCCATATCGCATGGACAGATAGTCAATAATTAGAATAATACAGGGACCGTCCTGGTTTTCTACAATGCATCAGTTTTTGTGATCCTAGAAAATGTTTGGGTTTGGTTATTACAATGGTCTGGTAAGCATCTAAAATAACGTTAGTCAAACGCTCCTTAGAAACTCTATCGCTACAATAAGTAATTTGTATTTTTCTTCTAGCGTCTTATGCTTTTAGATCATTTCATAGTATCATTTCTCGATTTCTCTTTGCTCCTGTAAAGTTGAATCATTGCGTGTTTCTTTTTTTGTTTTCGTACTCCTTGTTACTTTGAGATAAATGTTGATGGGATGTATCAGTCAAGGTCAAAAGTTCTTATTTGATTTAACTGCAGATTTTAATGGAGGTGATCGTTCCAGAACATGGTTGGAGGTGGTTGATTGGATTAACTTCATTTCCATCTATTGTGGCTCTACTAATTAACTATTATTTACCTGAATCGCCAAGATTTTTATGTACACGAGGGAGAGTCGAAGAAGCATTTAGGATCCTAGAGATGGGAGCGACAATCAACCAAAATGATCTCCCAGAAGGGGAACTTGTCAATGCACACGGAGATCAGAGTGCTCAAGTGGAAGCCCCCACTGAAAGAAATCCTAATACAGAAGAGGTGATGGTAAACCAAACAGACACAGTGGTTGGCTCACTAGGTACTCAGCGCATAAATGATCTTGTGGCTGATAAGAAGCCAGCACAAGTCCAGGATGATCAAGCAGTTTTGGATCTGACTGCTGGCAAGGAGCGCTCAACCGAATCCCAGGTTGGCAATTCCGTACCTTCTGGAAGTGAGCAACAACCAATACTAGCCCCGGTTGACCAAGAAATAGTAGAAATTCTAGTCAGAGAGATACACTCTATAGTTGATTCTGGTCAGGCCAATCGTATTGAGAATGTGGATCAGTCCACAGTAAATACTCCTGTACTAGATAAAAACACCGAAAATGGTACAAAAAGCAGCTACCCAGCCATATGCATGCTCTTTTCAAGAGGGTGGTGGCGACAACCAGTTTAATATGGTTCTTATATTTTACAAACACGTTTTCATACAGTAGCCTCGTCTCATTGCTTTCACCATCATTCGTTGTATTATCCATTTGGCAACACGAAGTTCACAAGAATCCTAGCTTCTACTTTGATGCATTAATCGTTAGCGTGGCAGGTACCCAAAATCAAGTTTTGTTCATTTAGCTTTTCTTTCTGTACTTGTTTTTACCTGCTATTTTCATCAATAATATTAACATTGTGCATTTAACTATTTTGGACATTCATGAGGTGGTACTGCATTGGGTTCATGGGTTCAAAGTTCAAACTAAAGTTGTCAATTCTGACCCATTTACTTTTTAATTGGCCAATTTGGGTTAGCTTGTTCTTTAACAGGTAAACTAAAATAAACTAGCTAATAAGGAAACGGGTCGAAAATAGTTAGCATTTTTTATTGCAGTTTCTTAATTGTTTCACTTAAACAAAAAGTTAGCATTTTTTATTCGTTATCTAACCCACATGACCCAAGCATTTTTCCACCTAGGAATCAGACTCCATCTTATAGCCATATATACAAATAAAAACAATTTTTTTATTTTCCTTCTGTTGTCATCAAGAATATGAATGTTATCGTATTTCACTATTTGGACCATTCAAGAGGTGCATTACAGGATCATCACTCATGTTTGGAACTTTTTGGCCATTTCTTTTACGGGCCAAATATAACGTGTTAACAAATAATGAAATGGGTTAACGGGTCACACGAAATAACCTAGTGAATAATGAAACGGAATAATGGGTCGTAACCTCATCATGTGTACTTCTTTATGCTTACAGTTTCTTATCTGGTTTATTCAAATGAAGAAAACTGAATTTTTCGGAATAGTAGTTTAATACATAACTTTGAAATAAAAACCATAAAAATATCAGCAACAAATGTTTCACGTCAGGTAGTTACCCGTACCACAAAAAAAAAAAAAAAAAAAAAAAAAATCATTTTGACCCGTTACCCAAACCCCGTCCTCCTAACACACAACAATAATAAAAATACTCTATCTGTTGTGAGTTAATGCTAATCTGTCAAGTCAAATTAGATAATTTGGGCAAATTTTGTAGAGCTTCCAGGGCTGGGTTTAGCGTATTGTACATTGGACCGGATAGGTAGTAGGTATACTATGGCTGTCATGTCTGGTGGAGGATTCATTCTATCAGCGCTACAAATCTACGGCTGGAATACAATAGTTGCCACGTCTTTGGTGTTTTGTACTCGTATGTTCATGTCAGCAACTTTTGTTGCGCTAGAGATCTATGTGGAAGAGGTATGCCTTTCTTTTTATTATCTGCATACCATGAATGAGAAATTTTCAATTATATTCATATCAAAATATCTTAGGATGTGTACGTAGAATTACCTGCACTCATTCATAGTTTATGAAGGCAAAACTAAAAGTCGTTTATATGGTGTGGTATTATAGGTTTATCCTACAAACTTAAGAGCAACAGGAGTTGGGAGTAGCAACGATACTGGGATGGATTGGAGGAATGGTATGGCCTGCGTTAGGAGATCTGCTGGAAACTAGTCATCACCCGATACTACTCATGAGTCTATACGCTTTCAAAATCATGATATCAGGAGTAAGTGCTTGGTTTCTTCCGATTGAAACCCTAGGGAGGGAATTGGAAGACAATGAGGATTAGAATAACTTTCCTTTACATGTTAATTCTAGACTACGTTTGATCCCTGAACCTTGGTATTTCATTTGTTCATTGGAAGTTTAGGACTTATGTAGTTATGTTTGATCCTTTCTATCTACTGGTTTGACTTTTTCCATCAAATAAAAATGTTGTGATTCAGATTAACTAGTTTGCAAAGATGTGGTATTAAAGATCATCATATCAACCTATTTACTTATGAGTTATGAATGAGTCTATATATCTGTGCATCTGATAGGTTTTATATCCCATGGGTCAAAGTGTACTTTTACAAACTTTTTTTCACATTTTTAGATTATTCTTGTAATCTTTTATTTATAGAAACCTTAACCGGGGATTTTCGTATTTAAATATATATATATATATATATATATATATATATATATATATATATATATATATATATATATATATATATATATATAGTATCTTTATTTTCAGAACCCTGTTAAGTGCGGGAACTGCGAGAACTCCAATTTTACATTAAAAAACATGCATGTTCATATAAAACATGCATGTTTTCTTACATACACCTTAATACACATGTCTGCGTAACATACATGTTCATATAAAACCTGTGGTTTTATATGAACATGTATGTTACGCAGGTATGTGTATTAAGGTGTATGCAAGAAAACATAATGTTTTATATGAACATCCATGTTTTCTAATGCAAAATTAGAGTTCTCGCAGTTCCCGCACTTAACAGGGTTCTGAAAATAAAGCTCCCCTATATATATATATATATATATATATATATATATATATATATATATATATATATATATATATATATATATATATATATATATTTCCTTATTAGGTAATATTTTAATTATTTTTTTAATTTATAAATTTATAAATTCGTTTTGTTGATATACTTCCTCCGTCCCATATTACATGTCATGTTTGACTTATCAAAGTCTTTCTTTCTCAGCTTTTACCTTAAATATTTGTGTTTGTATAATATAATATTTGATATAAAATATATGAATGGATTAAGTTTTAAATGTATTTTCATTGCATAAAATTTTTATCAAATAATATATAATACAAGCAAAAATATATAAAGTCAAAGTTCATAAAGAAAGATTTGAAAATTCAGACATTTAATATAAGACGGATGGAGTACTACACAAGTAAAAGATAAATACAAAAAATATATATAAAATGCAAATAATAATAGGATTAAAATTTTTTAAATGATTATCTTTAATAATAAAAAACTATAATTAAAAATTATAAATCAAACAAAACAAAGATTAAATTATTTGTTTTTAAATAAATAAAAATATATCATTCAAAAAAATTTTTAAAAAATAACACGCGCGTGTGCGGACATTATAACTAGTCATATATTATACCAAACATGTCAACCATCAATGTATACTTCTAATGCATACCTCCAAGGCTCCAATGACTTAAATCATAATGTTAGACAGCACACTTTTTAATAAATCAATAACTCAATAATAATAATAATAATAATAATAATAATAATAATAATAAACCTTTTTAAACATACTATTGAATCAGATAAAACAAGGAACCCTACTTTATAAAGTATCAGTGTTGGTGCTCTTATGGGGTGTTTGGGTTAGGCTATTGCACGTAACTATACCTAGTGTTTCAGTGTTTGGGTGAGCTTAATGTACTTGTTGCCTTATGTATTTTTACAAAAATACAAGAAGTCCTTTTTTTAGTTAGTGTTTGGGTGACCTTTTTGATTCGCAGTATGTTTTGAAAGGAATTGTAATCTGTCAAATGAATTGTAATTTGAATGAATTGTAATTCAAATAGTTGGAATGTATTGTAATTGTAATGTGTTGGAATTGTAATTGACATATTATGTCTTTGTGTTTGGTTGGATCTCAACGTAATATAATTCAAAAAAAATTTAAATAAAATCTTAAAATTAATAATAATAACAATAATAATAATAAAAAAATTAATAAATAATAATAATAATAATAATAATAAATAATAAAAATAATAAATGTTATTGTTGTTTATTATTATTATATAAATATAAAAATAATAATAATAATAATAATAATAATAATAATAATAATAATAATAATAATATTTATTATTATAATAATTATTATAATAATTATTATCATAAATAATAATAATAATAATAATAATAATAATAATAATAATAATTATTATTATTATTATTATTATTATTATTATTATTATTATTATTATAATTATTATTATTATTATTATTATTATTATTTAATATTTATATAATAATAATAAATATTATTTATTATTATTTATTTATAATTATTTATTTATTTATTTATTATTATTATTATTATTTATTTATTTCTTATTATTATTACTATTATTATTATAAATAATAATAATAATAATAATAATAATAATAATAATAATAATAATATATAAATATTATTTATTTATTTATTTATTTATTTATTATAAACAAATAAATAATATTTATTATTATTATTATTATTATTATTATTATTATTATTATTATTATTATTATTATTATTATTATTATTATTATTATTATTATTATTATTGTTGTTGTTATTATTAATTTAAAGTTCTGAATTACAACGTAATTTAAAACTTTCTATCCAACTTCCTATGTAATCTGAATTTCCTCGTTTGGTGTAATTGTAATGACTGAATTACAATTACAACGCAAACCAAACAATCTACGTAATGTAATCTGAATTACAATTCCCTCCATTCTGCGAACCAAACAGCCTACGTAATGTAATCAAATTACAATTACATCGAATTACGCCAGATTACAGCGAACCAAACACCCCTTAATGTTAGGTCAAGATTTTAGAGATATGTGATAGTAGTCTGGGATTCAATCTGTTTCGGTTTAGACTAAGTGTGGGTTGGTTTGTAAACCATACCTCATATGGACTTATTTGAGACCATGGTAGTGGTACAGTCGAAGACAATACAGGTCTTAACAACAGTTGTCTTGTTTAGAATCGGCGATAGTTAGAATGGTCTTTTCAGGAAATATCTTATAGTCGTTGATATATATCTTTGCTATGTGTCTATTTTACTAGGTCGTAAAGCTATTGATTACATGTTTCAATACAAATTATTATTTATTTTTCCCCGAAAAGCTAAATATGTATTAGAAAACTCAAGAAGAATCACACCTAAATACAACTTATTGATCTAAAGGACCCTCAGATTAGCTTATTTTATTATTGGCTTACATGAATATGAAAAAGCTTACTCATCACTTTTTCGGCCTATTATGAGCTTATCAATATTAGGCTATGTTTGGCATACAAAATTGTGAAGAAATTATGTTTATTTTTCCAAAAATAAGCTACTTAAAAAATAATCTTTAGTTGGAAGACATTAAATTAACAAAAAATTCAAGCTGATAAAGCTTTTATATATATATATATATATATATATATATATATATATATATATATATATATATATATATATATATCACCCGCATGCCACATCATATGACACGTGTCACCCCCACTCCCACCCCGCAAAAAAAAAAAAAAAAAAAAAAAAAAAAAAAAAAATCCTGCCAAAATAATTTTTTTTCCCGCCAAATTTTTTAGTGCATCACAGTTATAAATTTTAGTGCATTAAGGTTATAAGTTACTACAACATAGTTGATGCACTGGGCTACTAACTATGATGTAGTGACTTATAATAAAGATGCACCAAAACTTAAAAAAAGAATCGTATTTTTATTATGATGTAGTTACATACATATATGATACTAAAAACTTATGATGATGCAGTTTCTTATAACTATAATGCAGTAACTTTATAACCATGAATGCAATATGTGATGCAGTTACATACATTTGATGCAGAAAACTTAGGATGATGCAGTTTCTTATAACTATGATGCAGTAACATTATAACCACGAATGCAGTAACCGTGATGCAGTAAAATCATAATTGTGATGCAGTAAACGTGATACAGTAACTTTATAACCGTGATGCAGTAACTTTATAACCGTGTTGCAGTAAATTTATAACAGTGATGCAGTAAAATTTTTTGGCGGGATTTTTTTTTTTGTTTTGCCCGAAAAAAATTCTTTTGGCGGGAATTTTTTTTTCGGCGGGGTGGGGGGGGGGGGGGGGGTGACACATGTCACTCCCACAATCATTACTACACTTTTTATTATGAGAGACCTTTTAGAATAACCCACCATATATATATATATATATATATATATATATATATATATATATATATATATATATATATATATATATATATATATATATATATATATATATGAGGATAGCTTGGCTACATTTTTTGTAGCCAATTGACTATAATCTTTCATAAAAAATACACTAGCATTGAATAGGGACCCACAAAAAAAAATTAGGACCCACAAAATGAATCAGGGACCCACATTTATAACACATAATTGTAGACAATTAGCTACAATTAATTGTAGCTAATATTTTTCATATATATATATATATATATATATATATATATATATATATATATATATATATATATATATATATTAAAGCTGATAAATGTGGTAAGCTAACAAAATAAGCTAATTCAAACATTCTCTTATTTTTGTTGCAACATGTAAACAATAATATATTTTTTTTAAATTTATATTTCAGAATACAAAAGCTGAATAAAGTTTCATATGTTTAGAGCATCTTCAATGCTGGATTGAAAAAATGTTAAACTTAATGCGTGGAATGACTTATTGTAGGGCTGAGCATACCTGACCGATTACCGCCTCCCGTCCCGATTCCATTCATCCCGTCAGCCCGATTCTGATTCCGTCTAGTAAACGGTTCGGGAGTCGGTTTACGTTTTCCGGCCAATCGGAACTTGGGACTGTCGGGACGGGATGAAGACCAAAAAACAACAAAGAAAACCGACAAATCCTACCGATCCCGACCAATCGGGACTGTCCAGATACCGAACCGACTGGTTTCGGGTCGGGAGTCGGTTTGATTTTCCGGCGAAATCGGAATGTCGAAATTCTCGGTATCAGGTCGAGACGGGACGGGACCCATGCTCACCCCTAACTTATTGGGTGAAGAGGTTGAGCATTGATCTCGATTATTGAAATTTGGATTGTGTGAATGGCTTTGGGCTCAATTAGCTTGCCTGGATATTGTGTTGCATGGCCCACGTTGAATTATTGACTGTACACTTTACTCAATTAGATATTCACAATACTACAATTAGATATCCTCTATATATATAAATGCAAATTTATCTTCATATTAGTAGGAGATATGTATTACCAATAAAAGATTAAAAGATATTTAAAATCAACAACAAACTTTCAAAATAACTTTTATGCGATGGGGGATCTAATACTCCAAGAAAACCCTAATCATGATGATGAAGAGTCATTCACATGCGAGATCTGCTTTGAACTTGTATCTTTACCCAACAAAAGATTCATTAATAGCAACCGATGCGTCCACTTGTTTTGCACGGCTTGTATGATCAAGTACATCCAAGCAAAGCTCGAAGACAACATATCAGAGATCAAATGCCCTCATAACTCTTGCAATCACTCTCTTGAACCCTTATCATGCAGCACCAAAATTTCACACAAACTCTTCAACAGATGGTGTGATGCATTATGTGAGTCGACGGTGTTAGGGTTTGATTTGGTTTACTGCCCGAACAACGAGTGTTCTGAATTGATTATGAACGAGTTTAGTGATGGTGATTTGAAGAGATGTGTGTGTCCTTCTTGCTTGAAACCCTTTTGTTACAAGTGTAAGGTTCCGTGGCATGATGGTTATACATGTGAAGAGACTAGGGATGGAAACAATGTCGATTTTGATGTTGTTTGCAAGAATAATGGGTGGAATTGGAAGAGGTGTCCTAAATGTAGGCATTGTATTCAGTATATTAGTGGTTGCCATATCATTAAGTGCAGGTTTGTTCTATTCCTCCATTGCACACACAATCACATGCTAGTATGCTAATGTTTTGTTAATTACACGCATCTATTTATAACTAGGATACATTGTTTTGTTATAACATTCGTGTATTTCAGTAATACCTTAGATGCATCAATGTTAAGAGTTATGTACATTACAATATAAAAAGTGCATATATAAAGATCGGTGCATCACGAATAGATGTAAAAATGAAAAACTTTAAAAAAAAAATGTGAAATATAATATTTTTTCGATAAATGACTTTCCTTCAATTCTAACCTTATGTTGTTAATACTACATGTGTTAATTTTAGCAAGAAAGATAAAAAAAGGTTTAAAGTCCCAATATAAATCAACGGTCTACGGGGATCGATCACGTCTTAACTTGGTCTATCTCTTTGATCCAATAATTTTATGTTAAATTAAGTAGTGAACAAGGTGTGACTGATCATCTTAGTTCTGAGTTTTAACGGGAACAATTCATATATTACATGTTTACATTTAACTTCAAGTGAACTTTCGGCACATACACATTGGTTTTGCACCGTTGTTTTGGCTATATATCAATTTTAATTTAATATTGTTGCAGGTGCGGAACTAAATTCTGCTACCAGTGCGGACAAAAAGTACCATTTTGGCATACGTTTGAGTTTATCTATATGTGTTGCACAACCAAAGAAAATGTCTATGATCTCCGAAATTCTTTAAAGAAAGAGAAGGTTTAACTCATATGTCGAAAACTCAATTTCTTGATCTTCCTTTTAGACATTTGGTTAGATATATGACTGCAGTTTCCAAGTTGTTACTGGTAAGCTTTGGTTTATCAATAAGACGATTTTTTTTTTTTTTTTTTTTTTTTTTTTTTTTTTTTTTTTAAATAAATCTTTTGTAATTTAGTTATATTTTGCATTTTCTTTGTTACTCATAACTATAGTTAGATGGTGATAATCATTTAATACAAATATTCTTTTGCATAACCACTCAAGTGGCGTAGTGGCAAAACGGCTTGTGAGTATCACTTTAAAATATGTGAGGTATCAAGTTCAATTCCTGCTAGGTGCAAACAACTTTGAAGTGGCCACGCCAACCTCCTGAAAATAAAGGGCTTTACCTGGTTATAGGGCTGAGCACTGAAGATTCAAAATCGAACCGGACCGACGAAACTGACCGAACCGACAAAAACCGAACCGGACCAACAGCCCGTCGATTCAGTTTCGGTTTCGGCTTCAGGTTTTACATGATTTCGATTTCGGATCAGGTCGGTTAGGTCCGGTTCGCGTTTTTCACGATTTTTGGTCCTCGGTTTTCTTGGGTCGGGTCGGTTTATGACCGATGCTCAGCCCTACCTGGTTATAGAGTATGTTTGGCACGGAGCGGTGTGGAGCGGAGAGGTGAGCGGTAAGCAATGAGCATTTTAATTTTAGTAGTCATTTGGCAAAGGAGCGGTGAGCTTTGTTATTTCTTAGGAATGTTCATTTTTTAACGTTTATTTGATAAGCTGTGAGCGGTGGCTATTGCTCACAACTAGGGTATGTTTGGTAAAAATAGTAGTGAGCAGTAGCAGTGAGCTCACCGCTCACCACTCATAGCTTCTTTAAGAAGCATTGAAAAAATGAGCATTCTTAAAAAATAGCAAAGCTCACCGCTCCTTTGCCAAACAATTAATAAAAACCAAAATGCCCATTGCTCACTGGTCATCGCTCTAAAAAGCTTCACACCGCTCCGTGTCAAATATAGCCCTAGTGCTCACAACTCACTACTATTGCTCACCGCTACTTTTGACAATTAGGAGAAGCAAAGGGTAAACAAATGGGGTTAGGCAAAGCCTTCAATATTTTGTTCATAATGGTCCTAATCACATGCATTCAAGTATCTACATTAGCTGTGAGACCTCAACTCAATGAGATTTTATTGTCTAACCCAACCATACGAAGATTGAACACGCCCCCAAACTCAAAAAGCACAATAATGGGATGTTACACATTTCCGAGTGGATGTAATCCTTCGCAGTGTAATATGTTGTTGCAAACCCAAACAGACCTAAAGTTATATTTTGTAATAATATTCTCTTTCTTATCGTTATGTTATATTTTGTCAATTTAAATAATAGAAAGGGAAATTAAACAAACTGCGAAAAACGTAGAAGGTGGTAAATACGTTTCCACTTAAAATCTTTATTTTGATGTATTAAATGGCTGATCAAGTTTGGCGTAATATGAAAAGTGACAATATAAATACTACACTATAGTAATAGTGTATTTCACACGACTTGGATCCTTGAAATTTTCTTTTGTGGAGTTTGGTTCAAGTGTTCAACGAATCACCTATTCACCTTGAGATGGAAGAGGAAGATGAAGAAACAATTATTGGTATTGGTGGTTGGTGGGATAATGGGACTGTTGGAATCGATGAAAGTATAGAAATCGAAACGTCAAATACTTAAATATGTAGTCAAGTTAAAGAATAATTTTGTTTTTTACATATTAAGCTAACAGAAACCAATTTAAACTGAAAAAATAAGATTAAATAAGCAATAAAACATGATTTCATGTATCTTTGTATCCCGTCATTTGACCCACATCGGTTGGCACACAATGTTCATCTTCACTTGAAGTTAAATCGATAATAATTGATTCTTTATACGAATTTCCCTCCATTATTTGAGTAGCAATTGACACTTTATCAGTGTTTTTTTCTTTTATTATTATTATTATTATTATTTATTTTTTTATTATATATTTTTTTTTCATTAAGGAAATTACATAAAATTGGAGGGGAGTTTAGACACAATCTGAGCTCCCACTCCTTTTTGAATACACAAACTAACTCGATGAAAAATAAAAGCACCGCTCTTAACATTGTTAGAGTGGCTGCTGGCAATAGTCCCAACACGCGCCAGTGTATTCAAAGCTTCCACATCAAGTTCCCCAAACGTGGAAAAAGCGAAAGGGACGAACTTGTATCTATTGTCTTCACACTTGGACGCATACTTCTTCCTTTTCTTTTCCACAACATTACTTAAAGCAGCCCCAGGAGCCCATGACGTTACCCCAGTCCCAGCAAACGGAGAGATCCCAGTCACATCAAGACATGCGTCCTTACCTTGGAACCAGTTAAACAATAGCACATCTGCAGGGCGTAATTCTTTCCCTTGCTCTGAAAGAAATCCCATTGGAGTCTCTTTACGCACCATAATCCCAGCTTTGGAACATATATCAACAAGGATATCACGCATCAAATTATACCTGAACTTAACACCTACTTCGCTAGCGCAGTGGACTGTGTGATCCCCTCACTGGTTTATACGGTGTACATTGCAACTCGGGCATAAGCTGCATTCAGAGAACATAGGAACCGCAAGCCTGTAGCATAACACCGATCGAAATTGGCGAGAATTCATCCTTTGTCCGAGACTGTCAATAGGGATGGCGAAGAGGAAGTTCTGCGCATGTGGGGCGCGGATACTGCTAAGTATAGCCACCTACCTTAGACTTAGTGAGTACTTAGAAACAAGGTCTTTCTCAATGACACCGAAATAACACTTTGCCAAGGTTTTCATCATTTGGGAGGCAGAAGCGCCCCCGGTGGCCGTGAGAAAGTCGGTGTTACAAGTAGCGTTGAATATGTCCAAAGCATTCTGGAATGAAGGCCCATGTGTAATAATAACCGTTTTGGTAAGTGAAAATCAAATGGCGTTGTTGTTGTTATTATTATTATTATTATTATTATTATTATTATTATTATTATTATTATAGAAGAAACAAGTGAAAATCAAGAAGCATATATAGTAACATTAATCCAATATGGTGACATAGGGGTGATCACGGTCCAAAAAACGGACCGGACCGGACCGAAGACCGACTTAAGAAAATACCATAGACCGAGACCGGACCGAATGTGGTCGGTCCGGTCTCGGTCCGGTCCGGTCCGGTCCGGTCGGTCCTTCGGTCGGTCCGGTCCAAATAGGCAAGATTTGGCACGTTTTTCGGTTTTTTGATCGGTCCGGACCGAAGACCGAATTAACCAAAAAGCTTGGACCAAGGATCGGACCGAATGTGGTTGGTCCGGTCCGATCTGGTCCGGTCCAGTCGGTTTTGTCGGTCGGTCCGGTCCATCCGGTCCGTTTGCTCACCCTTATGGTGATACACATGATTAAATGCAAGGATTGTGCCAATAAAGGATGAATCGACATTCATTGTAGCAAATTGTGTGTGATTTCCGTTATTATTTGGGAATAACATGGTAGCGACACACAAGATACATCAACTAATGATTGTGTTGCAGATTATACGGGTAATTTTATTGGGATTATTGTGTGCTTCAATAAATGATGAATGTTTCATCGTAGCTATGAATCCGGTAATGATTGTTGTTCGCTTCAATAAATGATGGTTGTTACATAGAAGCTATGAATCTCGGAGGTAATTAAATTTATCTGTATATTTTTGTGTGTTGAAACGACATAAGAGCCCTTATTATGACTTAAAATAACAATAATCAACCTAAACTATTTAAAATATGCAGAAATTACCCTTATTCATCTTAAGCACACATCATCACATTAATGACACATCTAATGGTCACCAATCCTTCTTAGAATGGTGACAGTTATGCTTTCGAAATCACATACCTTTCAAATCTAACAATAATATCATTTCACCTCATTCATACTTTTTTCATACCTTCCGACCCCTTTTTAGTGACAACCATGCCTTTTTCATACGTCACAACTATTTTTTTTAAATTATATTAAACAATTTAATAAAAACATAATATTTCATTAATAACTAAAAGAAAATTACATAATACTTAAAAAATAAAAATAAAAATAAAAACATAATTAAAAGAAAATTACATTATTCTTAAAAAAAGGAAATAACTAATCATCGAGATATGTTAAGTTTTGAGCCTCTACGTGGTCCGTAAGATCATATCGGAGTTGGTAATGATTTGTTCGTCGATTAACTCCGGTAATACACTATCGTCATAAATTGGCGCGACCGGCGGATCCATTATATGAACCGGTGATATTGCAACTCGATCGTCTTTTAAAATTATATTGTGAAATATGATACCCGTATAAATGAGTTGTCGAATCTTTTCAACCGACATTGCCCGGAGAGGACGAGCGAGAATCATCCATTTATTTTTAAGACGACCAAAAGCTCGCTCGATATCTTTTCTTGCAGACTCTTGTAGCTTCTTGAATCTCTTTTCCTTCAGTTCAACCGGATGCTTATATGCTTTAACAAACCTTGACCATGTATGATAGATTCTATCGGTAAGATAATATCCACGTTTGTAAAACCGTCCATTTACATGAAATGAACTGTTTGCCGCCGTTCCATTTCACTCCGTAAGATACAATGGTGACTGATTCAAAACATTGATATCGTTGTTTGCACCGGGAGGACCAAAAAACGAATGCCAAATCCACAAATCGTATGAAGCGACGGATTCAAGCATAATAGTTGGGTATTGATGATCACCTCGCTTATATTGACCTTTCAAATGTCTAGGACAATTATGCCATGCGAAATGTGTACAATCAATGCTACCAAGCATTCCAGGAATGTGATGTTTATCTTCATGGAACTCGTATAAGCGTGCAATGTCATGGGATGTCGGCCTACGTAAGAACTCTCGACCATATAATTAAATAATCTCTTGGCAAAAATTATCAAGACATTCTCTTATAAAAAAACTAATAACAAGTACTTTAAAAAATATATATAACGATAACTTTATAAAAAATTAATAACAAGAACTTTAAAAAAATATATATATAACGATAACTTTATAAAAAACTAATAACAAGAACTATAAGATATATATATATATATATATATATATATATATATATATATATATATATATATATATATATATATAACGACAACTTTATAAAAAACTAATAACAAGAACTTTAAAAATATATATATATAACCTGACGTTTGGCTCGCCATGTTTAAATAGTCATCAAATCTATCTGAAGGCTCACTCATTGCGAGTTGCCGAATGGCCGATGTGCATTTTTGTAACGCCGTGAAACTTTTTTCCCCTCGCATCTAGGCCCTTTTGAAACCATTCGAAATTCGCTTCAATATCAGCAACAACTCTTAAAAACAAACTTTTATTCATACGAAACCGTTCACGAAAACAGTCGTCGTTAAACTTTGGACATTCAACGAAATAATCATTCATAAGGGTTCGTAAAGCTTCTTCACGAAAACGGGTTACATACTCCCGAGTTTCGGTAGATCTTGCCGTGTCGTCAATTGAATCGTACTCGGCTAATAAGGTTTCTAGGGTGCTACCGGATGGCAATAGTTTGGACGATTCGGCGGGACTCAATATCGAGTCGGACGAAGAAGAAGATAATAAAACCATTGTAAAAATATGTGAATTGGTTATATATGTGAATTGTATTGTTTGTGTTAAAAATGTATGTGTTTTAGTTTAGTATATATAGGGATTTTTTTTTTCTTTTTCTTGTGCCCCAATAACGTTCACAAAATTAAACACCCAACGGATACATTTTCCATCGAAAACATCAAACCGCGTAGGCAATCTTTGCCGTTGGACTCTTGCCGCTGGGCATGCCGGCGAGGTGGCGACGGTGTTCACTGCCAGCATGAGCATGCCGTTGATGATGCCGCCTTCCACTGCCAGTCTGCCACCCTCCTTATACTTTTTACTCATAAATCCTTTTTACATTAACCATACTCTATATATGTATACATATAATAAAGTGGGTTAGTGGAATTATAGAGTATTAATGATTGAAAAAGTAGGTTAGTGGAGGATAAATTATGTAATCGTAAAGTGTATATAAAAGTGTATGTTTTGTTTCGTTTTTATCTTTTAGTCGGATTGGATAGAAAATGATTTAAGTGTATATTTTTGACGAAAGTTAGATATGACCCGTTTGTATAATTCATTTTCTAGAAATCATCAAATGTTACTATTTCTCTTTTAAAACTATAACACAAACTTTAAATTACTTTATAACCTCAAATAAGCCAAAATAAGTTACATTAAGTATAAATAAGCTACAATAACTATTAAGTGCTAAAATAAGATAAAACTTATATATTTAGTTTGTTTTGCCTTTATGAGTTTTAAATATATTAAACTTGTAGTTTTTGAATTATAAGGAAGTTTTAAGTTTTAAAATATGTTATGATTATGCAAACAAAATATAAGTCGAGTCAACTTAGTCAAATAAGTCGGGAAATAAGCCGTGGAATAAGCCGAGTACAAAAAAGAAATTTCAACCATCTAAAGGGCCTTCGGCCCAACACCATACTCGGCCCAAAAAGAAAATTAGTACCACACAAACGCAAGACATCTTTAACTATGTAACTGTAACACCCACAAAATTTGGTTCAGCAGAAGACAAACTATCACTGAGGTGCTACGAAATTGGTACACAACACAAGCATAAGAGAACAGAATAACATCATCCGTTTTAAATAAAAAATTTCAAAAATCCAAACTTCAAGGTTTGTATTTATTCAAATGTACTGGAAAAGCCCAAAGAAAATCATAAAGATAGGTCCCCAAATTAATAAGATATCAGAATCAAATCGATTCATAAACCATGCCGCTTACCAAGCCTCCAACAATTTAAAATCCAACAATTTCACCATTAGTTATCTAAAAAAACATGCTAAAAAGATCAGCTAACGCTTATGATTTCATAGGTTTAGTCATAAAACATTAACATTTAGACCACATCGCATATTTTTATTACTTTGGAATAAGTCGTGAAACCAACGCATTAACCGCATACAAAGAGTGCCTTACAAAAGTAACCACGCACAAATAGAGATAAAGTAAGGTAGGACCAAGTTGATTTATTAGAAGACAAAAAGTTTTTGTTATCAAAAGAGAGAATTGCAAAAATCGTCTCTAAAGTTTGGCCAAATTGCACGTTTCATCCCGGAAGTTTGGAAAGTGCAAGGATCGTCCCTGTGGGAAACTTTTGGGGCAAAAATCATCCCTGGCCTACTTCAAATGACTAAAATACCCCTGCCAAACTTTAGGGACGATTTTTGCAACTCTCTCTTTTTCAGATTCTTACTCAAATGGTCCCTGTGCTTCGCTGGGCATTACAAATTTAGTATTATTTTTTTTATATGATTTCGTCCGTTTTTGACCGTTTTTTTTTCGTTTTTGTCCGTTTTTTTTTTACGTTTTTGTCCGTTTTTCTCACGTTTTTTTCGTTTTCATACGTTTTTGTTCGTTTTTCTTACGTTTTTGTCCGTTCTTGTTACGTTTTTTTTGTTTTCATACGTTTTTGTCCGTTTTTCCTACGTTTTTTTCCGCTTTCATACGTTTTTGTTCGTTTTTCTTACGTTTTTGTCCGTTTTTCTCACGTTTTTTTCCGTTTTCATACGTTTTCGTTCGTTTTTCTTACGTTTTTGTCCGTTCTTGTTACGTTTTTTTCCGCTTTCATACGTTTTTGTTCGTTTTTCTTACGTTTTTGTCTGTTTTTTTCACGTTTTTTTCGTTTTCATACGTTTTTGTTCGTTTTCCTTACATTTTTGTACGTTCTTGTTACGTTTTTTTTTGTTTTCATGCGTTTTTGTCCGTTCTTTTTACGTTTTTTTCCGTTTTAGATGAAGTCTAAAGATTTTTTCTTTTAAAAAATAAAATTCTTTTCGAATTTTTTTTCAAAAACTTTTTTTTCTATTTTTTTTTTTCAAAAAAAAATTTCTACAACTTTTTTTTCGAAATTTTATTTTCTAATTCTTTTTTTCGAAAAAAAAAAATTCAAAACATACTTATCGAAAAAAATTCTTAAAATATTTGAAAAATAAAAGTATTTTTTAGAAAAAATTTAAAAAAAAGTCTAAAAAATATACTTTTTAAAAATATCGAATAAACTTTTTTTCGAATAAAAATTTTTTAGAAAAATATTTGAAAATAAAAATATTTTTTAGAAAAAATATTTTTTCGAAGAAATATTTAAAAAAATATATTTTTTTTAGAAAAATTTTCGAATTATTTAAATTTTTTTTCGAAAACATGTTTTTTGAAATTTTAAAATTCAAAAACATTTTTTCAAAATTTTTTTCGGAAACCTTTTTTTTATTTTATTTTTCTAAATTTTTTTTTTTGAAAATTTTTTGTTGGTGATGGACAGTGTAAACACGGACGAAAAAGTGGAAAAATGAAAGAAAAACATATGAAAATGGAAAAAAACGTAAGAAGAACTGACAAAAACGTGAGAAAAACGGACAAAAACGTAAGAAAAACAAACAAAAACGTATGAAAGCGGAAAAATGTAGGAAAAAACGGACAAAAACGTATGAAAACAAAAAAAAAAACGTAACAAGAACGGACAAAAACGTAAGAAAAACGAACAAAAACGTATGAAAACGAAAAAAACGTGAGAAAAACGGACAAAAACGTAAGAAAAACGAACAAAAACGTATGAAAGCGGAAAAAACGTAGGAAAAACGGACAAAAACGTATGAAAACAAAAAAAAACGTAAGAAAAATGAACAAAAACGTATGAAAACGAAAAAAACGTGAGAAAAATGGACAAAAACGTAAGAAAAACGGACAAAAACGAAAGAAAAACGGACAAAAACGGACGAAATCGTATAAAAAAAATAATACTAATATTAATAGTTAAATAAATAAATTAAAAAAAAAAGTTAAGACTAAATTTGTAATGCCCAGCGAAGCACATGGACCATTTGAGTAAGAATCTGATAAGAGAGAATTGCAAAAATCGTCCCTAAAGTTTGGCAGGGGTATTTTAGTCATTTTTGAAGTAGGCCAGGGACGATTTTTGCCCAAAAGTTTCCCACAAGGACGATCCTTGCACTTTCCAAACTTCCGGGACGAAACATGCAATTTGGCCAAACTTTAGGGACGATTTTTGCAATTCTCTCTTATCAAAAAGTAAATCCTATCCCTCTACCAAGGTTTTGTACACGTCACATATTTATCCATCATCCCAATAGAGGACTCACTAAGACATACCAAACATATACACTTTTTATCATCAATCCTAAACCATTGTGAAAATACCTTAAACCAAACGGACCCAAAATAAATGCAAATCAACAGTGCACTGCATCAACGAAGCAAAGTGAAAAAGGCAGATTTAGGCTAAGCGTATTTTTGTGATGAAGGGTTTAGAGTTGGCTTTGATTACCATATTGGAATAGGTTAATTTCCCATATCTTTCTTCTCATTAAGCAAACTTAATGAGCTAAGCCTAATGTATACTAATGATAAATATGGGCTAAAGCAACATATATGGATAGGCTAATATTGTATTCGCCGCAAAAGAATAACAAAGCAATCTAATAATAATAAAGCCTAATGTACACCACCATTCCATCGATTAATCGACCAAACTAACAGCCCGAAGGTCTATATTTTGGGCAAAAACCATAGTAAATATCGATAATAAACATGATCTCTGGTGCATGTATTCTGTAGTCCTAGAAAGATCTATCTTAACATCTCCAAATAGCCAATTTACACACATTTTCACATGTCTAAAGGACCTAAAAATAACATATATGTTTTGGCATACATACTATTTATAACACGTAAAAGAATATTTGTATTCAATGATTATCACCATCTTTTTTTTTTTGAACATAAAAAAAAAAAAAAAAAAAAAAAAAAAAAATTAAATGACAAAAATAATAATTAAAAAAAGCACGGAAATAAATATCATCTTATTGATAAACCAAATCTTATTATCACCTTCTAAGTATAGTTATTAGAGTAACAAAGAAAGTGCAAAATAATAATTAAATGACAAAAATAATAATTAAAAAAAGCACGGAAATAAATATCATCTTATTGATAAACCAAAGCTTAACCAAATGTCTAAAAGGAAGAACCAGAAATTGAGTTTTCAACATATGAGTTAAACCTTTTCTTTTTTTAAAGAATTCTTGAGATCATAGACATTGTCTTTGGTTGTGCAACACATATAGACAAACTTGAACGTATGCCAAAATGGTACTTTTTGTCCGCACCGGTAGCAAAATTTAGTTCCACACCTGCAACAACATAAAATTAAGATTGATAGCCAAAACAACCGTGCTAAACCAAAGTATGTGAGCTGAAAGCTACTTGAAGCTAAATGTAAACACGTAATATATGTGACATGTTTTCGAAAAAATATTGTACTGCATTTCATGAATTTTTTTGGATTTTTTTTCAGTTTTACTTAGGTTCGTGATGCACCGTTCTTTATGCACTTTTTATAATGTAATGTACATCTCTTAATTAACATTGATGCATCATAGGTTATTACTGAAATACGAATGGTATGACAAAACAGTGCATCCTAGTTATAAAATAGATGTGTATAAAAACATTAGCATACTAGAACAAACCTGCAATCAATGATATGGCAACCACCAATAAACTGAATATAATACCTACACTTGGGACACCTCTTCCAATTCCACCCATTCTTCTTGCATACAACATCAAAATCCACATTGTTTCCATCCCTCATCTCTTCGCATGTATAACCATCATGCCATGGAGCCTTACATTGATAGCAAAAAGGTTTTAAGCAAGATGGACACACACATCTCTTCACATCACTATCACTAAACTCGTTCATAATCAATTCAGAACACTCGTTGTTCGGGCAGTAAACCAAATCAAACCCTAACACCGTCGACTCACATAATGCATCACACCATCTGTTGATGTTGATACAAAAGTTGGGCGTACCTGGTTATCGGGCTTTGCTCTTATATCAATTCGTTTCTTAGTACTTCGTTACCTGCGCACTAAGAAAATAAACAACACCGTTAGGCTTATCGAGGGATTGTCTCCCCCGATTAGACTCCGGCGTGAGAGTAAGTAATCGATTTGAGGTTCTCTTAAAGAGTTAGGGTTGTATCGTACCTTTGAATGAGAGATGTCATTCCTTTTATAGGGGCTGAAACCGCGTAGGTTTCTTGCTCCTTACTCTTCGCACTCGTGGTGCTTATCGGGGTAAGGATATCTATTCCATGAATAGAAGATCCTTATCGCATGCCCGATTAGTTTGGTTGGGCTCTGGGCTTCGTGAGCCCAAGCCGTTATTATTATGGCCCGTCATTCGCTATGATAACTCACTCATGGTGGGCTTGGGCCGAGTAATGTTTATCATTTGGGCTCATGGCCCAAATATAGACTATACGTCATCATGTCCCCCCAGTCTAGTGTGCGTGGCTCGTAGCCGCGGATACTAGACTAATATTGACAGCGGTAAGCGTGGCGGGAGAACAAGTGAATATTACCGCCCATTTTTAAGTGCAATGTACCTAGTCCTAGGTATTTCAAACGGATACCTCGAAAAATGGGGGTGGTGTCCACGTGGCCCTCGTGAATCGGGAAAAAGTGCATGTACCGGTTCAGTTTCAGCCATACATTTACTGTGAGTGGGTTCCACGTGGATGGAAATTAGGGTTTTTACCACCCTATATAAGAGTGCCGCCCCCATTTTTACCATCACACAGTAAAAACACACACAACTACTATTCATCTTCTTCTTCTTTTTGAGAGCGTTTTTTGCAAGAAAATCTTTTAACTCTCGTAGGTAATCTTTGTGTGCGTCCCACTTAGTTTTAAGATGAAAATGGTTGCTCAATTAGAGGATTTTCGCTCCGCGATGTCTATTGAGGACGTGATGCACTTTTCTTCCGACTATTTTGTGCCTTTGGATGTACATCCAGAGGCACCAGATGTCGATGCGTGTATAGCTGACTTCCCCGAAGGGAAGATAGGTCTATACACGAAATTTTTTGAGTATGCGAATTACCGCGTACCTATATCTGTGTTTCTGAGCAATTTGCTCAATCACTATCGCCTTCACATCTCCCAGCTGCACTGTATAGGTGCGGCGAAGGTGTCAAATTTTGAAGTAAACTGTCGTTTACTTGCGATAGAACCAACTGTAGATTTGTTCCGCTCCTTTTACCACACGACGTGGTCAAATGGGTGGGTTTCCTTTGCGAAGTGCCAGGGGGCGCTTCAGTGTTATACGGAAAAGGTTGACGCCCTCAAAAATTGGAGGGAGTACTTCTTTTGGGTAGATGACGTAGTCTTTCCCTCTCCCTTTGAGTTTTATACTCAGGAATCCTTACCAAGGGATGGGCGCCCCGCACCCGGTTCATACAGTCGTGCTGACGCGAAAACTTTAGATGCCAATCGACTGGCCATAAACCCCTACCCGGAGGAGTTTTTGGTACATGTGGGGTTGAGCCGCGCTTATTTTGGCGCTGCAGACGAGGTTCCCACTTTCTTGAGTGAGGATGGCCGGGGTGGGTGTTCATTCCTTATACTTCCTTCTTTGCAAGTCCTTTTATCTGTGCGCCTTTAATAACTAATTCCTTTTGTTTTGTCTTGTTTTCTTTGATGTGCGCAGAGATGGATTTGTTCGCGGTGGTCAAGCTGGACAGGCCAAAGCAGGTAACCATTGGGGTGCGTCCTCTGAAGGAAGGAGAGCAGCCCTTGCTCGATGCGACTGCGGGGCATTTGACTGTTTTACCTGCGACGGTCCCTGAGGACACGCCACCACTTGTGGTGACGCCCGTCCAGAGTGTAGCGCCTGAGGTAGTAGTGGCGCCCACTGTGGAGGCGGTGCCTGATGTGGAGGTGGCGCACGAGGAGGCGCGCTCAGGATCATCTGATAGCATCCGGATCCTGAAACCTGAGGAAGTGCTGAGGGAGGAGGTTGCGCAGAGTTCCAAGCGCAAGGCCGAGGCTGGGGAAGTGGTACTAAGAAGAGGCGTCGACACGTCATCAGAGATGCTGAGTCGAACGCGGAAGAGACCTCTACCTCTGGTACTAGGTTGAAGGTTGATGACGCTTCCCCGTTTCTGTAAGTGTGCACTTCCTTTTTTTTTTTTTTTTTTTTTTTCCGATTACTTGTTGTAATTTTTGTTGACTGTCTTTGTTGCGTAGGGATGACGGCGCGAAGGATGATGAGGTTTCCTCTCCGCAGAACGAAAACAAGGAGGGGAATACCAAGGCTGCTGATGGTGGTGAGGCGCAGCAGCTGATGGATGAGCTGGCTGCGACTACCGCCCGCCAAGCTGAGCTTGTGGCTCAGCTGAAGGGGAAGTATGCTGGGGAGAGCCATGCTCTTGCCCAGAAAGAGGAGGAGTTGGCGACCCTCCGTGCGCAGTTGGCTGATGCGCAAGTGGAGCTGGGGGCCTCTAAGGCGTATGCTGAGAAGATAGCTCAAGATAAGCTGAGCATGTTAGCTGACCTTAAGTACGCGAGGTCCAAGCTTGAGCAGATAAAGGCGAGGACTTCTTGGTCGGTGTCCTATCTTGAGGAAAAGAGGGCGGAGCATCATGCTAGCGTCCAGGAATTTCAGGGGCGCATGGAGAAGGCAGTTGCGATGCAAGAGGAAAAACTGTGCGCCCTTAGCATAGAGTATGACGAGGAGTTGTACCCCCATCTAATGTCCACTATAGCTGAGCGCAGGTATCTTCGTTTACTTTGTTGTTATAATTACTTTACCATCATGCTGTTTACTTATACAAAGTTGCGCTTGTGAATGCAGATGGTTGATTAGCCATGGACTGCGCCTGGCAGCCCTGAGCACACTAGAGTCCGCTGAGGTAGTGGAAGCTTTTGGGAAGGTTGTGCACTGCGCTATTGCGCGTGGTCGATCATAGGCTATGGAGGACCTTCGTGAGGCCAAGTTGTTGGAGAAAGACTTGGCGGAGGTTCCTGGTTATAGCTCTACAGCTTATGATGAGCTGCTAGAGGCAATGGCGGGGCTGAAGGTTCTTGAGTTGCCGCACATAGGGAAGTTGGAGCGCGATCAAGATGATCCTATAGCTATGCTGATGGCGGGTCTAACCTTGCAGTGCCATCTTGTGGAAAACGCGGAAGAGGAATTAGATTACTATCTAAAACCTGATGTATCGCAGCTTCAAGTCCCTGTTTTCGCGCGGCCTCGCGATATCCTGAAGCCTTTTGCTCTTGAAAAGGAAGTTCCTTTGAAAGAGGTGCTGGAGCGTCATGCGCAGAGGGTTGCCGTGAAGAAGGGTATCAAGGGCAAGGCCGTGATGTGTGGCATTGGCGCTGCACACCTTCCTAGATCAGATGGCGTGGCCGTGAGCGTTCCGACCGTCTCTATGCAGGATGCCATAACCTTGAGTAAGCTTAAGGAAACGGGGAGTTCCGCCGCTCTCGAGGAGAATCCTGAGCATCGCCACAGTATATAGGCTTTTTGTATAATTATGTATCTTTCCTTGTAATTTATTAATAAATGTGGAATAAGATACGTTTTGGTTTTAAGTTCATGACTTAAATATACTTGCATTGTTTGCTAAGTTTGCTTTAATTTTGTGTGACTAAGTCTTTTAAGTGCGTGACTTTGAAGAATTATTCTTACATTGTTTGCGAAGTTTTATTATTCGACCAAGTGTCTTGGCTCGTTATATTGCTAAGCTTGTACGGTGTACTTGGTATATGCGCATCCGTCGTGGGGTGCGCATGTGAAACTTACTTTGACGTCTCAAGAGTAAGGCGCTTAGCAAGGATACATGATCCAATGTTGATGGGTTTGCAACCCTCTTATTCAACGAGTAAATTAGTAGGTTAACTCATCCTTTATGCCTTCGTGGGTCTTTAAGTGGTGCATGCACGCCATGTAGGCAGAAATATAAAATAAACAGTATTGACATATGTGCAATAAAGTAAAATGCGTTATGGAGTTAGCTAGAAACCATAACATTTTATTAATACTTGCAAGTAATTAGAAGAAATAGAAAATACAATTCCTATATATAAAAAAAAAAAGACAAACACTTATTGGGCACCTCGTAGGATGCAAGTGTGTTTGTGAAAGGGCCGTAGCCTAAAAGTAACATTTTTTGAGATTGCAAATGTTCCAAGTGCGCGCCAGGTCGTGACCTTCCATATCGCGCAGCCTGTATGCGCCGTTGCCGAGCGCATCTGTAACCTCGTAAGGTCCTTCCCATTTGGGTCCTAGTTTGCCCGTGTCTTCTGCGTGGCTCGCATCGTTGGCGCGGTAAACAAAGTCTCCTGGTCTGAATGAAGTGTGTTTGACTTTTTCATCATAATACTTCTTCATTTTTGCCTTGGCCTTTGCTTCGCGTATAGCTGCGCGTTCGCGTCTTTCTTCCAGTATGTCTAAGTCTATGCGCCGTTCCTCGTCATTTGTTGTGACGTTGACCTCTGCTGTGCGTATAGTTGGCATCCCTATCTCGACTGGTATGACGGCTTCTGTTCCATAGACTAGAGAAAATGGCGTGTCGCCAGTACTGGTTTTGATTGTCGTGCGATGCGCCCACAAGACGTGCGAGAGCTCATCTACCCACTTTCCTTTGTGTCTGTCAAGGCGCGCTTTTATTCCTTCGCCTAGACTGCGATTTGCGCGCTCAATTAGGCCATTGGTTTGTGGGTGTTTGACTGAAGCAAAGTGTTGTGTGATGTTCAATTGTGCGCACCAATCTTTGAATGGGTTATCACAGAATTGTTTTCCGTTGTCTGATATGATTTCACCCGGTAGGCCGAAGCGACAGACAATGTTGTCCCAAACAAAGCGCTTGACTTGGTTCCCCGTGATGTTCACCACCGCCTTTGCTTCGATCCACTTTGTGAAGTAGTCTATGGCTACGATGAGGAATTTTACTCCTCCAGCTGCGACAGGGAAGGGTCCTGCGATGTCAATACCCCATTTGTAGAATGGCCATGGTGAGGTAATTGGTGTTAGCTCTTGTTGTGGTCGGCGCGGAATTGGTCTATGTACTTGGCAATTGCTGCATTTTCTTATCAGATCGCGTGCATCACGATGCATTGTTGGCCAATAATATCCTGACCTTAGAGCGCTTGCCACTACGGATCGTGGTCCTGAGTGCATACTACATGATCCAGCATGAATTTCGCGGAGTACGTAGTCTGCTTGAAGTGGTCCGACACATCTGAGCCATGGCTGTAAAAAAGACCGTCGATAGAGTACGTTGTCGCGTAATTCAAATCGTTGCGCTGTGCGCCGTATTCTGCGAGCGTCTTTTTGATCTTGGGGTAGGATCCCTTTGCTAATAAATTCGGTGATAGGTGTCATCCATGTAGGGTCTTGTTCCTCTATCACCGTCGCTATTTCCCTATCCAAGATTGACTTGTTTTTTAGGGTTTCCACCAATACCTGTTTTGAGAGGTGTGCGAAGCTTGTGGATGCAATCTTGCTGAGTGCGTCCGCCTTCTTGTTATCTCTTCTAGGCACCTGTTTTATTGTGAACCGATCAAAGATGTTGATCAAAGACTTTGTCTTTTCCAGGTATTGGGTCATGTGTTCATCCTTGGCCTCATATTCACCTAGCACGTGATTTGCGACCAGGCGCGAATCTACGTTTGCTTCTAGGTTGCGAACACCCATTTGGATTGCAATACGTAATCCGGCTAGTAGGGCTTCGTATTCTGCCTCATTGTTTGTGGCCGTGAATTCGAAGTGTAGCGCATAGGTGAATTCCATACCTTCTGGATTTGTAAGAATAAGACCTGCGCCCGATCCTTCTACACATGAAGATCCATCTGTGAACAGAATCCAGGGTTCCTGCAAATCTGTTTTAGCTACAGATGTTGGGCTGTCGCTGTCTGGCTTTTCCACGATAAAATCGGCTAGGACTTGTCCTTTGATTGCAGTGCGCGGTCTGTATGAGATGTTGTACTCACTTAACAGTACACCCCATTTTTGTAAGCGTCCGGATGCGTCAGGTTTAGAGATAATCTGTTTGATTGGCTGATCAGTGATTACAACTATTGGATGCGCTTGAAAGTATCTGCGCAACCTTTTGGCTGCGAACACTAGAGCCAAGACCAGCTTTTCCATAGCGCTGTAGTTAGTCTCTATTTTCTTAAGGGCTTTGCTTACGAAGTATATGGGTGTCTGAACGGAGTTTCTGTCTGTCAATAATACGGCGCTGACTGCTCCATGGGTTGCCGATAAGTACATGATTAGTTTTTCCCCTGGTCGCGGTGCAACGAGTTTGGGAAGAGATGCCAGATTGCTTTTAAGTTGTTGGAAAGCTTCTTCCGCTTCGATTGTCCATCGAAAGTCTCCCTTTTTTGTACACTTCGTGAGTGTTTTAAAGAGGGGGAGAGATTTGTCTGCTGACTTAGATAAGAAACGGTTTAGTCCTGCTAACTTTCCATTCAATGATTGGACTTCTTTGAGTGTGCGCGGTGAGGGAAGATCAATAACAGCCTTTGTTTTTTCTGGGCAAGGCTTGATTCCATCTGGTTCTATCAAGTATCCAAGGAACATCCCTTCGGTCGCGCCGAAGGTACACTTTTTTGGATTTAACTTCATGTTGATCCGCCCCAACGTCCGGAATGTTTCCTCGATGTCGCGCACCAACTCGTCCTCTGTATGGCTCTTGATCACAAGGTCATCAACATAGACTTCCAAGTTGCGGCCTACTTGTTTTTCGAAGGCTGTGTCCACCAGTCGTTGGTATGTCGCGCCTGCATTCTTCAGGCCAAAAGGCATTTTTGTGTAGCAGTATACTCCCTGACTGGTGTGGAAAGCTGTTTTTTCTTCATCTTCCACTGCCATCTGGATCTGATGATACCCCTTATATGTATCTAGGAAGCATTTGAAGGGGTATCCGCACAAGGATTCGACCTTCCAGTCTATCTCTGGCAGTGGATAGCAGTCCTGCGGACATGCTTTGTTGAGGTCCGTGAAGTCCACGCACATCCTCCAACTCCCATCGCTCTTCTTTACCATAACTGGGTTAGAAAGCCAGTCGTGATAGTATACTTCGCGCATGATGCCTGCGTCTACGAGCTTATGTACTTCTTCCAGAATAGCTTTTGCACGATCTGGGGCCTGGCCACGTTTCTTTTGCCGTATTGGAGGGTATCCTTGTCGGATTTGTAGCTTATGCTCTGTAATAGAGCGCGGTACTCCTGTCATATGTTTGGGCTCCCATGCAAAGATGTCTAGGTTCTTTTGCAAGAGTGCGCATACAGCTGCTTTACCTTTGTCAGTTAAAGATCCTCCAATCGAGACTTGTTGTTCCGGATAATCTGGATGAATGGCGACTTTTAAATTTGGCATCTTTTCCGTGCGCTGTTCTGGAATGGTCTCTGCTTCAGTTGTGGCTGCGATGTATTCTCTTGGTGGTACTGTGGTGTTATAGAGGGTAACAATTCCCCCTTCCACAGGGAATTTAAGCATTCCGTGCGCTGTGGATGGTACTGCGCGCATGGATGATATTCCTGGTCTTCCTATGATACCATTGTATGGTGAGGGAGATTTTATTACCATAAAGTTTATCCATGCTGCGGTTGAGTGTTGTTCATCTCCTACGACCACCAACAAGCGTAGCTGCCCCATGGGCCAAATTTTTTCTCCTGTAAATCCTGTCAATGATGTCGTAGCTGGTATCAATTGACTTTGAAGTTCAGGTCGCAGTCTTTTGAAACAGTGATCATACAGGATGTCCGCGGATGCTCCTCCATCAATATACATGCGGTGGATGTCGTGTCCCCTTGTATGTATTTCAATGGTTAGAGGCTCCACGACTGCGTTGTCCGCAGCTATGGTAGGGAAGGATATCTCTTTTTCTGGAGAGAATTTTTGGCTGACTTTCTGCTTTATCCTGCGTTGCCATGATTGTATCATGTATATAGTATCAGCTTTTTCCTTTGGGGGTTCTTTCTTACCTCCGTTTCTCTGTTTATCCTTTCCCTCCTTGATGTTTTTTATGAGGTGGTCCATCCTCCCTTCTCTAACTAGCTTTTCAATTAGCTGTTTGAGTTGGACACACTCGTTAGTTGTGTGGCCCTTTTGGCCGTGGTACTCGCAGTATCCACTACCTAGGCGCTTTTCTTCTGAAGTACGCATTGGTGGTGGTTTTGGGAAGTTCGCACCTTCTGTTACAAATATTTCTCTCAGAGTCTTAGTGAGGGGAGTATACTTGTCGTTGTCTCTTCCACTGCGATAATTCCTGCTGCGGTTGTTATTCTGATCGTTGGATTGTCTCCGCGGCTGTTCTTGTTGCCTATAGTTTGAATAACCTTTTTTGCTATCCGCAACAGCTGCTTCTCCTTGTATAAAGGATCTAGTGCGCTTCGTTAAATCGTCAAAGGTTTGTGGAACTTTGTCATTCAGTTTGCGGATGAGTTCTGGGTTATTGATCCCATTCATGAACCCTGAAATTTTTAGGATTTCAGGACATGCTTTAACTTGTATACACTCATCTTTGAAGCGTTCCATAAAAGCGCTGGTTGACTCCCCTTGACGCTGTTTCACTCTTGCTAGCTCCACAGGGGTTTTAGCGCACTTCTTTCGCTGGGTGAAGTTGTGACGGAATGCTTTTCGCAGTTCCTCGAATCCACCAATGCTCCTGCGTGGGAGTTTGCTAAACCATGTACGCGCGTTTCCCACTAACGTGGAATTAAACATGTGGCACCAGACAGGCCGTGGCCAATTTTCGATGGTTGCGGCTGATTCGAAAATTTTTAGGTGATCGTCCGGATCGCCTGTTCCATCATATGTTTTCACATTAGCGGGCATGCGCCTGCGTTTGCGATCTGAGTAATCGCTGATGCGCCGCGTAAACGCATCAATTTTCTGGCGTCGCCATGGGAGGGACATATCTTCATTCTCCTCCTCACGACGTTTTCCTCTTGACTTCCAATGTCCTGTTTCTTTATCCTCGTTGTCCGAGGAATCGCTGGAAGAAGAATAGTCTCTCTTTCGGCGCTTGCGCCTGCTCCTTTCAGAAGAGGAGCCTGAGGGATCTCTGCTTGGGGATCTCCTTCTCCCCAATCTGTCTTGGATCCGCCTACTTCCAGGTTTGGAAGATCCTTGGCTTGGCGAATGTTGAGGCCCTAATCGATCGTGTATTCCCCGACTGCCAAGTCTGGAATGGACATTGGTGCGCCTACCGCTGTCTCCAGAATTTTGTGAGTCAGATACCGCACCTAACCTATCATGGATAGTGGTACGTTCTGCACGTCTTCCTCGCGGGTGACGTGGTGGTGATGGTTCGCGTTCTGGACCAAAATTAAGTCGGGTTTGTAGGTCCGCACCTGCTCTTCTTGCAGCTTCTTCTTACATGAGGGCGGTTAGGGTTTCATAATTTTGGGATACAAAGTTTCCCAAAGTTAGATTAGGTGCGTCCTCAGTTGTTGCAAGAACTTCTGCCTCAGTGTTTGGTATCCTGTTTCGGTCAGGCACACCTGGAGGCACAGTGTTGTTCACTGCGGGTATAGCTTGATGAGGAGTAGTGAAGAGGGTGCGTTGGAGTTCCTCAACGCTGGGGACCTCTAAAGTAATCCTGGGTAGTTCTACCGCTGGGGGAGGTTGGGTTGTCCCTGCCTCGTGGTGACCAGGTGTGCTGGTTGTCCCAGCGACTTGTCTGGAGGTTGGATCTTGTTGATTCTTCCTCTGATGGTCACGTTTTTCTGACTGCAGAGTCCGCTGGCTCGAATTCTTGTTTTTCGTCATTCTAGTTCTTAGTAGGGTCCCACGGATGGCGCCACTTGTTGATACAAAAGTTGGGCGTACCTGGTTATCGGGCTTTGCTCTTATATCAATTCGTTTCTTAGTACTTCGTTACCTGCGCACTAAGAAAATAAACAACACCGTTAGGCTTATCGAGGGATTGTCTCCCCCGATTAGACTCCGGCGTGAGAGTAAGTAATCGATTTGAGGTTCTCTTAAAGAGTTAGGGTTGTATCGTACCTTTGAATGAGAGATGTCATTCCTTTTATAGGGGCTGAAACCGCGTAGGTTTCTTGCTCCTTACTCTTCGCACTCGTGGTACTTATCGGGGTAAGGATATCTATTCCATGAATAGAAGATCCTTATCGCATGCCCGATTAGTTTGGTTGGGCTCTGGGCTTCGTGAGCCCAAGCCGTTATTATTATGGCCCGTCATTCGCTATGATAACTCACTCATGGTAGGCTTGGGCCGAGTAATGTTTATCATTTGGGCTCATGGCCCAAATATAGACTATACGTCATCAGTTGAAGAGTTTGTGTGAAATTTAGGTGCTACATGATAAGGGTTCAAGAGAGTGATTGCAAGTGTTATAAGGGCATTTGATGTCCGATATGTTGTCTTCAAGCTTTGTTTGGATGTATTTGATCATACAAGCCGTGCAAAATGAGTGGACGCATCTGTTGCTATTAATGAATCTTTTGTTCGGTAATGATACGAGTTCAAAGCAGATCTCGCATGTGAATGTATCTTCGTCATCATGATTAGGGTTTTCTTGAGGTATTAGATCCCCCATCGCATAAAAGTTATTTTGAAAGTTTGCAGTTTATTTGAATACGTTTTATTCGTATACATATCTCCTACTAATTTGCATTTATATATTCCTCGTGGGATATATAATTCTTTAAGGAAACTACAGTAGATTTTTAAGTAAATACAAGTAAAGCAGCATTATTTACAAGTATTTGAAGCACAAATAAAACAATAAAAAATATTATTTAAAACTTACAATTAATACACAATTTAATTCACCCCTTCATCAAAATATACAACTATTTAACAACAATGTACAATCTAATTAAGCCTATTGTACAAACTCACATGGTCTCCATTTATGCATAATCAGCCACACACAATTAACGACAAACTATTAAAAATCAAAAAAGCCAAATATTTCAACCACATGCCAAGAAAAACAACGATTCTGTCCTAACTTGTATCCAAAACAAAAAAATCAGTAAAAAAAAACACCTACAACAATATCACAATCCATATCTTCATATACAGAAACAAAAACAAAAAACAAAAAAATAAATAAAAATAAATAAAAAAAACCTATCCTCCTCAAGATTATTGAAAATCGAAACAACAAAAAGGATCTCGGATTTAGTATTCAAAATGAGCAAAAGTCGTTAAAGAATCCAAAGAATACAAGAACGCAAAACCGTGTACCAAGATCTTTGAGCCGAAAAACAAATTGGTGTTGCACACGAACCAATAGAGTTTGTATCTTGTTTGTGATTATGTTTCGAGACCATGAAAACCAAAAAGGGTATTAGTGATTTTGTACTAATCGGTTGTAAGAAGTAAACCAATCAAAGGATAAAAGGCTGAGAATAACACGAAAGGGTTTTGATTGTTTAGTTTATGAATGGATATCGAGACGAAGGGTTCGGTTATTGGTGGGATAAGATTGAGATAAAGTTAGAGAGGCTGAGTTTGTTTATTAGTGAATGAAATAATATGAAGTGTGGTGACTGATGTTATGGACTTTAGGTTTAGGGTTGTTAGCTTTAGGATATAGGTAATACTAAGTTGGGCCAAGCTTTAAGTTCGGGCGTTGTGTGTCTGGGCCAACGATTAAGAATCTTGAAAATTAGGATCTCGGGTTTCGTAATTTCAAGATAAACGATTTTAAATATACAATCACGAAACCCATTATCAACTTTTTGTATTAAACCAAAAACTAACTCAAAACTCATTTGGTTCTGACTCATATCACGTGAGTGCACTAATATTTTTATATGAAATAATATGATATTGCTTAAAGATATTACAACAAAAAGATCTACTTTTTATAAAGTTATTATTACGGTAAACATATAATAGAAAACATTATTCATAAAAGATTTCAATTACAGGGTACCCGCCGCTGCAACGCGCAGGTACCCTGCTAGTATATCTTGAAGGATCTTTGCTAATTGTACTAGGAGAATATCTAATCGAGTAAGTCAATAATTGAACGTGGGCCACGCAACAACAATATCCAGGTAGGCTGGTTGAGCCCGGCCAAGCCCAAGATGATTGGGTGGGAAAAATAATCCGACTTAGGGGTAGAGGTGCACAGGAGATAAAACCACCAATGAAAGAAAGGGCATGTCCATGAGATAAAACCACCTCTTCCTTTATACCTTCAACATATGTACCCTACCAATGAATAGAAGCACGATTCAAAAACATAAATATGAATTTATCCCCGCCAAAACTAATCAATGTGAAGAAGTAATTGTGCTATTGTATTTAAGCAATTTGATAATAATATTGGTGTGGTAAACAACAAGTCTCCTGTTTCGTTCAATATTATTGGTGTGATATTATTTTTTGCAAAGTCGATAAGATATAAAATGAGATTCAAATACTAATGGAATAAATGAATATAGAGTAAGACATAAAGATGAATATAGCAAGCTACTGCAGAAACCTGTGCGTCTTCTCGAACACAGAGATTCTGTCCTGTTGGATCCAGCAGATCATTTATGACCTAAATTAGAAGCATAAGAGGCACGGTCAATTAAAACAATGCTGCATACGAACTTCATAAATGACAAAGCAGTACTAGATAGCTACTCAGAAGTTTTTTCCTTGACAATATATTATGTGATCGCTGGTAGAGAGCGAAGTAAATATCCAATCTATTTGTATACATTGCTAGCTAATAATCTCCCAAGTAGTGACTAACCTTGTTATATATCTCGATATATGACACTCGCAGTAAGAACTCCCTTCCTGGCATCTGAAATGTAAATACAAGGTGTTCATCATTCAGAAACTATATTCAAGACACTGACAGTAATAAGAAAAAGGGTACTAAAAAGACTTACATCCTGAATAATGCTGAAAACATCCTTTATTGCCAAAGATATTATTCCTGGAGAATTATGGTCTCCCTGTGAAGACAATTACAAGTAAAGAAATTAATGACAACATAGAAAAATTACAAGTAACCAGAAAGGATAAAGAAAACCAAACATATGGCCATTTAAGTTGCATCATATCATCTCCACCGTCAACTAATATACAAGTAGTTAACATTGACGGCATCAAGTAAGCAATCTAAATATTACTGTAATAACTATTTCGCGAAAACCTCATTTTCTGTTAAAGTAAACCCCAGACAGAATGGTGTTGGCAAATGTTTACATAATCAAAATCGGTTTGCAAATGGCTAGTGTATATTCTTTACTTGATTTTTGATGATTCCATAAAAATTATAGAGAAAGCAACTCGATCCAATAACAATCATTTATAGTGAGTAGGTTAGGCTAAAACTCACTCCAAAGAGAAATTAAAAAGGAACAAACTAGAAGCAAGAAAACAGAAGTATATCCCCAGGACGACAAGAGTTATCCGACTCTTCCACACTTTTATGTAAGGCCAACTCCTGTGGTACACTAATACACTCCACTCATTGTAGGCTTACTTTGACACTACCTTCATCTCAACTATTTGACCAATCTCTTAAACATTCGGCTAACGCATTAACCTCCTCTTCCACCTTATCCAACGCCTAAATCAACAAAACAATCCAAACCCGTTGTTTAATAAATAATTTAATTGAAACGAAATTAATTAAAAAAGAAAAAAAAAAAAAAAAAAAAAAAAAAAAGATGATTGATTACTTGTTGTGCAGTATTAGAAGCGAGTAAAAACTCATGATTAATTTGAATAGAGCGTTTTTCGATAGTGGATCGGAGGTTACGACGAGCAAGAGGTGTGTTATCGGTGTAAAAAGATGAAAGTGTGTTGAGTGAAGATAACAGATCTGGCGGATTGATTCATGTTTCCAGTACTTTTTTCAGCTTGCGTAATAGACGTGGTACTAATGCTGTTGTGCTTCCCATTCTGTTACTTTTGGTTTGATTGGATATGTTGGGTGGTAGTCTTTTGTATTAGAAGAATGATAACAGAGAACGGCTGACTTTGAGTTTTGGTTCAATTGAAACTCAAAAGAGGGAAGGAATCTCAAAAGTTTTGGGGAGAACTTATTATTATGAAGATGATGTGAGATGAGAAAAAAGATAAAGATGGGTGGAGGGACAATTTGATTTTGGTGAAAAATTTAGGCGGACTTGTGAAAAGTTGAGATGAAAAATTGAGAGGGAAATTCTTTTTTGGAAAAACTAAGTGCGGGACATGTAAAATGTTTAGTGTGAGCATATTTGGTCACAAAGTTCAAGTGTGTGACATATATTTGTCACTTTTAAATAATGTGTGACAAACTTGATTATATAATTTAGCCACATACACAATTACTTCATGTGACTATATATCTATTTTGGTCACACTCTTCAATTGTGTGACATATATTTGTCACATATGTATATCTGTAGTGTGACTAATGCTTAAAGCTGATTTGTATCGGTCACACGTCCTAAATTAAACGTGACTAAATGATCAAAAAATATTTACCAGTTACCCTCTAGTCACATAAATACACAAATGTGTGACATATATCTTCCGAAATGGTCACACAAGTCGGATAGAGTGTGACTGTTTATTTTATTTTCATACATTTAGTCACGTAAATATGTTACAGTGTGACCGTTTGAAATCGACCATGTGTGACGATAGGCCATTTTTGTACTAGTGTATCCACACCGAACGAATCAGGGAAGTATTTGTTTTCATTCTTTTACATTCGTTACTTTTACATCCTTTAGTTGAACATTGGGGACAATGTTCATCCTAAGTGTAAGGGGAGGGTAAATGATGATACCTTATAGGATACAATTGCACTTGAGTTTGTTTGTTCGATAGTAGGTGTGTAATAAAACTAAGAGAAATACTTGCTAGGGCAATTTTAGCGCCAAATTTAAAATTTTTTACAACATTTAGGAGTGAAACTTTAGCCTTAACAAGCGTCTCATGGATAGGAGTTGTATGACTAGCACAAAACCGTACCACTTAAAAAAAATTCCACAAAAATATGTGAGGTTTGCCTTTAGATTTGGTAGGAAAAGCATTCATTATTAGTGCTTATGAGTGTACCGGTAGTATTTAGATTCTAGAACTTGCGTTAGTGATACATCCCGAGACCGCTAGCGAGACTACATTCGTGTAGTTATGATTTACTACATGATAAGAGGCATTAGGATCACCCTTGTGTTTAAACCCGTATCACAATTACTTGACCATTTAAGTCATATTACTTGACTAGCAAAGTCAATTAATTTTCCCACACCTTAGCGTTGTACTCATTTTTAGTACACGAAACCCCTAGTTCACCCCTCCGAGCCTATCTTTTCGTTTCTAAGTTTAAGCATCTTATTTAAATGAAGAATTTGTTTACAATCCACCCAAATGTGCAACCAAATCGCGTTAGCCTTCCTTGTATGCACTTGATGAGACGAAAAATGATCCGTTTTTAGGGGGTCATTTAAGCCGGAATTCAACTTTATTTGATCAAATATTGCCCTAAATCGTTCCTTTTGTGATTTTAGGTACTTTGGGAGTGAAATCTGGAAAAGGAAGCAATTCGGACGTTTTTGGAGCATAAAAGTGAAGAAAACGCCAAAGTCTTAATTTTCCATGCTGGGAACAGTAGGTGACGGCGTCAAGAGTAATTTCCTGACGGCGTCAAGAGCAAAGTCCATGACGACCCAGAACAGATTTGACGGCGTCACGAGGGTAGGGCGTCAAGAGTAAAAGTCATGACGGCCTGGAAATGAGTTTGTCTTGACGGCGTCAAATGTAGATCAAGGCAGTCCGAGAATGGTTTTGGCGGCGAGGTGACGGCGTCACAAGATTTGTCTTGACGCCGTCAGACCCCTTTTCCTATATATAGTTTTCTAATTTTTCACATTTAAAGAAAGAAGTTTTGGGAGAAACCCTAAGTACGATTTTGGTGTAACTTTACAGGTTTTTCAAGGGTTCCAACCCCTTGATACCTTGCATGTTTAATCAAGATAAGTGTTCCTTTAATTCAATCAATATGTCTATGTGTTGGTTGTCTATATCTTGTTCTTGTCTTGATTCCATCATGCTAGGCTAGATCTATCTTGTGTTTGCTTAGATCTAATGAAACCTAGATATTGATTATGTGTTGATTACTTGTTTATTCTTGTCTTGGATGAATGATTTATATGTTAGGCTTAAGAAAACTGGCAGATCTCCAATTGGTAACATGCTTGAACGTCTTAAAAAACATGAACCAACGCGCACTAGGTCTTTATTGGTTGTATTTAATGCATGAGCCACTGTTTACAATCCCTATAGTTGTGCTGGGCATGGTGTAGGAGGAGATAAGAGCTCATAGAATTGGGGAGTTATGTGTGCCACCCCATGAATGGTATTAAGGAATACGATCCGTCATCCATGCAATTATAACAAGTAATTAACATGTAAAAGATGTCTAGGGAGTAGTGAAATATAAGTAAACACATTTTCTCCAATTACTGCGCACAACTCTAGTATAATTTAGTTTATTTTCATTTCTAGTATTTTATTTTGAATGCATCTTAGTATTGGGTTAGTTGAATAGCAACTAATTCCGCCCAAATCCTTCAAACCCGAGATTTTTAATTGCTTTCCATAAAATATAAAAATACAAAAATAATAATCCCTCACCTTTAGAACTAGTATTTAGGCTTTCTAATCCTAGCGACACTATTCCTAAGCTGAACGATCAATCCCCCGGTACTTGTCACTATACTATACTACAACGATCAGGTACACTGCCTGGTGGGGGTTGTAAGCTTCTCGAGATCCCTCGAGAGGTAAAGCCTGTTGCGATTCCCACGCATCAGCACTCATCTTTAGTGCATTATTGTTACATGTTTAAACCCTTAGTTAATTGTCTAATTGATTACATGGTTGCTAAGTCGAGTCATATCTTGTACATATTGTTTTGGGACGATTGGGACTCATAGGTAAAGTATTAGTGTTATGGACTAATGGGGAAGACATCAATTTATTACCCCCATATGTGCGTTAATATTTAAAAAGTACTCCAAGTGTTTTGATTATCTTGATTCGAGTCATTAGAGTAGTTTATTGTAAAGTATGTAAAAGTTCAAGTGTAAGGGCAATGCAAATTCCCTACGATGTATTATTTTGGATGGTAGAGCAAGAGTGCATGAAAAAAAAAAAAAAAAAAAAAAAAAAAAAAAAAAAAAAAAGAGAAAAACATACGGATTACCATCCCGTTTCATTCTATGTTTATTTTATGTTTTTATTAGTTTTTGAATAGCTTAAGTTGAGTCGAATCTTGGCTTAGCAACGCCATATTGTACATGTAATTAACCAAGATGATTAACTCGCCACCAGTAAATATTGTCTTTATCCAACAAAACCGTGTTTTTCATATCCCTACACCTAACGTTATAACCCTTTCATCTTTGATAGTTTATCCTAGGTGCTTACGCCAAGTGGTAGAGGTTTGATCCTTTCCCAAGCCTATGGTAATCTATTTGCTATGACAGGTAGTGAGAGATGTTTTCCATTTCCATATTGTGATATATACTTTATTACACCCGAGAGATGTGAGTATCTAAACACTATTTGTGAGGTGCTAGTGTATGACCTCCGTGCTTGTGTTTTGGTTTTTAGTGGAACGATTATTTATTGTAATTACTTTTATATTAGTGTTAAATGACCCCTAACTTGTATTTTGATTAGAATAAAAGCGCATTTGCTTGAGGACAAGTAAATCTCAAGTGTAAGGGTATTTGATAAGGCGAAAAGTGTACCGCTTTTAGGGGGACATTTAAGCCCGAATTCGTGATTATTTGATCAATTACTGCCCTAAATCATTCTTTTTGTCATTTTAGGTACTTTTGAGAAGAAATCTAGAAAATGAAGCATTTTGGGCGTTTTTGGAGCATAAAAGTGAAGAAAACGGCAAAGTCTCAAAATCCTTGCTAGGAACAGTACCTGACGACGTCAAGACTTCACACATGACGGCGTCAAGCTTGAAAAAAGAGGTGGAAGTAGAAAATACACGTGACGGCCCAGAACATTTTTAGTGTAATTGACCTGACGGCGTCACCAATGCCGTCAGGGTCATTTTGCAAGTGACGGCCCAGAGCTCAATTTCTACATGACATCGGCAAGACTAGATCTAGGCAATACGACCCTTAATTTGGCGGCGAGTTGACGGCGTCAGACACTACAACGTGATGCCGTCAGGATGTATTCTCTATATATATTTTTCCAATTTTTCATTCAATATGTGTGGAACATTAGGAGAACTTTAGAGAGCTTAAACCCTAGACTAATTTTCTGTAAAAACAAGGGTTTCAACCCTTGTTCCATCCATTCTTAATTGAAGATAAGTTTTCCAATAATCATACGATATGTCTATATGTTGTGTGATTCTATCTTATTCTTGTCTTTCACTTAACATGTTAGGCTAGGTTTTTATTGTGTTTGCTTAGATGTAGTGAAACCTAGATGTTGATTATTGGTTGATGGTTTGTTTATAATTATTGTGGATGATTGTATTCGATGTTAGGCTTAAGAAAACTGGCAGACTTCCATTGGTAACTTGCTTGAACGTATTAAGAAACATAATCGGAGGTGTACTATGATTTTTTGTTGTATTTAATGCATAAGTGAATTCTAGTGATCCCATGTTAGGAGCTTTTAGTCGGCTCGACATAGGAGTGAAGTAGGAGCTTATAGAGTTAGGAAATATTGTACACAGCCCTACGACTAGTATTAAGGAATATAACCCGTCATCCATGCAATTGTAACAATCTAATCAACCGGTAAAAGATATCTAGGGAGTATTGAAATCTAAGTAAACACATCTTTTCTCATTATTGTTTTTACCACATAATCACATTAGTTTATTTTCATTTCTTTTTATTTTATTTTGATTGCATCTGTAGTTAATTGGGTTAGTTAACTAGCAACTAATTCCGCCCACTCCTTCAAAACCCGTGATTTTACTTGCTTTCATAAAATATTAAAAAATACAAAAAGAATCATCCCTCACCTCTAGACCTAGTTTAGTAGGCTTTCTAATCCTAGCGACACTATTCATGAGTTGAACGTTCAATCCCCCGGTACTTGTCACTATACTATACTACAACGATCAGGTACACTGCCTGGCGGGGATTGCAAGCTTCTCAAGATCCCATGAGAGGTAAAACCTGTTGCGAGGGCGCAATCCCGCGTATCACAGATCCGATCGACATGGCCTGAATAAAGATGAAGTTGCCGTACCCAAGTGCAAAGTGACGTGTCTGGACCGGATTTCATACCCGGATCCGTGTCGCGTCGTACCGACCCAGGTATGACGGCCACTCAGCCGTGTCCGGGTAACATAGTCTACAGTAACTAGATTTGGGTTGGAATGCATGAAATTACATTTATGACCTCATGTGAAATGCATGACATCCTATTTAACTGACAATGACTAACGGGAGTTAGTCAAAAGGACCTTAAGGTATGCAAGAAAGAAATATTGCAAATATCGTGAATCGGTAGTCAGGCGGTCGACCCCTTTGTAGCTTGTAATTGGTCTAGGCGGGATTAATCGGATTAGTATTTCCAGCAAGTTTTGGGTATTTCCGATGAGTTTTGGGGATTTTCGGCAAAATTTTTCGTAATAAACCTCTTTTATTAGATATAAACAGCTCCTATAATGATTAAAACTAGTTTACGACGAGTTTTCGGTATATCCGACAAGATTTGCCAGATTCCGGCAAGTTTGATTACCGTTGAGCATAGTTGACCGATTTACACAAATCAAAAATGTTGATGACCTAGTAGCGCTTAAACGGAGATTAATCGGTCTTGTAGGTATTTTTTTGCAACATTGGCAAACAGTGTACAGTAGAGACCTTGGCTTATTTATTAAAATAGGACTTCCTGCATATATTGAGTACAAATAAAAGGATGAATGCTATATTTTACTTGTATTTTTATTATGAATGACAAAAATAGTTAGTTTGAAAAAATGGAAAAGAAAATAAAATGGTAGCACTCAAAGTGATGTTTTGGCTTGAGTTATGAGTGAAGGACCGAAGGGTATTTTGGTGTGTGAGTGATATGGGAAGTGAAAAAGAGCTTGAAAAGCTAAGGTGTCACTGAAATGACTCTTTGGCTTTGAGCCACCACACATGGCTGTCTAACACCTTTATTTAACCCAATATCATAAATTTGGGAAATATATTAGATGCTATATCGTTAATGTCAAAAAAATTATTCCATTGTTTTGTCTTTTAATTCTGTTTTTATTTCTATGTAATTGTACTAGTCGCATGACCCGTCCGATGGACCAGCTAGCGTTATGTAAATTTAATAATATTATTACTTATTAGGTCCATACCTTTAAGTTTAAAGTTACATATTTATTTTGTTAATGATAAACATATCGTTTCAAAATTGTCTAATTGCATATTATCATTTTAAAAATTTAAACATAGATATGCAAACTGATAAAAACCGTAAATAAAGTTAAAACATGATTAAGACATTAAGTTTTTAATATTGGAATCAACTAGACGAGTACCCGTGCATAGCAACGGAATTTTATAGCAACAAATAGTTTATTGATAAAAAAAATTTGTACGTTATAAATGAAAAATAATAAAAGTTTGAAGATTTGGTTAAACATAATGTTTTGAAACCCGGTTCGACCCGGGTGGTTCAACCGGTTGAACCGTTCCGGTCAAAAAATTTGTCGATTTAAACCGGGTCAACTTGCTAGGTTGGGTCGAAAGCGGTCAAATTAAATCGGTTCAACCCGTCGGGTTTGAAGCGTGCACCGTTCCGGTCGAAAATTCTGTCGATTTAAACCGGGTCAACTTGCTAGGTTGGGTCGAAAACGGGTCAAATTAAACCGGTTGAACCCGTCGGGTTTGAAGCATCCCGGGTCAACCCGGTTTGTCATTTATATTAATTGTTTTAATTGGTTGTATTTAATTTGGTAGATATAAAGTTTGAAGATTTGAGAATTAAACATAATGTTTTGAAACCCGGTTCGACCCGGGTGGTTCAACCGGTTGAACCATTCCGGTCGAAAAATTTGTCGATTTAAACCGGGTCAACTTGCTAGGTTGGGTCGAAAAAGGGTCAAATCAAACCGGTTCAACCCGTCAGGTTTGAAGCGTAAACCGTTCAGGTCGAAAAATTTGTCGATTTAAACCGGGTCAACTTGCTAGTTTTGGTCGAAAACGGGTCAAATTAAACCGGTTCAACCCGTCGGGTTTGAAGCGTCCCGGGTCAACCCGGTTTGTCATTTTATTTAATTTGGTAGATATATTTTTAATTGGTTGTACAATATGAATAAATCATTGTACTTTTAAGTAATTGGGTGTTTTAATAAGAGTATTAATTATATTTCATAATTTCCTTTAATAAGAATTTTCAAGTTTTAATGTTTGACCAACTTTCAAGATTGACCATTTCTCTATTATAGATAGTTAAGATACTATCCATCTTCAAAGAGTATATTGATGGTCTAACATTGGGGGATAGTCTAATATTGATGGTTTAACACTGGGGGATAGTCTAATGATTAAGACCTGATTAAGAGGTTCATAATTTTCATATTTGCATATCTATCATGTACATATTTGGAAGGATTAAACTTTAAAAAAAAAAAAAAAAAAAAAAAAAAAAAAAAAAAAAACATTTTATCAAATTAAGAGCTCGAAGATTGTTGTTGTATAGTTACATGACCCGCTCAAAATGTCGCATCAATAAGAATAAAAAACATACATAATAGTCAAAAAGGAACATCACATTTTATAACTATGTAGTTTACATTTCATAAATATCCAAATACATAAGTTGAACATGATTACACCCTATGAAACCATCTTTTATAGACTTCCCATTTGTCCTTTGTGGTATGATAAGAGAATTCAAAGCCTGGAGTTGCAACCTCTCCTTAGAACATTAGTGTAGTATTCAGGTAAAGTACATATTAACAATTAGCGAAAGGTGAGTGTCACCATTACCCGTACAATTCAGGTAAAGTACATATTAACAGTTAGTGAAAGGTGAGTTTCACCATTGCCATTACAATTGTTCTTCGTAATGGAGCAGTGAGAAGTACGTATGCTATGCCTTTATGTACACACAAAATACAATATACATTAAACAAAGTAATTGTAGTTTCCCGCATTATGATTAGTTAGTTAATACACAAATTTTTGTATACATAATATATAATATAATATAATGTTCGGTTAATAGCTATTGGGTGCAAGAAATGCATAAAATATGCGTGATAGAACTACCAGATCTCTTGCACTAAAACCGTTAACAGACATTGTGCTTTGAGTGTTGTAATGTTTCCGAAAATAGCATCATTACTTGGAAACCGAATTGATGGCGATCCAAAAAGAAAACTAGCCATAAGCATAATCCTATCAAAAGAGTGGATAAGAATAACCGTTTTGATATGGCTGTTATATTTTGGAAACTCGTTTTCGTATCGTGGCGTGATCTTATTTCTTTCACCATCATTCAGTGAAGTATCCATTTTGCAATATGAAGTTCACAAGAACCCTAGCTACTAATTTGATACACTGATCATTAGTTGCGCAGGTACCACACTCATGTTTTCTTGGATTTGATTAGATTTCTTTTTATTACTTTTTTACTTTGCTATTGCATTAACAGTATTAAGCTTATAGTGTTTAACTGTTTTAGACCATTCAAGAGGTAGAAATCCTTTGGGGTTCATGGGTTTAAACTAGAGGTGCATTTTAGGCCCATTGACTTTTGAATGGGTCAATTTGGGTTATCTTGTTTTTTAGCGGGTTAAAAAAATTGCTAACGAGGACATGGGTTGAAAGTTGAAACCTTGCCAAAGTGTCTTCCTAATGCTTACAGTTTGCAATTTATCCTATTTAAAGATGTCTTATTGAAAACACATCTTCCTATCCTTATATCAAAAGATGACTGTTTTCAAGTGCTATTGTCATATATATATATATATATATATATATATATATATATATATATATATATATATATATATATATATATATATAGGGTGAGGATCAGGTACATTTTTGTCTTTTAGTGCGGATGGTACAGACGAATCTCAGCCCTCCATCTAGTCAACCATCTGAAAAAGGCGGAGTGGCAATATCGTAAATATCCCGTCTTTTTTTAAGATCGTTACTATCGTATTAGCTTTTTTTCTGAAAAAAATTCAAAAAAATCTGAAAAAATTAAAAAAATAAAGAGGACAACAAATAATTAAGAATCGCTGAAAAAAATTTCAAAAAAAAATCGTTTTCATCGTTAAAGGTATTGTGATATCAGAATCTGATTTTGACTTTTTTACAAAAGTCAAGATCTGATCTTGACAACAGATCTTAACTTTTGTAAAAAAGTCAAAATCAGATTCTGAAAACTTTTTTTTTTAATAAAAAATTTAATATCACATTAACTTTTTTAATATCGTAAAAACTTTTTCTTAATAAAAATTATTAATATCGCCGTAACTATCATGCTTTCTTAATATCAAAGTTAATATCACCGTAACTTTTTTACTATCGTAATAAAAAAAGTCAAGATCAGGATCAGATTCTGATATCACATAAACTTTTTTACTATCGTAATAAAAAAAGTCAAAATCAGATTCTGATATCACATAAACTTTTTTACTATCGTAATAAAAAAAAGTCAAGATCAGGCTCATAATATTGTTAATATCACGGTAGAACTCATAATATGGTTAATATCACGGTAGCACTCATAATCAAAAAAACAAAAAGTTCTCAGAAAAATCTGAATAAATAAAAAAATGAAAGAAGATAACAATATTAAGGATCCCTCAAAAGGAAAAAAATTAAAAAAATCATTTTCATTAAGAATATTAAGAAGATAACAATAGCGCTAGATCTTGATTTTTTTAAAAAAGTCAAGATCAGATCTGGATTGGACGGACCAGATCAATCCGCACGTCCGCACGTCTCTAATTGACTTAGTGATGGAGCTATAGTGACGACTGGTGACGATTCGAATTTGGTCACTAAACAGCTTTGTGACGACTTTTTGCACTGTTAGTGACCAAACTATTTTCGTCACTAAAGGCCGATTTTCTTGTAGTGGCACTTAAAAAATGTATCCGCACGTGATCCTCACTATATATATATATATATATATATATATATATATATATATATATATATATATATATATATATATATATATATATATATATATAGGCTTTGGTTCCATTGAGAAAGTTTTAAGATTGAGAAAATTGAGAAGTAATCATAGCCATTGATATCTTTTAGTAATTATGAGGGATTTTACCTATTACTTATTAAATTGAAAAGGGTAAATAAGTAATTGCACTATTTAAAATCAAATTAATGACTAAAGATTTAAACCGTTTTTGTTTGTTTGTTGTGATTCAAGTTTCACATATCCTTGATTTTAGTGAATCAACCATTTTTTACGTAGCCTCAAGTTATGACTCATAAATCTGTGTATGTATTAATATATTAAAACTTCATATATAGAAATGTTATATATGATTCATATTTTTCAATGTTATATAAATTTTAGTTTAGTCCAATAATTAAATCGCGACTGACGAATGTCATGTGGGTTTTGAAGCACTTTATGTATCTTTTGTGAATCATTTTTGGATTTGTGAATCAAACAAGAAAGCGGTTCTTTTTTCTTGTTACGAATCAAATTCATACCAGCGAAAACCGAAGATTTACATTGGTAAATCGTAATCATATATGTGAATCATTGAAAATATTGTTAATATTTTAATCATGATTAACATCGCTTCTTTTGGGTTTGAATCAATAGATACCTTTCCGTATATAGTGAATAACAAAAAATAATGGCAGTATTTTGTTTGTGAATCATATGTGGTTTAGTGGATTGAACAAAAAGTGAGTGATTTTTGTGAATCATATTCCAAAACATGAACCAAAATCATGTCACTGAATCATGTTGAATGAATTGTAATTATATTAGTGAATCACTAAAAAGATGAATCATGTTTTACTGTGAATCATGTTTTAATAATGAATCAATAGTATCATTAAAAAAAAATAGAAAAGGATCAAGTTAGTGTTTGTTAATCAAGTAATCATTATAAATATAAACAGATGCAACGATGATTCTTCATTATCAATTGATTCAAAAATAAATGACTAATGGTTTCTTCATTGTCAATTGATTCAAAAATAAATGACTAGTGGTTCATATTTAAGAATACATAATTCTGCACATGGCGCTTAAGAAAAAGGTTTAAAAATAACTCACCTTTTCTAATGAGGACAAAACAAATAAAATGTAAAAATGAAGACGAGTGATTTGTTTCGGGACGCAACGATCACTGTAATGGTGGTAGAAGGAAAAATATAATAAACCCTATAATCACGTCAATAAATGTGATGGAAGATATTAAGGAGTGTTGTAAAATATCAATGTTACCCTTATGCAAGTTTGATGAGATGAAAGGCCATGATTGCTTCTCATCCTTCTTAATCTTAAACCCTTCTCAATCGATCCGGACTCTATATATATATATATATATATATATATATATATATATATATATATATATATATATATATATATATATATATATATATACTAGATTTCGAAGCCCGCCCGATGGGCGGGCATGACTTGTAATTTTACGTTTTACTTTAATCATGTATGTATATTAGTGATCTTTTATATTTATCTGTTACGTATTTACCCGACGTGTGGACATGATTTGTATTTTGAATTTAATGTTGTAAGGATATTAGTGATTTTTTATAGTTAATTTTTATGTATTTGTCGTTATTCATAAGTGATGACTTGTAATTTTACGTTTTAATTTAATCATGTAAGTATATAGTTATTTTGAATGTATTCACCCGACATGTGGAGAAGAATTATGTTTTGAATTTAATGTTGTAAGGATATTAGTGATATTTTATAGTTAATTTTTATGTGTTTGTTGTTAGTCATAAGTGACATCGAAATCGGTAAACCAATCTATGAATTGTATTCACATTTTAATTTAATCATGTACGGATATCAATGATCGTAACAACTTGTGTGCATGTATTTCAAAGCTTGTAGTATTAGATAGAGGAAAAAACAATGGTGCTCGTGTGTGAAGTCATCGTTGGCCTTGATGGTCATCATGATCCGCTAAATTAATTTCAACAATATCAGTATGGTGTAGAAGCCTAAACAATAATTAAAAATTTTAAGTGATTCTGCGATTGGCCTATCTCTTCAGGGGCTGTTCATCTTTTTCTCTCACCGGTCTACACACACAAAAAATAGTCATGCTATGATTCCATGAAGATAAAATCAAAAGATGTAACAATTATACAGGTCGCAAAAATATAATCCTTGTCATATTTGGTTATAGTAACTTGAGGAATTTTTTTATTGGAGTTCAACTAATAGCGACTCAAATGTTTTTATATTGTTGAGACATTCTAACTATGAAAATTTTACACCATCACGTGTCATGTACTGTTGTTTTATTAATCCAAGTGGACTAATACTTTTTTTTTTTTTTTTTTAATTTCCAATCATTTGGTCTAAAAATTTAAATGAATCACGGTCAAGTTTCTAAAACATGAAATCAAAATATAGAGAATACAGGAAAAGATAGCTCACTTCATACCATATATGTATGTTATTGTACTTCCACTGGGTGCTTCCGCTGGTGTGATTATACTTGCTATCCGTTTTGCATTAGTATTCTCATACCCCTTGAAAGCCTATAAGGATTTACACTTAAAATTTGGAATTCAAACTATTTTAAGCCTATTTGCAGTTTGATAAGATAAAAAAGATGAACTTTAAAACTTAGGTTTGACAGGTGGGCTTTGTGCTCTATAAATAGAAGAGACGCAAATTTGGTCCAAGAACGGTTGTTGGCCATGTTCTAATTTGTAACAATGGGTATATCATACCTGACTTAGATTTGGAGTCATCATTAAGCTTTTACTCTAATGCATGAACCGTTTTTAAATTTTTTTTCAACCACTTGTAACCTCCCATTGGAAATGCTCTTAGGTGGAATATGATTAGAATAGAATTGTCGGTACAATGAAACATTGAAAAAATGATAAATGAGCAAAATCGGTAAAATGATATGTAGCATGTAAAGGATCTAGACTGTCATTTTTCTTATCATAAACAAACTAATATAACCATGTTGAAAGTGTTATGAAAGTGAACTCAAAATAACGACTAATAAATTACAACTGATGGATAAATATTTTAAATCAAGAATACACAAGATACCATCCATGTTTTAGGTTATACGAACGTACCTAATATAATAGCAAATAAGCCAAAATAATTGAGTTTCTAAATGTTCACACCCAATTAAGTAACTTTGATAGTATGGTGATTCAAGTGAAAAAAGTTGCCTCTAAAAGATAATGTAACTTTGGTAAAGATTTATATGTTATAAAGGACTCCAATCTGGGAAAATAAAATTGCATGCATTGTTTCGGTTCCCAAAGACAAGGTCTTGTAAGAGTAGCTTATAATTTTTAACAGCAAGAATGATCAAACTTATAGATTGATACAGCAGAAAAGCACTTCCTACAAAGAAATCTTCTATGAAGCATACCTCCAAGACCTGTACAACGTGATGTGGCACTATAATTTAAAGATTGAAGATCATTAGACACCTCTAAGAGGAAGCCAAAGTTGTGATTTATATCTAATTGCACATATCATAACTTATAGCATTATATTATCGTTCATACATCTTCCACTTGGGACATTAAATGAATACCGTATAAGCTGTCATAAGGCAATTCGAGTCAAAATTAGCTATTGATTATCATAGTAAAACCCAAAACAACACTAAATATGTTGAGACGCAATTCAAAATAACTTTGAATCAATTAAGCAACTTAACAACATAAATAATTATCGTTGGCATAATTTACTATAACGAAAGAAGGGTGGTAAAAAATGATTCCGCTTTGGCATGTTAAACATCCTGCCTGACCAGCCCATTATGCCACATTGGTGCTTTCATCCAACTTCAATTTCATATTTGTAAAAGTAACTGACATATACAAATGATGTTTAGTAAATACATCTATTGAAATTACAGGAGATAGCCAACCTTAAGGTGGAGACCCGTGCCTGAAGCGATCTCCACATAACGCCTTGCTCTTTATCCAATTTTTCTATCTCTTTGCTATTGATGTCATCTGAATTATAATCATTTTGGTGTTGTTTCATGCAGCAACCATGTGAATTATTAATCATTTTGGCTCTTGTCATGGGCTGCAACCACAACGATGGCAAACACCGCCATGGCTGCAATTAACAGACCAAATAGATTGGGCTGTGTATCAGCAGAAAAAGAAGTTATATGCAGGCCTTTGTAGTTTATTAATATGTTCTACAAATCAATTATTATTATAATAGGAAAATGTTAGTTTTTATTTTTGTTGTTAATGACTTATATATAAATATCGTTGTTGCGGGTTTTTTGCTTCATTATTACGCAGAAAGAAAACTTAATCAGTGTTGACATAATTTTCACACCTAAAAGTTATTATTCTCAAGAACTCATATTTTTTAATTCATAACTGAAACTACCATGTTACAAATTTGATAACATACTTAATATCCTTTGATGATCAAGACCCTTTGGTGATTACGACGATTTTTTAGTATAGACCCGTATAAACATACTTACAATACTTTCATACAGCAAGTCTTCTAAGGCTTTTTTGACTATGATCTTGAACACTTGATAAGTCATACTACATTTTTCAAACAATAGAGTATAATACTAAGACCAAACGTACCTCGAGTTTAACGGTGCCTCATATAGGTCATCAATGTTGTGAAACTTGTGAAGATAATAGTGTGAGTTTAAACTATGGATTTATGTTGATAAGCGGACAAACCTTAGGGCCAATGCGATAGGGGTTTACTAAAAAAGTATTTTCTATAAGGAGATACACGCTAGCTATACTCAAAATGAATGTTATTAAAACAGAACAATGCCATATTTTCTTATATTTTTTGCACATATTCTGGTTTAAAAGTAAGATGACAGTCAAGATCAAGTCTAACATTATCACCATATTAAAAATATGTCAATTTACTTCAAGCATGAAAAGTTCTCAGCAAATAGTTACCTTTAAAAGCTATAGCAGGATTGATTGGTGTGATGAGGATGTGTGTGTTTCTGATCTCATATAAGCCCTTTTTTATGCTTGTTTTTCGTTCTATATTCCTGTATAAAATGAACAGTTTTCTCCAATGCAACCCTACACATTTAGCGCAAATAAATTATTAGTATGTTGGTTCATAGTTACCACTTCCATTGCTAGGATTCAAGAACCAAAAATAGCAGATGAAGATCAAGTTAAATGTTTTTTTGGTGCACTGGTTTGATATATGTTGTTGGACTTATAGCCCATGCTTTTAGAAGATCATATTCAATGTCTCCTGATGATGTGTTTTTAAGTGGTCCTTATTGATTATTACATGCATCTGGCACATGACTGAGCCAACCACAACTTGTCTTAGTTGTCCTACTCGTTGTAGTCCACTTGCTTGTGCTCTTCAGTCATTTATATCAAGACTTGGACTTGGCTACTCTGTCACTGCATTGTAAAAGTCAATCTTATGAATGACACAAAGATCATGACGGTGCTAAAAAAATTTGTTTTCCACTTAGAGAACTTGTTGACATAAAAAGTAAGTAACATGAAATGAATTTATCATTATCCGCTTATAAAATCTATTTCTTACTTGAAAAAATTTTGTTTTACACTTTTTCTATTTGTAAATAAGCAATCCCAAACACGCAGAACTAAATAAAAATAAACAAACTTGATTATTTCATCTGTTAACCCATGATCATAAGTTGACCCACTTGATCTTTTTTAAGCCATCGTCGCCTTGATTATTTCTACAGTGAACTCGATACTAATGTATTCTATAACTTCCCTACATTTAATACAATGGTTCAATAAAAAATGAAAATCTAATGTTCAGTTATAACGAAACATGAAAGCACCTTATGTGATGACCCCTTTTTGGATAATTTAGATTTATGAATTGGCGTATTTGGTTTCCCTGAGAAATCCTCAAAACTGAAGGGTCTTCCTGGTCCAAACGCTTTTAAACTGATTATCTCAAAATTTTCAGCTAAAGGGTTGAACTAATTAGGTACATGTTCAACTTTTGTCTTTTCTGAATCTTGAAAGGACTGATCCATTCTTTTCCATGAAAAACTTTGAACGCCAATTCAATGCTAGGTTCATCCTCAAAGATGGGACCGCTAGCTCCATTTACCTGCAATGTATAACTTTAGTCCACAGTAACACTAATATTAAGATGGAAAAACTGAGTGGATACAAAAACTTACAGGAGCATGCATACAAAGTGAAGTGAAAGAAAAGTAAAATTAATAAAGATGAAAAAAGTTACCGACTTTTATTATATTCAAGGGTTATAATGTTCGGTCCCTTGGAGGAGAAGATCGCCATTGTTGGTGCTGCAGGTTTAGTATCATAGATGTCGAATTCCTAGGATTATGATTAAAAAAAAGTGTAACGTTAGATCAGAAACATGTTTTGTTCATTTCTTTAGTGAACAGATCATTTATGAAGTTAGATAGCCCCAACAGTTATTCTTGGACGTACCTTGTTTCTCAAAGCATTTTCAAATGCCTGTATGCAACGACTACAACTGGTGCTTGAATATTCTGACATCATATGATTACCGACTGCAAAACATGTAAAACTGTAATGATATGTACATTTAAACGAACATGTAAAGTTAACATATCAAAAAACTGATATACTTACGTAAGCACCAATGGGTAGTGTTGGACTGCTGACGTTCCTTCAATTGAAAGCAATTAAAAAAAATTGAAATCAGTATGAGGAAGGGTAACCGAAGAGAAGAGAAAGTATAAACTGCATCTGATATACAGAATAAGTCTAGGATCAGATGGTGTTTTGGACAAATAGTTTCATACCAGCTGCAATAAAACTCATCTAACATGGCTCGTTCAATTCAAGTGAGATCATTTGATGCCACTAAGTACTTGTGAAATTCTTATGATAAAATTACAACAAACTAAAACCTATGCTTCACAACTTATAAGGTGCAACACCATGCTGATATATAAAGAAACAAAGAAAGTAGAGTTTGATTTTTGAGGTTAAACCATGATTTGATTTTCTCATCTAGCTAATGCGGCGTAGCTTAATTATTGAATAATGAAAAATACTAAATACATTTGTATCAAGTCTGAAAAAATATCTATTTTGTAATATGTTATCATCAAACATATTTTCTTTTTACAATCTAAGATACTAAATTTTTTTACATGCCAAAACATTCAAAAATATTGTTCACAGATAACTACGTCAACAGTGCACACCGAACCCATGACCACTGCGACCACCATCTCTGCCATTTTCTTAGTGTATCTACATCACCTTTATGATAAGGTGAATTCAAGCTCTGAAATCACGGAAAAAGACGGACTTTTATGTTTTTTTTGGAATGATTACTTATAATTTGGAGGGGTACATGCACATTAGAAATCAAGACATGTAGAGTGAAAATATTAATGAAGCCATATAACGGTGCATAAAAAATGACCAAATAGCAAAAAATAGACAAAGATCCAGGTGCAGTAAAAAAATTACCAGATAAGCTCTTCTATCTCGAGTAAATTATATGGTTTTCAGAGCGCATCAGCTGGCCGTAATTAACCATAAGGTGTAGGATTCCATAGCACATAGACATAAGTATAGCCAAGCCAATGTTTGGACTTTTAGAACACAACGATTTGGGGGCTGTAAACTGGATGTTTTGCATATCAAGTCTGGATATCACTGCTCACACTATCCTCTTTTAAGAAGATCCCTAGGTTGTTATTACTAATTAGCAAGAGCAGGATTCATTGTTGTATCTTTCCTCGAATGCGCATATCTTTATGATAAAGATTAGACACCAGAGCAGGCGTATGCTAAAACGAAATATATTCCTGCAGTTGGTTCTCTGGAAAAAAGACACTACATTCATAACTTTCTTGGTATTCCGAACGGAGAGTACTCCTACTTCTTTTCCATATCAGTGCAGCTGCTATAAGCTTCTTGCTACTTGCCTTGAATTAAACAATTTATTTTCTTCATGTCGTTCAAATCGTGGGTTGCGGTCAAAATATAAAAAATTAATACATGCTAACCTGTGAGCGAGCCCACGAGTCCAAGCAAAGATTGAGCCTATGTGGTTCGTGCTGGTTTCCCCTCCTTTTTGATGCACCCTGTAATCACCGGTTACAGTCCCATGAATAAATATGAGTCAAGTGAATATCACTTTAGTACAGATGTCTACAATATAGTGAGGGACTAACAGTGTTTGAGAAGGCAAAATCAAAGCTTTAGAGGGTCATATTTACCTTCTCAAAAACTTTATTACTGTGACCGCTCAGCAACTCCCGAGCCATCCGTGGTAGGCTTTGCACACCTGTTCCTTGTAACTTCTTTACCTCCATATATTGAAAGTGATGTAAGTTTGTCAGTGTTCCCATTACCCGAAACATAGAATTCACATCTGCACGAGGAAAAAAAAAAAAAAAAAAAAAAAAAAAAAAAAAAAAAAAAAAAAAAAAAAAAAAAAAAAACTACAAATTTCCTTACATGCAACAATCTTCCGCGCTCCACACCACGAAAATCAGTTTCTTTTTTATTCATATCTAGTGCTAGCTTTTCAGGATAAATAAGTGGAAAAAAACAGGGAAGAGTCAATGGCAGTCAATAAATGTAGCCGCAACATCATTATGTAAATCAACTAATAAGCACTGTCAACCTGATGTACCCACTTACTGAACGGATTAACTGAACCAGCGCACTTACCCAACAAACTGAACCCAGCACCTTGAACACGCTCCATGACCACACCCCCGGAAACCAAACTCTGAAGTAACTTACTCAACAAACCCATTAAAGGAACACCCTCAAATAACTTCATTTTCTCGAAGTGTATGTATGTTCATAAAAATGAGTTTAATAGTTCTATGACTCATTTTTATGCGTATCAGATTATTGAGGGCACAATCTTTAGTAGTTTTCATTTAGCAATCCGTACAAAGTATTCTAACATAATTCATACACCTCGCATTTCTATTAAGGGTTGTTTGGATAACTTAGCATTACCAACACCCTTTATCTCAAAACCAACAATCTGTCATCATAGATTTATCTACAATAAATGTGTTTAGTGATTAGTTTATCATCTCCCAGAGTTTGTACCAAAACATAAATTTAGAAACAAAATAAAGATGCATATGCATGCTGCAAATGGTTATAAAAACCACATCTGATGACCAACGTTCTATATATATACTCCATGGAACAGAGATAAAAACATATTTACTAACCTTGTGACATCAAACTTCTCATCAGATTCCACAGCAGTAGCTTCAAAACCATGAATACCGCCTTTATAACTTATCATTGGCTCTCCTTCAGTGCTAATAAATAGTACAATTAAAGGAAATAGAGGTGCATACATCATCACCAACATAGTGACAAATGGTGAAATTTATTTTAGCCACGTTTGGTTTATTGAAATGTTTATGATCTTTGAATGTTCGGTAACGCTTTTCTCTAAATGTTTCACGTGAGGATCTTGGAAACATGCTGCATATTATTTGGTAATTTTAGTTTATAATTCAAACTGAATCATCTTTTTTAAAAATACTGACAAATACACATCTAGAAGAGAAAGGATTCCACCCGGGTTTCTAAAGCAACCAAAACCATAATTAGTTGATTAAACATACTGCAATTTTTTATAGCAAAATTACTTATTATAAGAGAATGTGTTTCAACAGGCACAAACCTTTTCAATTGGATAACAACTATACCTGTGCGAAGCCTGAGGTCGACGATTTCTACACACATTCACACAAACATAGGAACATACGTCACATAAAATAGTGAGTATATTAGTACAATAGCTGATCAATCTCATGCACATTATAAACTAATATTAATTTTCACACACAAAAAAATCAATTCATATGTTGAATATAGAAAACTAACACCATCACGATTTAGGTGATTATTGCATTTTTGAAAGCTAATTACCAAATTATTTTAGAAAAAAAATTGAGGAAAAGATAAAATTAGGGTTTGGAGAAAAAATATATTAAGAAGGAACGTGAGATAGGGTTTTAAGTTGTAGAGATATATGCTATATAATTTACAGGTTTATGAATAACTATTATGGAATGAAGTAGTTATTAAAGCATGACATAATTGTTTTCAGTTATTAAATCACATTAGCTTACATGCTCCACTGGTTGACATGCTTGTGTGTATATGCCAAGACCCATGTTCGAATCCATTCCCATGCATTTTTTTACAAATTAAATTCGGATTTATTAAAAACCATAAATCCATAAATACGAAAATTTAAAAAAAAAGGAAAACAAAAATCAATACAAATTAAAATTACATAAAAAGTTGCTTACATGCACAAAATGTGATGACGTGGCTGATGACATGGCAGATAATGAATTACTGGGCATTGAGGTGGCATTATGACGTCATATGCCTCCTGTTATATATAATGTAGAGATATATATATATATAGTGTGAGGTTATTTTCAGAACCAAATAAACTGCGAGAACCAATCTAGACCATCCATTATTTAATCAAGGGTTGTAAGTGGTTATGGCATAATGGTAATTAGATGAAAGATGAGGGGAAATACTATAAAGAAAAGAAGGGTAGTAAAGTAATTTTATTATATTTATTCTAAAACGGTTTTGCACATTAATACCGTATATTATGCATGATTTTGAAGATACAGTTTATTTCTCTTATCTCTTATGATCCTTTCTTCTCTGCAAAACCCTAGCCGCCAAGCGCTTAACAATCTTTCCCATGCCACCAATGATTTAATGCTTTCTTTCATACTAATCAACATCGCCTTAACGTCGGAACCGAAATTAGTTTATATTTATTCATCAAAAACTAACTGATATATAGAGAGACAAAAGTCTAGTTGTTGAGACAAAGAGATATTTTGACATCATGTTGGCTTCTCGTTTTGATGTTTTTATATCAGGTCACACCACTTCTCTATTCTTGTTTTAGTATTGTAAAAGTTTCTTTGTGAGTTGACAACGTTTTGATTCGTGACTGATGTTTTATATTTTATTTGCATACAAATACATTTTGTTTTATTTAGCTTTTCATGGAGATTTAAATTTAGTGATTTTGGATTGTGGCTCGTGGGTTACAACAACAAAATTTGGTTATGTTTAGGCCTCTCTAAATGTTACTGTTAAGGAAATGCACGTGTATATTTTTCTTTTGGTGAGTCGTGCTTTAAATCAGTCTAACCAAGGTTTAAGAAAATAGTGATAGTTTAAATTTTGTGGCTCGTGAGTTTCTATTTGGAAGGGATGTGGTCACTGTTTCTTTTATTCTTCTTTTTTTATATATATTTAAAAAATAGTCATATTTGCAAATATGTTTTTTGAATACGGCACATATGTTCTAATGAATTGGACGAGAAATTGCAAAATATACATATGTTCTTAGAAGGCGTGCACATACGTTTTGAGTGAATTCAATGAGAAACTTGAAATACACACTTGTTTTTTGAAGGCGTGCACATATGCTCTTACCTATTGTAAAGCATGCATATGTGTTTTGTTAGTTGTTATGATTAAATAATTCGTTTATTAATTGGTTGTGGTTACAGGTACAAGTATGATGGGGAATTATGAATGTGTGTATAGTTCAAGCTAAGTGTATCTAATGCACACGTATTTACATCATGGACATGGGAGCTTCAAACAAATGCATATGTGTTTACGTGATGATAACGAGAATTTGACAAACAATGCACATGTGTTTATATCTTGAACATGAGTGTTTGGAATGAATGCACATGTATGAATGTCATGAACACAACAAAAATGAACTCAATTATGAAACTGGTGCCATGAGCACATCGACAAACACGAACGTACATAAGCTACACACAAGATCGCAAAAACATGTTCATAGTTCAAGAAAATGATATACATATGTGGATGTTTGATGAATTTTTTTCTTTCTTAATTTCAGAGACATGTATTTGAATATCAGTCATGTATCTTACCAAATCTTGTGTATGTTTTCGTTAAATTATCAAGAAACCGTAAATGTTACAAAGAATATATATGATACTCATTGGTGCACATATATTTCGTGAGTGTTCACACATGTATTTTATTATTAAACTTTGGTGCACATGTATTTTGTAAGTGTTCATACATGTATTTTATTATTTAAAAGACCGACTTTCAAAGAAATATAAAAAAAAAAAAAAAGTTAATAAACATAATCTGGAAATGTAAAAATATTTTCTTTATAAACTTTGACGTATTTTTTTTTCTTTCAAACAAAACAGAATTTCCTAATTTTTCGGAACTGCCATAAATAAAATATAATTTCCTAAAAATGAAAACTTATAGTTTACTATTTTGCCCTTTTTAATTAAATAAAAAGTAAGAAAAAAGAAGAAAAGATGAGTGGTCTAGATTGGTTCTCGCAGTTCTCGCAATTTATTTGGTTCTGAAAATAACCCCACCATATATATATATATATATATATATATATATATATATATATATATATATATATATATATATATATATATATATATATATATATATATATATATATATATATATAGGGTCCCTTTCTTACGAGAACCACCTTATCTGCAAGAACTGCGAAAACCACCCTTTTACAACTAATAATACACAATGTACACCATTTAATGCTCCATACCATTTTGTTATTTTTATTTAATTCAAAAGGGTATAATAGTAAAAGACATTTTCATATTATTTTTTATTTTTTTATAATTCCCGTTTTTTATATATGTTAAAATTCAGATTTTTTTTTTTCACAAAAAAATGCAGATTATTTTTTTTAATTATTTTTTTTTTCAAATAGTAATGGTGCATACATGTTTTTTTTTTAGGCAAAGGTGCATACATGTTTTTTTTCCTCCAAATAGTCAATATGCATACATGTTTTCAATTAGTCAAAATGCATATATATATATATATATATATATATATATATATATATATATTTTTAAGATAACTTATTTCTAGATTTATTGTTGAATATATATGTTTCAAGAAATAGTTAGGTGCATATAGGTATTTTAATATAATGAAATTTTAACAAACCTAGTCATAAATGTTATATACAGACTTCGATACAATTGAAATACAATTAAAATACAAATTTCTAAAAACATAAATATATGAATATAATCGATCTATACACGTGAGCACTAATAATATTCAACAAAAATGGACATATGCGCACGAGTAGCCGTCAACATTTTTTCAAAAGTCGGACATATATGCACACTTGTAGCCGCAAACATTCTTGTAATTACACCTGATAAAAAAAGTACAAAAATTAGCAACAATTATATTATTAAAAATTATGCATGTTCATAAGTACATGTATGTTTTAGGAAATATACTTGTTTGGCAAACATGAAGTCTTTGAAAAATACAATAATTACACTTACTAAAAAAAACATACATGTTTTAACCATTGCGTTTATAAGCAATCATGTTTTAACATATATGTTTTATAATTCAAAACACAAAACATATATGTTTTATACGTAAACATATATGTTATAGAAAAAGTGTGATCTATGTTTTTAATCCCAACAAATCAGACATATATGTAAACATGTATGTTTTATATAAACAAACCCATGTGCCAATCCTTTCTCTAATGTAAAAACCAAATCAGACAACTCAGTTTAGCAATTCGACGTTTGACCATATCTCCATTGTACACAATTAAGTATGCACGTTTGACCATATCTATGTTTACCTTTGACATCAACTTTAGTCAAAACAAGCATAGCAAGTACAGTATCAAATGTAGCAAAACATAATAAATTATTTAAAAAAAAAAAGAGGCCATAATATATATTTCTTTCACACATTCAAGCAAATTTCAAGAACATTTGGTTTATTTATGTTGAATCAAGGAGGCAAGATATGCTATATTTATATTTCTACCATAGCAACAATAATTTTACTTCTTCAGGATCAACAGATTAGCTCATCAAATACACTTACCAAAACACCCCTTAAAATACTAATCCAAACAGCAACACACATACAATTCGACCAGATCTGAGAAACAAATTAGTTGATGGAGAACTATGAGAACTCCTTTTAGACCCTTAGATGTTTCCTTCAAACAGCTAAATCATAACCACATGTTTCATTCAAACACCAATGTTTCCTTCAAACAGCCCTTATAATAGCATCTAATATAATTGTACTTAAATCCAAACACCCATGTTTCATCCAAATACGCATCTAACGTTTGTAAATAATTAACATGAGTTAGTATACATATAATAACCCTAGTCCTCACATCCAAACACACCTAAACACACATGTTATTACTTTGTCCATATCAGATACACCATATACACTTGCACTTATGCTTAATAAAAAAAACACCCCTGTTTCAACAATTTACGAATTCATTTATATTAATCATAACAAAACAAAAACCGTAATGCATCGATGCTTAATCATAACCGCATTCATTTTTCTTACTCATAATCAAACACCAATGTTACTACCTTGTACCTAAACCCTCACGTATAATCCAAACACCCCTTTTTCATTTATATTAATAAAAAAAACATTCATTTATGTTATGCACAACCTAACACTCATGTTACATTCAAACACCCCTATTTCATTCAAACATACATGTTTCATTCAAATATCCCTTGTACTAACATCAAATAGCCCTTGTACCAACATCTAATTGCCGTTGTACTAACATCCAAACACCCGTGTTTCATTTATCTTAATCATCTAACAGCCCTAGTACTAGATTCCAAACACGCCGGTTTCTTTTATATTAAGCATAAACTAATAACACACATCTAATAGCCCTTGTACTTAATTCCAAACACCCCTGTTTCATCCAAATACACATCAAACGTACATAAATAATTTACATAATAACACACATCTAATAGCCCTTGTACTAAACTCCACACACACCTAAACACCCATGTTATTACCTTGTACATAAGCCATAAACCATATACAGTTGCAACATACATCAAATTTAATGCATCCCTGCTTAATCATAAACACCCCTGTTTCATTTATCTTAATCATAACCAAACACCCATGTAACTACCATGTACATAAACATTCATGTAAAATCCAAACAACCCCTGTTTCATTTATCTTAATCATAACCACATACATTTATATTAAGCACATCCAAACACCCATGTTACTACGTTGTACATAAACCACAATCCATATACACTTGCAAATCCATTTTCCCCTGTTACAATGTACTACAAACCTGATAGGAACATAAACCAAAAGTATTGCATCGATGCTTAATTATTCAAAGAACAGTAATATCAAAATATATATATATATAAAATACTCAGCAAAACATAAAAAAAAAAAAAAAAAAAAAAAAAAAAAAAAAAAAGATAAATAAAATCAAACAATCAAACATTCTAACCATAATCGATCAATGATATAATCAATCAATCAAACAATGAAACAATCACAAACATACATGATTGTTGTAACACACATGCAATCACTATAACCTATCGAACCATAATCAATCAACAGTAATAATATAACATATAGAAAATATAATCACATATCATTGATGATCCTACCTTGCATTGATCGTTCTTGTTTTTTTCAGAAAAAAAATCTGATTGAAGAAAGTATCAGATGATCGCCGCAAGTTACTGATGGGGGTTTTGTGTTTTTAGATGAGAATTTTGTTTTTCTTATGATATAATGAGATGGTATAAAATCCCGTTTTTTATGTTACTGATGGGGGTTTTGTGTTTTTAGTTGGGGTGTGATCATTATATGGAGGAAAGTTTCAATAAAATCCCGTTTTTTATGCAAGCAGTTAATGAGATGGTATAAAATAAAATGCCCTTTTTACCCTTTCTCATTAATGTTCCAGGAAATGAGGTCTCAATTAATCACAAAAATGCCATCTTGCATTAAATTGTTGCACACTCTCCTTTATTAATAGTACAAAAGCGGTTTCCGCAGTTCTTGTAGTTAAAATGGTTCTCGTTTGAAAGTTACACTATATATATATATATATATATATATATATATATATATATATATATATATATATATATATATATATATATATATATATATATATATTAATATTATGTCTATGGTACTTAACTGGTTTGGACCATTCTTGAGGTGTGATACATTTAGGATCGTCAGTCATGGGTGGCAATTTCGGCCCATTCAACTTGGGTTATCCTATTCTTTAACGGGTTAAATAAAATAAGTCAACAAAAAATGAAACGGCTAAACGGGTCAAATAAATTAGTAAACAATGAAATGGGTTAATGGGTAACCTAATCAAAGTGTACTTTTAATGCTTACAGTTCCTTAGTATTTTAAGCCTTCAGCACTGGGCAAGTATTTTGGCAAGACAATCAGCGTGTCCCAAAAAAATATCATTTTTGACCCGTCATTCAGACACTATCCTCCTAGACTTGGATCGAAAAAGTAATCTTTAATAAGTATAACTGTACTATTTGGGAAAACTTGGTATCTAACTGTTTTCATTTGGGCGAACTTCGTAGGGATTGTGGGGATTGGTTTAGCATATGCTGCACTAGACCGACTAGGTCGTAGATATACTAGCTATGGCAATCATGTGCTGTGGAGGATTCTTTTGCTTAGTTCCACAAATTTTCGTTTGGGACACAACACTTACCATAATATTGGTGTTTGGTGCTCGTACCTTCATGTCAGCAAGCTTTATTGCAGTCCAGATATATGCTGAGAAGGTATATCTTTCTTATTATTATCTGCATGACTGCATCCCATGGATTAAAATTTCAATAATTTTCATTTTCTAATAACTCATTTCTGCGATGTTTACATGCTGAAATTACCTACATGCCTTTGTTTATCACTACAAAAAATTACAAAAATGTTTCTTTTGCTTTATCGTATAGGTGTATCCTACACATTTGAGAACAACAGCAGTAGGAATAGCAACGGCATGGGGATGGACTGGAGGAATGGTATGGCCAGCGTTGGGAAACCAGCTAGGAAAGGGTCATCAAATGCGTCCAATGAGTTTGTTTGGTTTTAAAATCTTGATGTCTGGAGTCTGTGCACTGTTGCTTCCCGTTGAGACCCTAGCGAGGGAGTTGGAAGAAAGCGTCAACTTGGAATAACTTTCCTTCAGAATTCTGGTAAATTTCAGATTATGTCTGATCACTGAACCTTAGTGTTTCATCTGTTCATTGGGACTTAGTCCTCTTTTTAATCAGTGTTTAACCAACTCAGTTAAGCTTAGTCAAACGCCGATGTAGTTACTATACTACTACAATAAGCTCTTTGTAGCTTTAGTAACTATGCCACTACAATTTTGTAGTTTTCATCCATTATCACAAACTGTTTAAATCAATTTTGTGTTTCTTTAATGTTCCGTACTCCTTGTTACTTTGAGATAAATGTTGATGGACAAAACCCAAAAGCAAATTTTCTTGGTGTTTAATTCATAGGTCCGGGTTCATGTTTAATATCAAGGGTGACAAATCCCAACACAACATAAACCCACATTAAATAAACAGGTTAGCGATGGGTGTAAATTGTCAATTGGTTGACCCACTTAGCACCTGTAATAAAGGGTTCATGATCCTCCATTCTCTTTATGATACATAAAAATTAAAATATGTAAACTATGAGTTTAACTCGTCAACCTATTTATGACCCGACTATAATCAAAATGCAACTCATATGACCCAATAGCCCATTCACAACCCACATAAACCGCCAACCATTATATAAACGTGTTACATGATTCATACTACTGTTAGTAGGTTAAACGTGACCGGGCTAGGGCTGAATCTTTCGACACGAACTTTGGGTTTGGACGAAAAATACCTACTCAAATCCAATATGAATTGCCAAGCATATTTGATGAATGTCTGTTTCAAGGGTACAAGTTTGAGCGAAAGATTAGCATACCCATATAGATAAAGCGTTTTATGAAACCCACCAGAATGATTTAGCAGGTATCGCGTATCTTATATATACATTTTGACACATATCACAAGTATGATAATTGAGCGAAATTTGAAATATAGTGAAACAGCTTTAGATTTGAGTACGTAGTTAGCACATTGATCATTAACGTACAGTATATTACTCCATCCGTCCCTTATTAAATGTCCTGTTTGAATTTTCAAAGTCTTTCTTTCTCAACTTTGACCTTAAATATTTTTGTTTGTGTAATATAATATTTAACACAAAATATATGAATGAATTAAGTTTTAAATGTATTTTCATTGCGTATAATTTTTATCAAATATTATATAACATAAGTAAAAGTATTCAAGGTCAAAGTTGATAAATAAATACTTGAAAAGTCAAACAAGGACATTTAATAAGGGACGGAGGGAGTATAATCTAAACTTTTGAAAATATTAGTAATTTTTTTGAAAAGTGTCCATTTAATCCGGCGAGATTTATGTATCAAGGAATGGAACTATGGCAATTTTTAATCAGGTAAATTTAAGTAAAACTTGATGATGCTAGGACATGACTTTTGTAAACCTGAAAAATTCAGGAAAGATCAGGTTTTTTAAAAATATTAACATTACACCGCAAAAATCAACGGTGTCATGTAAATCTCTGAGACCTACCCTGGTATGTACGTCAACTAAGTCTTGTTTCATGTCCCGTAAAATGGAACATTTGCCTGAGTGTAAGGTTGCCTCTTTATAATCAAAGAAATAACACTTGTTTAGGTAAAAGCTTAATGTTTAGGTTAACCTTGTTTGAAACTTATGAAATACTAGGTTGGTTGTATACTTGTATGTAGTAACCCGTCGGCCGTCTCACATCAATAAGAGATAAGACTTTTGAGCCCTAAAAGCAAAGCAGTGAACTACTAGTATCCTTCCATCATAGTTTTAAGTTGAAACCAGGAAGAATACTCGGTAGTTCATTGCTTTCCGATATGGCGTTACAAATGGTGTCCAAGCCAAAGCCACACTGGGTGTGATGAGCCTGATAGCTTATACATCTCATGGGGCGTGGATCTTGGGTATGTGTAGGACTGAGGATGACGTCAAGAATTTGAGTGGGGAAGTTTGTAACAACCCATCGCACATCACTAGAGATAAGACATTTGAGTCATTTATAATCTTGAAGCAGTAGGCTACTTATGATACTCTCTCCGTCCTAAAATAATAGTCCACCTTTCCTTTTCGGGATGTCCCAATTTAATTGTTCACTAAATATAGATAGAGAAGTTTGATCGAGTTTACTATATCATCCTTGCTTGAAATTATTATTACAAACTTAAAGAAGAAATTAATTAATTATTTAAGAGTAAAACTTTCATTCTGACAAAAGTAAGAGAGAGAAAACAATAATAATTATGTTTTTTTTTAAACTATGTATTTTTTGTCGGGGGACAATAATTTTGGAACGAAGGGAGTATTTGTTTAAGTCAAAAAGATACCCAGGTAGTTTATTGCTTTTGGCTCTTGGGGGGGGGGGGGGGTTACATTTTATGTATATGATAATAAGATAAGATTACATAAGTAGGCACAAATGGATTTATGAGTTCATAGTCCATTTATGGTGCTAAGTTATAACAATATTATAATTAAATGATTAACAAAACAAAATACCTGGGTTGATTTTCAACATCTAAGATAGTATCTGAGCGAATCATATCTTCGAACCTAGTCAGGCGCCATAAGTCGTTGCCTATATGCCACCCCGCCAAAGGTTTCACAAGATCTATCTTTGCTCGAAACCATAACTATCAGCCGCCATGAGTCACTGCTAGCCACCACCATATCCTTTCTTCTGCTAGCCGCCATGCATCTCATTGTTTTTACACATAACTCTTAAACCGCTAAGAGTTAACTGACTTCGAAAACGCTATAAGTTCTCTATTCTATTCTGAACAAAACCTAACCAAAATAGCCACCGTGACGCACTGTCTGTCACGTGCTCCATTCTACTGACAAATATCTTTTTTCTAGTTTTTTAGATCATATCTACACTTATCCTTGTGGATTCAAATCAAAGAACTTGAATTTTTGTAAACACTAAAAATTGTACTTATGTGAATCTAAAAAGAGAAAAATCTATACAAAAAGTTAACTTTATTGGTTAGGCTACCCCCAACATACTCCATTGGGGTCACTTTTCGTTCACGCCGGCAAGGAGAAAAGAAACGGGCGAAAGGTGAAAGTTTCACCTTTCGGCTTGCCCTTAAATGTTTTTATCATTTATTGAGTTAATTGCATTTTTGGTCACTGTGGTATGGCTAAATTGCAGATTTGGTCCCCAAAACTTTGAAAGTGCATAAGACATCCCCATTTTGAAGTTTTCATTGCATTTTTGGTCCTTGTGGTATGGCCAATTTGCAGATTTAGTCCTTGTGGTATGGCCAAATTGCAGATTTGGTCCCTAAACCTTTAACGTCGTCTAGGCCTAGGGGACCAAAATGCAACAGAAACTTCAAAATGAGGACGTTCATTGCACTTTCAAAGTTTTAGTGACCAAATCTGCAATTTAGCCATACCATAGGGACCAAAAATGCAATTAACTCTTATTTATTATTTAGTTTGTCAGTGTGTACGGGGGTATTTAATGGTGTATGTTTTTATAAAAATGGGTATTTTATAAACCCAATGAGCACAAGTTAGCAAAACCCTTTTAATAAATAAAAAAGATGTGTTAAAAGTGTTAGCACAGGATTTATGGGCTAAACCCAATAGTTATGTATCTTGGCTTGTATTTGTATTAGTGGCCCATTAGCATGTTATTTATACACTTTATTGTACCCATTATCAATCAATGAATGAAACATACGGTTTACATGGTATCTGCCTAAGAATCGATCATCAAAAAACCCTAAAACACAATAATCGATCCTCCCTCCCCTAAAAACCTTACTGCCGTAAAACAACCTCTCCCTCACCAACGTTATAATGACAAACGGTAATCCACCACCACCTCTTACACTCACGTTAATTGAGAAACTCTATGTTATCAACAACCTTAACATTGAGTGAAAAGTGAGAGGGTGAGAAAGGAGAGAAAGGTGAGCGAGGGTTGAGACTAGCCTTAAAGATACCTTTTTCACTACTAGAAAATTGACTTTTAGCGACGGATTTTTCGACGGATAGTTTTCCGTCGCTAATTTCCGACTATGTTCCGTCAGACTACCAAAAATGTTGCAGCAGACTTAAATCGAAGCTTCTGCGATTGCTTTCCGACGGATTTCCAAGGGATATGATTTCCGACAGAAATCTGTCACTAATTAACTTTAACTACCGTCGACTTTCCGACGTAGTACTGACATCTATGGTTATCCGTCAGTTTGTTTTGATTTATTATTAATATTTAATATTTTTTTATTTCTGTCGGAAATCCGTCACAATTATATATTATTTCCGAGGGAATTCAGACAGAAATATTAAAAACATGTTTGCCATTTTATTGCTAACTTTCAAAGTAATTTTTTATATATGAAAAAATATGAACGTATATTGACAAAAGTTTTCATGTTAGTACTTCAAAATAATATAAAATGACCAAGTTTTGAACATAACTCTTTATACATTTATCTTCTATATATAGTAGCTTATCTATGACGTACAGCATATGGATTATCTTACATAGCTCTTCAAAATAATATTAATTGACCAAATTTGAGACATAATTCATTATGCATTTAACCTCTATATATAATATCTAGCTTCTATAATTAATTTTTGTCCAAAAATCTCAAAACATTGTGTATTTGTTTGACTGAGGTTACTGATAAACTTTAAATGGTGAGCTTATGGTGAGCTTAATACTAACACATAAATGATTTTAACATTTTCATTTACTACTATAACTCTATAAGATACTATTATATACTCCCTCCGTCCCAAAATTATTGTCCAGTTTTAATTTTCAAAGTCAAACTGATTCAACTTTTACCATAAATATATATATTTTTTATTATATAATACTTACGCTTAAAACCCAATCCATTTATATATTTTGCATCAAATATTATATAACACCCACAAAAACATTTAAGGTCAAAGTTGAAGAAAAACTAAAAAAGTCAATAGTGGACAATAAATTTGGGATAGAGGGAGTATATTTTTTGAGCAAAAGATACTATTATATATATTAATAGCACACATTTGTTGCTAAAAAGGTAGTAACACACATTTTGAACAGTACAAAAGATTAATACAAGCTCTCAACTAGGGCTGTCATTCGGGTTAACCCGGCCATGTTCGGGTCAACTCGGGTCAAGTCTCCAAAAAATATACCAGAACCCGACCTTGTTTAAAACTCGGGTCAACTCGGGTCGGGTCAATTCGGGTTCGGGTCAACTCGGGTCAATCAGGTCGGGTCAGCTCGGGTTTAGGGTCAACCCGAGTATTTTTACATTGTAAAGTGTTAGTTTAGTCGAGTCAACTCGGGTTCGGGTCGGGTCAAGGCTAAAAAAACATACCTGAACCCGACCTTGTTTAGAACTCGGGTCAATTCGGGTTGACCTGATTGACCCAAATATGATTTTTGACCCGAACCTGGTCGCAGTGACAGAACTTGGCCATTTTTGTTAGGGGGGCCGAAATTTTTTTACGCAAAATACAACTTATAATATATATTAGTTAACGTCAGCTAACTTACCTTCCTTAAATTCATAAACATATGTATGAATCATGATCGGCAAAGCTTCCGAACACTAAACAGATATAAGAATTTCGTAGGCTTATTAGTAGTTGACAATATCAGATTAATGCCACATTCTTATGATATTCTATCATCATCATCATTAGGTATCAAAGCACTCATCCAATTAATTCCTTTTGCTAGCATTCACAGCAACTCAATATAATTATAAAATACATATGGAATATTTATCTAAGAGAATAAGAAATGAATATATATTTAAACAATTTACAAGCAAATGCACGTTTGGTCGAATTTGAAGGGTTTGAGTTTATGTAACTTTGACCTTTTCAATTATATTTGATGGTTTCTTTCCATATTACCAATAGTAATATGTAACTTTTAGCATATTTTTAAACCATGTTCTAGTAAATCCCTAATTAGAAGCCTAAATTTTGGGAGGGCCAACACACTCCCCTGCCCCTTCAATGTTCCGCCACTGCCTGGTCGGGTCGGGTTCGGATCAGGTTTTATAACACCCCTGCTCTCAACCCGTCTTACTTTTCCCATTTATTACCACATTATATATAAAAAATTCCCAACCCGTCTCACTTTTTCATTTTCCCTCTAAAACACTTTTTTGCTTTCCCCCCAAAACACAATCTGCCATATCACCAGGGGCGGATTTACATTGGACACAGGGTATGCACGTGCATACCCTGTGAAAATTTTTAGTAGTGTAAAAAAAATTGATTTTTCATTAAGTAACTGTAAAATACACTGAATATTTATGGGTGCACACCCTAAAAATATATGGAAAAACATGAGTGCACACTCTCATCTAACTTACCATTGCTCAAAAGGAATAATAATAATAATAATAATAATAATAATAATAATAATAATAATAATAATAATAATAATAATAATAATAATAATAAAGAACTGGTTCTTTTCAATATGACGATTGCTGGTATGCAGTCTTGAAGAAGAAGTAGTTCAAATAGTCAACCAAAATTAATGTATTTTTTTATGGCCCATTTCTTATGTAACATTTTGACTCTGGGCTTTGAGTCCTGTATGCTATATGAATATTCTTTCCAAAAAGTGTTTGCGCATATTCTTTCCAAAAAGTGTTTGTGCATTGTTAACACAAGGTTTATGTACTGTGTACATTCTTTGATATTATATTTACATCAGGTTCATCATAATCTATAAGTACGATTTAATTATTATGATTTTTAATAATATTTGGCAGTTTACTCTGTTCGAATTTAAATATTTTATTTTGTGATATCATATGTGTCATGAATTGGCAATACCTTAGTTAAATATATAGGTTTCCAAGAAAAGTAAATTACATAATGGATCTGAATAAAAAGAGTAAAGAAAGAATAAGAAAGTCGAAAATGTGATTTGCTGGTTATTTAATAGAAAAAAGAAGTTTAAAAAATGCGACTATGAAGATTCGAAAAAAACCCGAAAAGATCCGACCAGCAAAAGGCAGACCGAGTAAAAAATATTTGAAATAAAGATATTCATACATAATGCTAGGGCTCTAATCAAGTCAAGCTTTTATCAAGCAACTCGAGCTCGAGCTCGAGATTGTCTCGATCCAGTCAAGCTTTTATCAAGCTCAAGCCTAAAAAATAGCTCGAAGCCAAGCTCAAGCTTTTGATAGCTCGGCTAGAGCTCGAATCAAGCTTTTTTGAGCTTTAATATAAATATATTTCTATTATAAATTTATATAACTAACTATGGATAATTTGAGTATTAACATAATTATAACGACTTACTTTGTAAATAATTAAACACATATTGTAAAAAGTCATTTAAACCTAATTAATCAAAAAAATTTGTATCCTACTTTATGTATCTTCACACTTATTGGGCTGTCGACTGTTATAGTGTTATCATTTTTGTACTACATCCGTCCCATAAAAACTGTCCAGTTTGACTTTTCAAAGTCAAACTGGTTGAACTTTGACCTTATTTATTTTTGTGGTTATTATATAATAATTGATATAAAATATATGAATAGATTGAGTTTTAAGTGTATTTTTCATTGGTATAATTTTTCATCAAGTATTATATAACATGTAAAAAATATTTACGGTCAAAGTTGAACCATTTTGACTTTGAAAAGTCAAACTGGACAGTTTTTATGGGACGGAGGGAGTAACACATTAGTGAGTTTGGCTATTATGGTTTAAGTTTGTTTTACTTTATACATATATCTATTGATGGGTTTGGCTATTAGATACAATATTTATATATACATTCAAGCTTTTCAAGCCGAGCTCAAGCTTTTATCGAATTTTTCAAGCCAAGCTCAAGCCTGGATGATTAAAGCTCGTCAAGCTATCAAGCCAAGCTTAAGCCTAACTTATAAATTTCAAGCCAAACTCAAGCCCTGTTAAGCTCGAGCTCAGCTCGACTCGATTACACGGATGCTAATTACCGACCATAGAAAATCCGACAGGCTATTTTTGTTTCAAATCTGTCGGAAATCACTTATAGTGACGGATTTCCGACAGAAACGTCTGTCGCTAAAGACCTGTCATGCAGTAGTGTTTCTGAGTAACTACTTTTGACTTTTGTTTTACCTTTCTACTAAAATTTTTGTACTCCATATGTTTTAGTTTGTCAGTTAACTACTTTCAAATTTTGTGTTGCTTTACTGCTTCAATTTTTAAGATTCTTTTCTTGTTTGATGTTTTTAATAACAAATTAGTTATAGTTTTAATGTTTTAGGTTAGTTACTCTAGTCCAAGCGTATGTGATTTCGGCGCTCGAATTATGAAGGAGTGTTAGATGATAAGATTAAATTACTAGGCCAACATGTAACAATCTCATAATAACAAGATAGTTTGTGGTTTGAATATTATAAGACTGTTAGTTGTCGTTTTAAAAATAAATTATCAAAAATAAATAAATAAATAAAAATAAAAATCTTGTACATTGTGGTTTGTACATTATGTTTTTAATTTTTAAATATTTTTAATGTTTTTTTTATCTTCCCTTACTAGTTATAATACCCGCGCACGCGCGGGGTTTTTTATAATTTTTTGAATAAATGTTTTTTATTTATTATTGAACAAATAATATAATCTTTGTTTTGTTTTATTACATTATAAACTTGCAGGCATGAGAATGGGTGTTTTTATTTCTTACCTTTTACACTTGCACGCATGAGATTTTTTCTAGAATTTTCAATTATGTATTATTATCGAATAAAAAATAAATTTAACATGCTCTAAATAATTTATCAAATGAAAGCAATGATTAGAAATCTTTTTTTTTATTATTATTTTATTATTATTATTTTTTTAAATCTTATGTGCATCTGGGCAACATATTCCCCTTTTATTTATTTAAGATTAAATGAAAAAATACCAACATTTAGAAACGAACTTGGCTAAGAAATATTGAAAACATACTTCCTTTTAATTTTATAATAAAATTTTAGGCTACAAATCGTGAATCTTACGTAGTTGCAGACAACAGTATTCGTTTTTCAAGTCCCACACTCCCACATATCATCACTCCAATTCATAGAAAACAAAAGCTATTAACAAAATTAAGTTGGTAATTTCTTACTCAAATATTGATGTAACAACAAACACCTAGAATTCGTGATACCATTCAATAAAAAATATTCTAAAACAAAATAACTAAGTCGTTTCAAGTTTGGCTTAGCTCAGAATTATTGAACAACTAATTGAGTTCGATCTTGAAAATAAGGACTTGATCAAACTCAAGTCGATCCATCTTTAAGGCTTTGTGTTTTATATTCGACTTGACGACCTTTGCGTCGAGTGTCATGCAACAAAAACGCAAACATAAATACTCGAAATTATAAGTTCAAACACAACTTAATTAAAAACCTTAATAATAACATAATACTGTTGGGAAAGCTATTAATATTATGATCTTAAACTTAATTGTATGTTATAATACAAATATTTCATGTGTCGAGTATATTATAATTAATAATGCTAACATAATGATATGATTTTTAAAGTATGAGCCAAAATGCATACGCGTAATATTGGGAAAGTAGTATACTGATCAGTCCAGAATCACAACAAAGTCATGCAGGCCAAAGATCACATTTTTATGCTAAGTCACAAAATGGCATATTTATACATTTAACTTTATATCACATACAATCAACACGGAAAAATTATTCATCATAATGTTTTCTTAAAGAAATATAAGTTCAATGGCAGTGATGTCTCAATTAGTAGAAAGAGGGGAAAATAAGCAACCTTATTCTTTTCCTAAAAGTAATACGGAGTAAGTTTTTTTTTGGTTCCCCCACCTCCCCCACCCCACCTAGTAATAAATTGATAATCCAAGATTCTTATCAGACTCTCTAAGAAACAAATGTTAGACAAAATATCATTAAATCATCAGGGATTTGCTATTAAGAATTGGTGTGGGAAGCAGTGGTCATGGTCAGGCTTGTCATTTGGCAGATCAAAATTTGTTCATTGCCTGCCTTCTTCTGGTTTATAAGCCATCCGGGAAGATCCTGAACATGCAAATTAAAATGAGTTCGTCAAAAATAAATAAATAAAACAAAATAATTGCTTTCAAGCATATAATACTAATCGCACACGCACCCGCATCTCACTGGGTTGGATGCCATATGTGGCTTCTCCTATGCACTCTTCCATGTAGGGGTGTCAATCCGGTTATCGGGTCGGGTTATGGGCTTATCGTTTGGGTCTATCAGGTTTTGAAAAATAAAACTAACCCGCAACCCGACCAAGGGAGGACCTATGTAGGGGCAGGGGAGGGTCCCGGCCCCCCAAAATTTGCGGTACCTAGTGTAAATATTATAAGTTTTAGGGATAATTTAGTTGAGGTTACAAACAAATATATGCCCCCCAAAATTAATTCGCCCCCGCCCAAAAAAAAATGTTCTAGTTCCACCCGACCCGATAGGCTATCAGGTCTATCGGGTTATCGGGATGGATGCTTATCTCATCTCACAATTTGCTTCATTTATTAAAAAATCGCTAAACATGAAATTTTTACAAAAAAAGACCAATGCAACATTTGTATTTCCTTAAGCCTAATCTATAACGAAAAAACATGCACTTCAAAGTGTATCATACAGGTCCCAAAAGCTCATGAAAAAGCTCAACACATAACGAATGAAAAAAAAAAAAAAAAAAAAAAAAAAAAAAAAAAAAAAAAAAAAATCATTTACATCTTTGGTCATATTTGATGAAACCAAATAAACTTGATCTAAACATTAACACAGACCTTCAAGAACAAAGCCTAGAGGGTGCATGCATTGTGTCCAGGTCAGACAAGATCACAAGTAGTGCAGGGAGAAGAACAACTGATACCCGAAAACTAATGTGCATCAGTAACCGATAATATATCCATCACATGCCAGTCCGAGTGTTTGAGTTTGCCTGTTGGAAGTGTTTGCGTTTACATACCTCGCTTAAAATAAAAACACTCTTTTTGGTAAACATTTATAAAAAAATGTGACTAACGGACTATAACAAACATAATCTACTGATCTCATTGCATAATTAATTGAGCAAAAATAAGTAAGAAAGCGATAGCCAACTTATAGTCATTACCTAAACACTAAATCTCAGTTAATCTGTTTGCATGCTAAAACTTCTTAATATTACATATCGATCATCGAAAACCTTCATCAAATCACTGTCAAAGAGATCATCAAACACGCTGCCAATAAAATTTAAGAATTGACATGTTACTTATAAAAGAAGAAAAGTACCAAACATCGCTGAAGAGTGAAAATGTTCAAATTTGTTTGTTTTTTTGTTTTACGTCAGCAAGTAAATGTAAAACAAAGTTGGTTTGTTTTCAGGCGTGGTACTATAAGAGAGAGTAGATGCTTGGTAGGCTACTACTTAAAAATAAACCTGCGCATTTAATATTACTTCCCGCGAAATAAAATTGTACATGAATTTTAAGTGATAGTTGGTCACATTAAACACGATTGTTTACTTATTATCACACACGTAAAAGCTTAAGGGAAGAAGAGCGGGTAAAACACAAAGGGACCCCTCTTGACCATGGAAAACTTCTTATAACTTTGGTGATAAATAGTGGTTAGCTTAAGGCTCAATTGACACATCTACCACATTTACGACATTCAACTTCCAATTTAACCTACCATGTGACAGAATCCAGTACAGTTATGATAAACTCTAATAGCTTCCAAAAGCATAAGCACCAATTTTACCATAACCCATAACAAACAACTTGATAAAAAAAACAAATTACCTGCCGAGTAACCAAAAGAGGCACCTCCAGCTGTGATGTGTCATCTGTAACAGGTTCGTCTTTGGGTTTTACTAAGGGAAGGGCAGTTTTTTTGGGTTTCGGCTCTTTAAAGTGCACTCCATGGGACGAAGACCTGTATCAGATCCATGCTCATTTGTGACATCTGCATCTCCCATGGTTGCTTTCCCTTGTTTTTACTTTGTTGTTGCCCCATGCTAAAGCCTTGGATTGACTCTTGGGTATAGCATACGGAAGCGCTTCAATCTCCTCCAATATTGGTTTCTTAAGTGGTGCTCCATTTGAATTAGGGGTGCAAGAGGATCCATCTTGGTGCCTTAAATGGAGTCGTTTTAAGGGCCATTCCAGTTCTTATGTAATTTGTGTTTCTTGTTCTATAGCTTTCATTAGCTAGTGAATAAGAGTGGTGTTAAGATATCAGAAACAAATAAAACGTCATCTTAGAAGACAATTATCATTAACAATACAGTTATGAATCACATAAATACATACCTCAGCTTGCTCGAGTTTCTTTTTCTGCTCTGCTACCTGAAAAATGACACCAATCAGAAAGAAAGGACATGTATATGCTTGAGATACAAAATGATGGTCCCTACTAAGGGTTTTATTTTATTATATAAAAGATTTGATTAAACTTTATAAGCTTCAAGGGGACGGGTTTGAAAGTCACCAAAGGTGTCTTTTAATGTATAAAAGCTACTAAATCTTTTTCTCTATATTGTTACTAAAATAGTATACTAATTGTAGCTATAGTGACAAGCTAACTATTAACAGAAAGTATAGACAGACTGAACCGAAAACGCTAATTTCAGCTTTGGGTTGTCTATACTTACTTCAGCTTCAGCATTATTCGGCGGTTTCTTCTGTCCTACTGCCTGAAAATAATACCCGTTACACAATCTAACATATCAGCGATACATAACAAAAGAGACGATGATTTGAATCCATAGAATTAGGTGTAACATATCAGGATCCAAATACGATACCTTTGATTCCTCTGTCAAAAATAGCATATGCAAGAGCTCTATAGTTTCCTATCTCAGTAAGTTCCCAATTCTTTTTATAGAGTTTCAGAAGATTCTTTAACACTGGTTTGTTTTCTCTTTTGGAATCCCGATTTATCTCATGGCACAAAAGGCTTTCACATCTCTTGGATTGGGAGGCACCCTTAACTTCTAAACCTATATTGTACTTGAGTCACACAGATCAATTACTAATATCATTTTATAATATTACTTCAAATTTGTTATACTTGATCAAGAGTAGGATTGGCAATAAATCCACAGGCAACATGCTTGCAAATATTGAAATATACAAAGAAAAAAACTTTTGCACCCTCCTCACATGAAAAAGAGTTGACATATTTACATTAAATTAACCCCCAATATTCAATCTTATTTACAATACTAACATATTAATCAGATATAAACATAGTCACAAAGATGTTATCCAGTTCAAACCCTTGAACATCAATATTCTCATAAAAAAAAAAAAAAAAAAAAAAAAAAAAAAAAAAAAAAAGTTCTTGTATTTACCTGCCGATGACGGAAGTGAGGGTGTTAAGGTTATTATAACATGAACTTTTGATGTTGTTGCCGACATTGTTGGTGCTGCTAGCGTTGCAGTTGTTTACTATGGATAACTAATGTTTAGGATTTTGATTCGTTTCCAGTTGAATGTAATTTGGGGTTTTGGGAAGGTATCGTCTGGTTTTGCTAAAGAAGAGTCCGCTCATTTTTTTCTTTTAATTTTACTTTTTCCCCTCTAACTATGAAAAATAAACAAAAGGTACATGTGTTTTTTCGGATTTTTTTAACCATCAGCGTGAAAAACGATTTTTTTTCTTAATTCGACCAAATCAGGAAACTTTTAGCCTTATTTCTTTTTGAATTTATTTTTAAAAAAATCTAATTAATTTAATTATTACTTAATAAGGGATGGTTGAGTTTTTTGAAATGAAAAAGTCCCTACTAAGGGTTTTATTTTATTATATAAAAGATTCTCTGTCATATTAGTTTCTCATAGTACGGAGTTGGGGTAACAAATGATGATTTAAGTTCGCTTGCTTTAACTAGCGGTTGCCTTGCATCACAACTTCCTTGCGTGTACTTGGGCCTTCCTATAGCTGCTAAAATGTCAAGGTGCCATCATTGGAATAAACTTGTGGAAAGGTTTCAAAAACACCTCTCAAAGTGGAAGTCCAATTCGCTTTCTTTCCATGGGCGCCTCACCCTTATCAAATCCTTTATTGGTAGCTTGGGTGTTTACTATTTTTCCACCTTCAAGGCACCTAAAAAGATCATTAGTGCTCTTGAAAGCATTAGAAGGAAATTCTTTTGGGGTAGTTGTTTTGAGGTCAACAAAATTTCATGGGTTGCATTGGACAAAGTTATTGCAACTTGTGATAGAGGTGGGCTTGGCATTGGTAATTTGAGGACGCGCAACCAAGCTATGTTAGCAAAATGGTGGTGGAGCTTTCAAACCAAAAATCAAGCCTTATGGTGCAAAGTTATCGGATCTATTCATGGACCAACAGGTGGTCTTCACTCTTCATAAAAACACCTCTAAAGTCAAATTCGAGTCCATGGTACCATATTATGAAGCTTAAGATGATCTATTAGGCTTGGGGATTAACTTACCATCTCTTTTTAAAAGAAAATTAAGAAAATGGTCAAAAGATTAGTTTTTGGCATGATACTTGGTTAGGCGGACTACCTTTATGCAATTTGTTTCCACGTCTATACCGTTTGGAGACCAATTGAAACTGTTTGGTGTATGAAAGAAAACCAACTGCGGCACAACCATGAAGCTCATGTTTCAGCCCTTGTCTCTTCATCCATACTATCGACATCTATTGGTCCTATGGGTCTTGTCACTCCTCCTGAGCTTAACTTCCAGTGGGCCTGGGGTAGGGAAGTTCGCACTAGGCCTGAGATTGAAGTAAGTCTCATATCCAACTTATACCTCACTAATGATGAAGATTCATGGGACTGTACAATTGATCCTACCAGAAAATTCTCGGTTAAAGCAATGAGAGTCCATATCACTTCTATGTCTCATGGTATGGTGCTCAGCCAACTAGATGGAACAAAGTTGTCCCGTCCAAGATAAATATAAATATTTGGCGGGTATCAAATCGGAGATTGCCTACAAGAATGATTCTGTGAGATGACCAATGTGTGATGAAGATCTTGAAACGGAAGATCACATATTTGTGTTATGTAATATTGCTATCCGAGACTTGGAAACTAATCTTAAAATGATGGTGCATCACCAATATTTCAATCAACAATCTCCATGATGTTATACACCGGGTGGACTAGCTAGACTCATTTTGCAACGAAGCAAAAGAGGCTCTTTGATGTTGTCGTTCAAATAACTGTCTGGTGCTTATGGAGATTCAGGAATAGCATTGTCTTTTCCTACAAGCGGCCTAGCAAAGATCTCGTACTCAATGACATTAAGCTCATGTCTTTCAATTGGATTACTTCTAGATGTAAAAAATCTTATTTAAACCGGATAGAGTGGTTTAATAACCCATGTAACGCTCTATCACATCTTTTGTAACTTCTCTTCCAGCCACTTGCTAGTTTTTAATACAATCACTGTTCTAAAAAAAGGTTTCTCATAAACTTGTCTATAGTTACGCCTTTGGTGCAGATCATGAGAAATAATGTTGGAATTACATAATCCATTAATCTTTGAATCAATAAAAAAGCTGCATGTTTTCTGTTTGGACTGCTGCAATTCGACACACCATATCAGAAACATGACAGTTACATTTTAGTTAGTTATTTTAAGTTAGTTAAATTCGGTTATACATGAAGGGACACAATGGTTGAATAAACCATCACACCTGTTGATTCATTCGAACCAACACAACCCTTCTACATACCGATTAGATTAGTATAAATATGTAGATTTCTGTAAACATTATTTGTAACCCAACTCAGATTATAAATATCAATATTATGGGTTCACCCAATCTTCCTTGTTTCATCTTTATCGATTCTTATTTTATATGATGTTTATCATGTGTTGTTAAGATCAATTCGATCCTGGAAATCCTCCCACACAACCTGTATAATAATTGGTATCAGAGCTCAAGGGATCTAACAACATCAAATCATGTTTTACAATCATCATTCATTCGATTAGAGATGTTTTTAAGAATGCCAGGCAGCCATGGAAATAATGGAGGCCATTTAAAAGGCTACAATCAATATTTTTGGACGACTTCAATTGCTATTATAGCGCTGCAAGGGGATCATTTTACCAGGCAAAAATGCCATAAAGATCGACAAGATCATATGATCAAATCCTATGGAATAAGCAGACAAGAAGCACCAGATTGAGCATTTTATTTTTTTTAGATCTTTAATAACAAGTATCAACAAACTACAAAAGAAGACATCAAGATTCAAGAAAACATCAAGGAACAAGAAGATTGAAGAAGAAACAAAGATTAATAGATTAGGGAGGAATATGTTGGAATTACATAATCCATTAATCTTTGAATCAATAAAAAAGCTGCATGTTTTCTGTTTGGACTGCTGCAATTCGACACACCATATCAGAAACATGACAGTTACATTTTAGTTAGTTATTTTAAGTTAGTTAAATTCGGTTATACATGAAGGGACACAATGGTTGAATAAACCATCACACCTGTTGATTCATTCGAACCAACACAACCCTTCTACATACCGATTAGATTAGTATAAATAGATAGGATCCTGTAACATTATTTGTAACTCATTCATACTTAATAAAATCATATTATGAGTTCAACCTATCTTTCTTGTTTCTCTATTTTTATTTAGATTCTTATATGATTGATTACATGTTGTTGTTATGATCATTCGATCCTGGAATCCTCCCAAATAACCTGTATAATAAATAATTTCCTGGTTAATTACATTTCTTGGTGTAAAAATGCATGCTTTAACATTCTTCTTCACACGGGGACTGAATTCCCTCGTCCATAACAAATAAAAGAACAATGTATACAAAACATTAAATGGCCAAATATTTAAAAAGAAAGCACCAGAGTACAATCGATTTATTAATATAATACATTTTCAAAAGATCATTCATTCAACCAATAGAGAAGAATAGTTCATCACAAACGATCGAGCTTCATGTATTTTCAAATGACTATCCCACATCATTCAACAAATCGATTCACAGACTTTTTAAGAGATTTTTTTCCGAATAAGGAACATAGAAATCAAAGAAATTTTCGTTTGTCAAGCAACACATATAGATGGAATCGTACCAGTGCCAGAATGGTATTTGTTTTAGGCACCTGTAGCAAAATTTAGTACCACATCTGCAACAACGTCAATGGACAAAGGTTAGTTTCTATGATGTATGGTAGCCAAATTAAATAAATGCACTAGTTATATCAATTGGTAAAAAGGTTATTTTCAGTTTGTTTAAAGGTAGACCCGTCAGACTTTTTGTTACTTATTGATACAACTTGAAATTATTCTCCATATATAGTCTTGTTAGATATGTAGATTTTGAATTTTTGACAAACTTGGTCAATAACCGTCATAGTGGCTATCTTTTAAGAATTGGTATCAGTGTGTGTTGTATGACTTGTATCAATAAGTAGAACATAATTAATGTTACATAAACCACATTAAGATGGTTATCATCAACCATCATGGTCACTATCTTAATCAAAACTCATAAGAAGTATCAGTCGTGTGTGCAATGGAGTAGAACAAACCTGCATATTATCATAAGAGAGCCACCAAGATACTCAATACAATGCTTACACTTTGGACACCTCTTTAGTTTCCACCCATTGTTCTTGCAAACAACATCAAAATCGACATTGTTTCCATCCCTAGTCTCTTCGCATGTATAACCATCGTGCCATGCAACCTTACACTTATAACAAAACGGTTTCAAGCAAGAAGGACACACACATCTCTTCACATCACCATCACTAAACTCATTCATAATCAATTCAGAACACAACTTATTAGGACAATAAACCCCATCAAACCCTAACACAGTCGATTCACATAAAGCATCACACCATTTGTTGAATAGCTGGTGAGAAATTTTGGTGCGGCATGATAAGGGTTCAAGAGAGTGATTGCAAGAGTTATGAGGGCATTTGATGTTTGAGAAGTTTTCTTCAAGCTTTACGCGAATGTATTTGATCATACAAGCCGTGCAAAACTCGTGGACACATCGGTTGCCATTAACAAATTTTTTGTTCGGTAATGATACGGATTCATAGCAGATTTCGCATGTGAATGTAGCATCATCATGATCTTGATTAGGGTTTGCATGGGGTGCTATTCTATTTAGATCCCCCATCGAATGAAAAGAATTATTGTGCAATGTTATTGGTTTGACAAGATTTATAGATTTCTCTTTTAGTTCAAACAGAGTTGGGCTTGGGCTCAACTGGCCTGCCTAGTTATTCTTGTTGCCATGGCCCACGTCAGGAGCCAGCTCACTTCTTATTTAACCAAAAGTTAATACCACTGTACGAGGGAGTAAGAGATGAGATCAATATATATCTCATATTTGCCATATAACCAATTAACCAATCATAGTCACCCATTTTTATTTTCTATTTTAGAAAATATATATATATATATATATATATATATATATATATATATATATATATATATATATATATATATATATATATATATATATATATATATATTGCAAATGGTAAATCGTCAAGCTACAAAAAAAAAAATACCATCGCGACGAGAATTAAATCATCTTTCTATAGATATGCATTGTTATATACTTTCGACAAACTTTTTTTTTTCGACGAACTTTTTTAAAAAAAATTTCCACCCAGAAAAATCATATATGATTTGTAAAAATCATATATGATTCTTACAAATCATATATGATTTTTAAAAATCATATATGATTCGTAAGAATCATATATGATTTGATTTTAACGAATCATATATGATTTTTACAAATCATATATGATTTTTCTGGACGGAAAATTTGAAAAAAAAAAAATTATAAAAAAAGTTCATCGAAAGTATATAACAATGTAATTATATAGAAAGATAATTTAATTCTCGTCGCGATGATATTTTTTTTGTAACTTGACGATTTACGGTTTGCGAGATATTTAAGTTTTAATAAAAGGGTGAAAGTTTATTTTTATTTTTTTATTTTGATTAAAAAATGAATGGCTAAAATTGTTTGATGGGTTATATGGTAAAAGTTGAATTTATAAATAACTTTTGGCAACCCGCTTATGTAGCCCAATAATCCCCCACAAATTTTGGAAATAAATAGAAATTTCAGTCGTTAGTTTCAGAATTTAAATTTCCATTCAATTCTCTTGTATTTTTTCATTCTATATCTTCTTATATACTAAGAGAAAAATGTTTTGTGAAATTTTATTTTTCTATTGACCAATAGAAAATCTCAATTGCAAAATCGAACCTTCATATTAGCTAATAAACGTTAAAATTAAATTGTTTAGTTGAACCTTTTGATACATTTTATGTAGAAAAAAAATGCAAATATTCATGACATTTTTTTTTTCTTTTTTAATGTTAGACTTAAGTGTAAATAAATTTTATATTCTTATTGGTTAATACAATTTACAATCAAACCTTAAATTTTATAAGGAGACTAATCCTAAATCTAATTTTATGCACTTAAGTGGTAAATCCTCGGTTTTCATAAATTTTATGAAATTTATATCTTTAACAAATACTCCACGTACTTTAAACTTTTTAAAAAATAAATAAATAATACCCTGTAACTATTACTCTATTATTACTGTATTTATTATAACATCACTTTTATTAGAAATTTAAAAGATTTACAACAAAATAGGGGGAAGCCGTGATAATATTTGGGCTCCCTCCTCTAGTTATAGCAAAGCTAATCCAACTAAAACTATGAACAGCAGCACGTGCACAAATATCTTGAATCAAAGAGAACTTTCAGGTCCGCTTCAGTAAGGTCACCGCATTGTTTTCAAGATCCCTAAAAGAGGAGAATGAGAAGGGGAAAACCCTATATTAAATATCCGCGCACTTAGTCTCATACTTGACGCGTTTATGTTGCGTGGCCTCAATCGCACTTAGTCTCATACCCGACGTGGCACTCTGTAGTTGGCTATGCACTAGTTGCCCAGGGCAACCCGGGCTAAAACGGGAATTTTTCAAAAATAGGCTAAATATGCCTAGACTCAGGGCAACCGGGCTATTTTACTAATTATCCCAAACATTAATAACCCGTGTGTACACGGGCTAAAAAATTGTAATACGACTAAACTTAAAAAATTATAACTGTAATACCAAAATTCTACAGATGCACGGGATTATAAAATATCTAACTGAAAGCAAGACTTATAACTACACACCGAACAAATATAGTTTAATTAGAATTATTAGTTGTACTTATAGTTTTAACAACATGCGTGAGAATATCACAATTATGAAACATTAAACACGGCTAAATTCATATACACTTGTATATTGTACTAATATTTTAAAGTAGACTTATAACTAGCATATTTTTAAAAAGAAGGTAGCTTTAGCTTATGTTATTGGCTTCAAGTTGATTTATTGTTAAATAGTGACAAAAGAGTAAACTAGAAATGAATTTACTTATGTACTTCACCACAATATAAGTAAGGATCAAGTTAACTTTGAATTTGGTCAGAAGTTCGATCTGTCCTAAAATTAGTTTTATTTTTCTTATGGGTTTCATTGTAAAATAAGCTATTATATCGTCATGGTTGACAAGAGCACTGTGAGTGATTTGTATTTCGTAGGTAATCTCTTGACGTTATGGTAAATATATATATATATATATATATATATATATATATATATATATATATATATATATATATATATATATATATATATATATATATATATATATATATATATATATATATATATATGGGGGCTTTATTTTCAGAACCCTGTTAAGTGCGGGAACTGCGAGAACTCCAATTTTGCATTAGAAAATATGCATGTTCATATAAAACATGTATGTTTTCTTACATACACCTTAATAATAAAACCATTTTGCATTGATCAGTTGCACTTAACAGGTTTTTATATGAACATGTATTTTATGCATGTATGTGTATTAAGGTGTATGTAAGAAAACATATACTCCATCCGTCCCAAAATTATTGTCCAATTTCAATTTTCAAAGTCAAACGGGTTCAAATTTGACTACAAATATATATCTTTTATTATATAATACTTGATAAAAAATTATACCATTAAAAAGTACACTTAAAACCCAATCCATTTATATATTTTGCATCAAATATTCTATAACACCCACAAAAATATTTAAGGTCAAAGTTGAAAAAGAAATACTAAAAAAGTCAATAGTGGACAATAAATTTGGGACGGAGGTAGTATGTTTTATATGAACATGCATGTTTTCTAATGCAAAATTGGAATTCTCGCAGTTCCTGCACTTAACAGGGTTCTGAAAGTATATATATATATATATATATATATATATATATATATATATATATATATATATATATATATATATATATATATATATATATATATATATATATATAGGACTCATTATGAGCAATCGCGAAGAGATTATTGTCATTTTGTTTTACTTAATCCGTTACATTTGGAAACGATATTGTATATTTCAAAATTTGATAAATCCTTGCATTACATATCTTGTGTTTCCCCTTAAGATTTAACTAGGTCAAATGTAAACGTTGGCCTATGATACTTATATTTGTCATATTATGTGTTATCTTAGTTAAATGCTAGGTTGCAAAAATCGCGAATCGGTAGTTGGGCGGTCGACCACCTTATAGCTTGTAATCGGTCTAGGCGGGATTAATCGTTGATTAATCGGCTTGGCATTTTTGGCAAATTTTGGGTATTTCCGCCAAGTTTTATATTTCCGGCAAGTTTTACGTATTTCTGACAAGATATTTTCTAAAAAAAACTTATAATAGATTTAAACAGTTATTATAAGTGATCAAAATAAGTTTACGGTGAGTTTTGGGTACTTCCGGCAAGATATGTAGGTTTTCGGCAAGGTTGATGGCCCTGTAGCGCCTATGCGGCGATTAATCGGCCTTGTAGACCTTTTTTTTGAAACACTAGTTAAATGTGAGACAAAAGTGAAAATGATTTGATTGATCAAATGGGGCTTCAGAAATACGACTATGGTATGTTTGGTGAAATTGGTTGAAGTTGGGGGCTGTATGCTGGTGTTGGAACTGCGGTTGGGACTAGGGCTTATATTATAAGCCGAAAACTAGAACTTATATTTTATAAAGTTGTTTGACGAAGTAGTTAGAGATAAGGCTTATTAATGTAAAATTGCATAAATATATATATCAAATTAAATTCATATATATTTTCAGTTTTTGCGTGACAATTTATTATATTTTAAATAAAAAATGGTCTAAAAAGGCATCCAACTTGCTACATTTTTCTATTGTATACATCTGACTTTTTTTCCCCTAAAGTAGTCACAATAGGAAAATGTGGCAAGTTTGATGCCTTTTTAGAACATTTTCCATATTTTAAAATGTATTTAAATAATTAAACTAACTATAATCCCCTACAAGTTCTTTTCAATAGGCTTGGGCTTATGGAGATTTATGGCTTATAAAAGCTTTTATAAGTCAGTGTGCCAAACAAAAGCTTATTTTAAAAGTTAAGCTCCTATAACCTCTTAGAGCATTTGCAATCATCACTCAGGTTAAACTTTAACTCAGTGTCACGTCAGCAACACATCAGCTTTAACCTTTTCACTTTAACTAAAAAAAAAAAAAAAAAAAAAAAAAAACAAAAAAAACAAAAAACTATCATTACTCAACCTTAACTCAACTTTAACTGAACTATTTTCAAATCCAACCATAAACTAAAACTAATACTTCATTTAATAATTAACATAACATTTTAAACACGAATTACATTAAACATTAAACTGAAAACATGAAATACATAGTACGATTAATACAAACTACGATACGATAATGAAAATAAAAGTACGAATTAATTAAAGGAATAATTTGAGGCGTAACCATCCTCTTCACTCGAAGACTCAGATTGCCGAGGTCCTAACCCCATGACCCATCGGTATTCTGTTTCTCTGTTTTCCCGCTCCCTACGAGCAGCTGTCTGCTCCCTACGAGCAACTGCCTCAAGTTCTTCGGCTTGTTCAAACTCTCTGATACTTCCATATCTTGCTCCAATTGTCGGATATATTCTTTTGAAAAGTTAAACGGATTGTTTGCCGGTGGAGTGTTTGCTGATGGAGTGTTTGCCCATGGAAAGAGAACTTCCGGTGGAGTGTTTTGTGGTGGACACTCGTTTGGGAATACAGGAAATATATCTGCAGGTGGAGTGTTCTGTGGTTCGTTTTCATTTGGGAATATCGGAAAGAGATATTTCGGTAGGGTGTGATAAACAGATTCATTATCTCATTGACTTGGGAATTGTTGAGAGAAATCTTTGTGTGACATTGTTGTGTGTATGAGTTTTGTGTGAGTATGTGAATGGGTATTATGCTACAGAAGCATGAACGTGCTCCAGAGATCGAAATGTTGCGTGAGCTGCCTCAAGACCATCCAGCTATCAGGGTCGGTCTACAAACTCTATTAAGAAATGATGAAACAGATATGCAACTTCGTGTCGCCTTGAAGATGGTTAGGCAACAAGTGTTGCAAGTGCAGGAAGAGAAGTCAGGTCTCATCGACAATTATAAATTTATCTAAAAGCTTCATGAGATTCGTTGGATGCTTTGTTATTTGTGTTATAAATTTCGTATCGTGTTTTTTAGTTGGATTGAATTATGAATTATGAATTTGAATTTGGTTATCCCGCTCGAACTATACCGTTTAAGAACCAAGTGGGTGTTTTGGAATATATATCTTTTGTTAATCCAAATATTAAAAACATTAGAGGGGCCAAAAGTGTAAAAAAAGAACTTTTTTTTAATCAAACAAGCCTTAACTCGGCGTTAAGTGGCTAACGCCACACGTTAACACGCTCTTCACTTGGACAAACGGTGTGGTTAACGCGAGTTTAATGCAGCCAAAAATCACTTGAACGCAAGTCTTGCGTTACCATTGCAAATGCTCTTATAAACCTCGCGCCAAACACAACATACATGTGAAAACGTAATGTTTTCAATATTGATATTTGCAATAAAGTTAAGCGGGTATTTGTTTAAGCTGAACATTGTCTTTCGTCAAAACTGATATTATCAATATTTTGCATTAACAATGTAATAATATCCAAATATTGGTGATCAACATAAGATATAATAGTGGTATACTTAATCTTATTAAGTAATTATATTTGAAAAATACATGATGTATCATGTATGTGATGCGGTATGCAGGTTGAATTAATGTGTGTGTTGTAGGAGCATTACCAAAAATTTCAGGCAAAAGAACAAGGGCAAATACAAAAAAATGCACTATACTTGTCAAAAAAATTACTTTTATGTATCGAACTTTTTTTTTTTCGTCATTCGTGTACTAAACTTGCATTTTTTTGCCTCTTTTATGCATTTTCATACAATTTTATTACATTTTTGCCCTTGGATTTTCAAAGATTTGAGAGGCAAAATTGTCCCAAAGTGTGTAAAAGTCGCAAAAAATTTGAAGTTTAGTACACCAATGAGGAAAAAAAAAGTTCGATATATAAAAGTAATTTTTTTGACAAGTATAATGCATTTTTTTGTATTTGCCCAAAGAAAAAAAATGACAAAGTAGTGGTGGTGTTTTAACCAAGGATAAATGAAATGAAATGAAAGTTTGACAGTGGTTAAACCAAATTTTCAATATAAACTGAATCTCCTTAGACCATTTTGGTTTAACGCTGATTATTTACACAAACATTTTGAAGTATAAATCGGCTCTTTTGACAAAATAAAGTAGATAAATTATTTTCAAGCATGATCAGGAATGGTTTTTACCTTACTCTTGACTTATTATATTCTTACCAAATTAAACCACTATAGATAGATTATAGGCGGCTATTCTCTTACTACATGATACTCTCATTCTGTCATGGGACATTAGTGTTTCGACATCTTACTGGTCTCTTTCCTTTTGCCTTTCAGGAAGCCTATTTTGGGCTTGTCTGTGTTAACAAGCTTCACTGGGCTAGCAAGTGCGTTCTCACAGAACCAGATACAACAACTGATTTCACGGGCCCTTATTGGGTTTGGGATAGGTGGGGCTCAAGTGTACACTACCTGGTATATGGAATTTGTTCCGAGAGCTCGTCGAGGGACTTCAATGATTTGTTTTCTCGCTTTTGGAGCAATCGGAACATTTCTGGAAGCCTTACTAGCTTGGGTACGTTAATTCATATTTATAATGCATACCTCCCTCCTATATTTAATTCTTGTAATCATCATAGTATAACTTTAATTAGCTGCATTAATTTTGTTTAAATAGTTTGATAATTACTAGAAAAAAGTATTGCGGGTCAACAAACCCCATTTTGACCCATATTAAAATAATGACTACAATTTTTTTTTCCTCTCTCTCTAAACATATTAGTATTAAGCTTAATAGAAGAACATCATCTTCTTGTTGGTAATATCAGGTCTTTGATTATGTACCAATTCATGCCATGTCGCATAGTCAACAGTTAGGTACTGTAGTATTTTATAAGTAAATAGCTTATGGCTTTTGTAGAAGGTTGTGATTATGGAAACTCATTAAGCGATTTCTCTTTGCTCCTTCTGTAAAGTTGAACCATTTCGTACTAGCTGCTCCTTATTAGTTATAGATAAATCTTGAAGGGATGGTCTAAAAGTTGTAATTCGATTAAAATGCATGCAGACTTTAATGGAGGTGGTCGTTCCAGAAGATAGTTGGAGGTGGTTGATAGCAGGGACTGCACTTCCCTCTTTTGTGGCTCTACTGTTTTACTATAGTGTACTGGAATCTCCAAGATTTCTGTGCTCACAAGGGAGATTAGAAGAAGCCGCTATAGTTCTAGAGAGGGACTGCACTTCCCTCTTTTGTGGCTCTACTGATTAGGGTTCGTATTTTCTAAGGGGGGGTTTTTTTTTTTAATCGCTTTTTAGGGTTGTTAGTGTTTCGACTTCTGATTCCTTTTCATTAATCGTATCCAATTCATTATGGAAGTCGGTTAGTCTATTGTTTGTGCTATAAATCATGCCTTAATCCTTTTTAAGGCTCTCGTTTCTGAAGTTGGACGTGGTACTTCTTTGTTTCTGTTGTGATTTCTCTTTTTGAATTGTTTTAGGGTTTCGTTTTTTGTCTTTTGCTGTTCCTCATTATGGTGATTCCTGGTGATATTAATGTTGCTTTGGAGAAAGGTGGTTTTGTTGAGGTTGATGTTGATGAATTGTGTATGGGAGAGGAGCATACGAATCCATTGTCGTATGTGACGTGACTATGAGAAAATCACAGCTGCCACGTAAAGCTGCTAGGGTTTTGCGTACTAATGAAGCTGATGTGAATTTTACAAACCCTAAGGGTGGGACTGGAATTGATGGTTTCACTGGTATGGGACCATCAGGTCTATATACGAATACGCTTGACTCTAATTTGCCGGAGGGTGAGGGAATATGTGTTGATCCAAATGCTAGTAAGTTTCAGTCGTCTACAACTAATACTACTAATGATCATGTGGTTACTATCACTAGTAAGCATGATTTTATTGAAGGGGTGATTGGGGTTTCGCTTAAATCAGCCTCGGATATAGATTTATTCCTTAAGGAGCTTGAAGCGGGCAAACATCCGATATGGCCTAATTTGGATAGTGAAACTCGCTCACAAGTGTATGATGCTATGTGTGATTTATGTGAGGTTTATGGGATTGACATGAAGGCTGCTGCAACAAACTCTGCTGAGTCTGTTTGTAATGGAGTTAACGTGTCTATTCCACGAAGAGTAGTAGAGAAGGTTAGTGCACGTCTTGAACACACTCTATATGGCTACTTTATTGGTAATAGAATGGCGTTCCCAGTGGTTGAATACTTTGTTAGAAATAATTGGGCTAAGTATGGTTTGAAAAAGATCATGATGAATGCTAAAGGTTTTTTCATTTTTAAATTCGATACTCAAGCCGGTTTAGAATCTGTTTTGGAAGATGGACCTTGGATGATACGTAAATCTCCAATCATTCTCAAGCAATGGTCTATTGGTACTAGCTTATGTAAGGAAGAGCTGACTCGTATTCCGATATGGGTTAAATTGCATGATGTGCCTATCCAAGTTTTTGAAGATGATGGTGTTAATTTGATTGCTTCATTTATTGGCAAGCCTATTATGTTGGATTTGTATACAAGCTCCATGTGTAAGGATTCTTGGGGTAGAAGTAGTTTTGCTCGGTGTTTAATTGAAGTGGGTTCAGAGGATGAGCTCGTGGAAGTTATTACTATTGGTGTCCCCTCTCTTACAGGGGATGGGTTTACTAAAGAATCTATCCGAGTAGAGTATGAGTGGAGGCCTCCTAGGTGCACATCATGTAAGATTTTTGGGCACATATATGAGCATTGTACTAAAAAAGAGATTACTCCTCCTGTGGCTACTACTGCAAATGTGGTTACTCCTGCTACTATGCATGCTAATGATGGTTTCCAAAAGGTGAGTCGTAAGAAGAAAAAAGGTAAAGCCCAATCTGGTATAGGGAGTCAGGGTGGTACTTCTGTCAAACAGTCTATCACGTATGTGCCAAAGAAGACTACTAGTGAACCCAAAAAGGGAGCTACTAGTAATGTGCCTACGTTGTCATCTATGTTGAAGTCTAAAGGTCCCCAAGTGTCTACATCTAATCCTTATGATGTTCTAGCAACTGAAGAAGATGGTGATGATGATGAGTGTGTTGATAACGGGTTTAATGAATTGGCCAATTTATTTCCTAACGTTGATAAAGGTGGAAGTTCTTCTTTCACGGATGCTGCTGGTTAGCTTGTTTTGGTTTGTTTCTTGTTCTAGGTTCATTTTGATTCTAGATTTGTTAAGAGCTTTTGGCATGTCATAAGCTCTAGGTTAGTTGTCTATCAAGCTGTGTTAGCTTGAGGTTAATGTGGTATTTCAGCCACATTCCATTTGTATTCAAACGTTTTGGTTTTAATTTATTTACCAGGGTGCAGGATTACTCCCCTTTACCCAAAAAAAAAGAGAGGGGAGCTGCCACTAACAAAAAAAAAAACCTCCCAGAAGGCCTACTTGTATCTGCTAGGATTATAGAGGAAAGTGAAGGAACTTCTGTTATTGAAGAAGTGATGCGAAACCAAACTGAAGTTAGAGAACCTGCTCAGACAAATGAAAGTGCCGAAGCTGATGAAGAAGTGATGCGAAACCTAAATGAAGTTACTGCAAATGAGGTTGCTGACAACGACAACTCAACGGATGAAGACTATGAAGATTCAGACACTGAAACAAAATCAGAACCTGATGTTGGTTCTGATGCACCTGGAATAGACATAGATGATGATGATGATGATGATGATGAAATAAAAACAGAACCTCATCCTGGTCATGAACATCGAATGAACATAAAGGATCGGTCAACACTAGAAGATCCATTGCTTGGAAACAAAACCAATGGCAATTCAAAAGGCAAACTAGCCATATGCACACTTGTATCAGCAGAGTGGTGGAGAATAACAGTTTTAATATGGCTGTTATATTTTGCCAATTCATATTCATATAGTAGCCTCATTTCATTGCTTTCTTCATCGTTCACTGAGTCGCCCATTTGGCAATATGGAGCTCTGAAGAAACCAAGCTACTATAAAGATCATAGACGGAACTTGGATTAATTTATAGGGAGGGCCGAGTGCTATATCACTTAATTTGGGAGAGCTAAACTCGTATTTCTTTAACAAAATATAAGTAAAACCTCAAATTTTTGGGAGGGCCATGGCCCTCCCCGGTCTCCACCAAGGTCCGTCCATGATAAAGATACACTTATCACCAGCTTTGCAGGTACCTCCTGTATCACCCGCCCTCTTATTATTAACTACGTATGTATTTAGGACGTGGAAACATATTGGGGTTCAAAGTAACTAGAGGTCCCGTTTACTTTTGAATGGGTCGATTTGAGTTAACTTGTTCTTTAGCGGTCAAATAAAGTAGATTACTCTAGTTAACAAGGAAACCTTCATTATTATTACACTGGTTATCGATAATAAGCATAATATTTTTTTGTCAAAAGGGGGGTACGGTCATGTAAATCAGGCCCGTACAGAAAAGTTACCATTTTGACCCGTTACTCATCCCGTATGATATGACCCACCCATTGCTATTATGATTCATATATTTATCATACTTTGCTATTTTGGACCGTTCATGCATGAGGTACAATACATCTGGGATAATCAATGATCAAAGTGTATTTTTAATGCTTACAGCTTCTTAATTGTTTTAACAGAAAGAAGCTAAAGTTGTTTTAACTGATAGTATAATATACACTAAACAATTTGTAGACAAACTTTAAAAATTGCACAAAGTGTTGACAAAACATTCAGCCAGTACCAAAGATTTTAATCATTTTGACCTCTGACCCAGCCATAATCCTCCTTGCCTAGTAACAAAAAACCTACCATGAGTAATGCCAGTACTTAAGTCTGATTATATTCTTTGGGAAAATTTTGTAAGGGTTCCAGGGCTTCTGTTAGCATATCTTACACTGGACTATATAGGTCGTAGGCATACTATGGCTATCATGTCCGGTGGAGGAGTCATTGTAATATTGGCACAAATCTGCAATTGGGATGACATGGATAGGAAGGCACTGGTGCTTTGTGCTCGTATGCTCACATCTGCATGCTTTGTTATGCTCCAGATCTTTGTTGAGGAGGTAATTGTTTCTATCTATTATCAGCATCTCATGAACGGAATTTTCAATAATTTTCATTTCAGAATATATAATGTTTAGGATTTTTTCATGCTAAAGTTGACTACATGAATTTTATTATCACTGAAAAAATAATGACACTTGTTTGGTTCGTTGTATAGGTTTATCCTACCCACTTAAGAACAACAGGAGTTGGAGTTGCAGCGGTAATGGGATGGATTGGAGGAATGGTATGGCCTGTGTTGGGAGATAAATATAGGTTTGTCCCTCGTGGTTATATATGAATTTTTTGCTCTTCAAAAAAAGATTAGTCTACAACAAGACCAAATATAGGTTTGTGAATGAATGTGTGTTGATATGAGAAAAGAGAGTTGATAAAGAGGTGTGATTGGAGTTAAGCTGAGATATATGTGATGTGTATATGGAAAAAAGGGAGTGTTTGGATATAAATGATAACTTGTAAACATAATTATTTGGTTAAAAATTTCAATATGGTAGTAAAGCAAAAAAAAAAAAAAAAAAAAAATGATTATGAATAACTGTTAAAGCAGATATGCAGAAAGTGTTTGGATGAGAAAACTTCTTTTCTACTTGAACAACAAATAAGCAGTTCCTGTCTTAGAACATCCAAAGTGATAAACTTTATACTAAATTAAAAATCTTTTTGTTTCACAAACATTTCATTATGCATAACTTTTAAAGTTTTATGATTATTTCACATCACTCATATGCATTAAATTGTGAAGAGATTCAAGTTCTTAAACCACTTCAAAGACACATGAACATGAAATAACAACTCAATTTTGATAAATCACAAGAACATGTGAATATTACAGACGATGATTATATTAAAGAAAGTGATTAAAATCATCAATAAGCATTTTAATTTTAATATATTTCTTTACTTGATGTATGTAATGGGCTGATTGCTAACATGTGGTCAAAAGGAGGCAACAACTAGCCAACAAGACATCTAGAACACTCGAGCCCAAAGCCTTAATTTCTCTCATATTGTTTCATTTTGTGTGTGCGCTTACATCGTCTAGTGTTCGATGAAGTCCATCCCTTATTCTCTTTGAAGTAGTACCGTCCTAGGATGCATGAGTTTCGCCGATTGACAAAAAAGCAAATTAAGAATATTTAATTTGTAATAGAGTGAAATAAAATATAGTTGAGGAAAAGAATGTAGGAAAGTAAAGAATATATAAAATGACCAAAAATGAAAACTCGAAATTATGTTATTTTTGTAACGAGAATTGAATACGATTGATAAGTCCATCGCACGAACCTTAATATTACACCTGATGAAAACATGAGGCATTACAAGTTCAATGAAAAGGAAACAAAGAGCAAAAATGGAAATTAAATGTGTCAAGTTCTAAGTGTATTAGATTTATGCGGCGGACCAGTATACGGTTCGTTTATCTTTGCAACAATTATAGTAAAAGTTGAAAAAAAACTTGTAATCTGGTATTTTCTTTCCGCACTCGTAGCAAAATGTTGTTTTACATCTGCAATAACATCGATAATTAGTGGTTAGTTTTCACCTATTGAGTCAAATGTATCATTAAATTTAACTATTCAGAATATCAAATGTAAGTTAAAAAACCGGTCATATACATGGCATACATACGAGATTACAAGGGTTTGATATACTCAACCTATTAACCATCCAAGAATGTGAACGAAAGTAAAAATAATACTTTAAATAATTTGAAGTTTACTTATCAATTTTAACAAATCGACTGATTAGTTCACATACAGTTGAGTATAGGGATTTTGTTAAGAAAAGATTGAACATAATAATTATCTTAATATAATTTTTCAAAAAAAATGGAAATCATAGGTCACCAACATATTAGAGTAAATTACTTAGCACCACGTTTATAAGGATATGGAGACGGGTCTAGACCATGATATTCATACTATCCTACATGTCCTCACCATTGGGTACCACCGTAAGGACAATTTACACATTGAGTTTTGCAATTTGAAATCAGACTAATAAGCTTTGTTTAGCAACTTAACCAACTGAAAAGTGAAGTCCAAAGAGTTTCTCATACCACAAACATTATTTGGGTCAATTAGTTTTGCGGTTTTGTTCAGTTGTTAATGTTCAAGGCAGTGCCGTCTCTGAGTTTACGGAGGCCCTGTGTAAAATTCAGTTTAAAGAAAAAAAAGGAGGCCTAAAATAAGAAGTAAATAATTTTCTTAAAAGATAAAATGAGAAATAATCGTTTTCATATAGTACTCTAGCTAGCATTTTTAAATGCAACACTTTAAATCAAATACTTGTAGTAACACTTATAGAATATATACATATCATATAAATTTTTTGAGGCCCATAGAATTTGGAGGCCTTGTGCGACAACACACCTTGAACACCCTCAAATACGGCACTGGTTCAAGGCTTAGACATTCAAGTTAAAAATATAAACATTTAACAATTCAAACTCCTAGATGATATCATTTTATACAGATGCAAAAACAATTTGTTTTCCATTTAAGTTAACTAGCAGCAACTAATAAATACATATGTTGTGTGAAATTTATTCAAATGCATGGTGAATAAAGCAATTATAAGGAGATGAAACCTGCAAGTAACGAAATTGGATCCACAAATAAGCTCGATACAATGGTTACACTTGGGACACCTCTTCCAGTTCCACCCATTCCTCTTGCAAACATCATGAAAATCGACGTTGTTTCCATCCCTTGTCTCTTCACATGTATAGCCTTCGTGCCATGGAGCCTTACATCGATAACAAAACGGTTTCAAGCAAGAAGGGCACACACATCTCATCACATCACCATCACTAAACTCGTTCATAATTAATTCAGAACACTCCTTGTTTGGACAATAAACCCTATCAAACCCTAACACTGTCGATTCACATAAAGCATCACACCATTTGTTGAATAACTGGTGCGAAATTTTGGTGCGGGATGATAAGGGTTCAAGAGAGTGATTGCAAGTGTTATGAGGGCATTCGATGTTTGAGAAGTTTTCTTCGAGCTTTACGCGAATGTATTTGATCATACAAGCCGTGCAAAACTTGTGGACACATCGGTTGCCATTAACAAATTTTTTGTTCGGTAATGATACGGATTCATAGCAGATTTCGCATGTGAATGTACCATCATCATCTTGGTTAGGGTTTTCTTGGGGCTTTCTAAGTAGATCCCCCATCGAATGAAAATAAAATCACAGCTGTGAAAGTTTTTTATTGAGACTTAAGAGCTTTAATTTGTTAACCGAATTTAATTATTCGGATAGTAAGTAAAGATTTTGTATTGATAAGCACGTGTTATATATAACTAGCTAGTATATAAAATTAAAGGGATACTTTCTCCCAAAAAATCTCCTACTTATCATGATATGTTATATTTGAATTCCTTGAATTGCATGATGTTTTCGATGTTATAAAGTGTGAAACCACAGTTAATAAAATTATTATTAATCATCACGTGGTCTTTCTTTTTTTAGATTCTTTGGGCAAATTTTGTGAGGTTCCAGGGCTTTTTTTAGCATATTTTACACTAGACTGGATAGGCCGTAGGTATACCATGGGTCCATGGCTAACATGTCCGGTGGAGGAATCATTGTAATATTGGCACAAATCTACAATTAGGATGACATGGATAGGAAGTCATTGGTGTTTTGTGCTCGTATGCTCACATCTGCAGGCTTTGTTACGCTCCATATCTTTGCTGAGGAGGTAATTCCTTCTATCTAATAGTAGCATCTCATAAACGAAATTTTCAATAATTTTAAGCTTTTATATATTAAAAGAATTACGTTATTTTAGAATGATTTTACAAAACAATTTTCAATGAAAAAATAATTGGACCAATAGGAAAGTTGAAGTTTGCCACGTAAGAAAGATCAAACGACGTGATTGGTTAATTAAAAATTTAAATTAAATCTAATTTGGTCAACATTTGCTAAAAAAAAACGTCGTATAAAGCTGATTATGAAAAAAAAAAATAAAAAAAAAAAATAAAAATTGATAGCAATTGTTTCATTTACAAAGGGTTCAAATAAACTTCTTAGCAACAGAAAGGGAATCATGGATCACACTAACAAATAAGAAAACCTCTAGAATCATGAAGATCAAGAACCCTTAACCTTGACACGAACAAAGAACATATTTGAAGAACCAACATCATTGAAATCATCTAATCAACCCTAATTTCCATCATTTTGTTAATGAGATGGTTATCGATAGCTTCCCAAATTTTATTATTAAACCAACAGTTTCTCAAGAAATGTATTAATTAGTCCTCACTTAATTTTGATGCAATTTTTAATTTGATTAATTAGTGGATTTTCCCAATCTTGATTTTTATAGGATATGACTTTTCAAAGGGTACTCATATGATGTTATTAGTGTTTTGACCCATATGAAAAAGTTGTGATTTTGATGATATTTGTAGTTTGATTTGTTAGTTCAGCTATTTTTACTACCTATTTGATAATTTTCTTATTTATGAATTGGATTATTCTTAAAAACTAAAGTACCCCAATTAACTTGAATGCTGGAATAATTTTCTTATTTATAATAAGTCACTTCGTTTTCAGGGAGCAGAGTCTAAGCAGCTGGCGTTCTCGATTGCCCGAGAAACAACTTCAGCAATGCAATATCTATGAGAATCATGAGTTAGAAGTTAAAATGCAAGAAGGTGTTAAAGATTCCGGTAAACTTACTTATAAGTTACAATCACTAATTCACTATGTTACATTCCTCAACCAAAGATTCTCATAGACGTGTAAATTAATCATTACAGATAGGAAAGACATCAAAGCAAAGTTTTAGGTCATGGCCTCAGCTTTCCAATAAATTGACAAGTGAACATAAGACCCATATTCAAATGAACATAAGGAATTGGTGGATAACTATTGAGAGTGCCAAGATCAATTCTTTACAGCCCAATGTAAGTTTCTAATGATAAACTGTTTAACTATTTTTTTAAGGTCCAAATTTGACTATTATATCAAACATGTATGTAATATGTTTAACAATCGATTTTAATGCATACAACAACATATTACGCTTTCAACTATACAAATTATAACTAAACTAATGACATCAGTTTCAGTCGAGGTTGATTGTATGTGACTATTTAGAGGCAAATATCGAACTAATGAACATCTTAGCATCATGGTATGCTTTACAAATGTCCCTTCATCCAGTAACTTATATTATTCATATATTGTTCGTGGGAACAAACTTGTGCTTTACGTTTATTACCTCTGTGTGGTGACTTACCTTTAGTGAGAAAATTATTTGCTTTAAGATATTATAAAGACCTCACAAGGGTCATTGTAGTTTTCACCCACACCTTTGTAGAACATCAACACATGTTCCTTCACTAAAATTTCTTATCTTTCATACGTGTCCCTCCTTCTCATTGAAGACCAAATGAAATTAAATCCCACCCAAAAGTTTTTAGACCGGTGTCTTCAATTTCAACCTGTACTAATGTATTTTAGCATTTAGACCCGTTGATATGTAAGTAACCGGTCTAAAAGATCTATTTTTAGACCGGTTTATTTCATTTACACCGGTCGAAATGTATTTTTCTTATTTGGACGGGTGGAAATCAAACTAACCGGTTTTAAAGGTCCTTAGATGGGATAAATTGTCATTTAGGCCTGTGTTTTTCATAGAGGGTCTTTATATGGAGGTCTAAAAGACCATTTTTGTAGTAGTAAATGTAGTTGCTCATTTGTTTTTGCATCACAGTTGACCCTAATATAGTCATATTAACAATCTCATTAGTGGTTTGAAATGTGGAATACTCCTAAGAGGAGCTGTAGTTGTTATGTATATCTAAATGGAGTCGTTCCACTAACCTTTTCAGTGTTCCTAATACTTTTTCTTCATAATAGAGTTCTTATTGTTTTTATGAAGAGACTTAAGCTGAATTGGCCCATTGATAAACAAACATGTCATAATTGGCACTCCATTGTTAACTGGATTCATGGCATAAGGCAACTCTTTATGGCTTTTGATTTCACGACTAGGATTCTTCGAGTATCAGTTTCGAGCTATGGAAGAATGGTAATCTTACTTAGATGGGTTTTTTCTTAACTATAAATGTAAGTATTCATCTATTAATGCAGAATGCTGTCTAGGGGCACCTTTTAACGTTTGCGTGCTGCTGAGGAAAGCCACCTGGTGTAATTGGATGGTGGCTTTCAAGAGCTATTGCTTTCCTCGATAATCATGACACTAGGAACGATTACTGTAGGATTATAAGGTTTAGTGTGAGTCATCATAATATATTTTTAGTACTTAAGTTCTATTAATGAATAAAACATACATAACTACAGTTTATGTTACTGGGTCGTGGGCCATTTCCTTCTAATCATGTCATGGAGGTATTGAGAATTTCTTTTGTGTATGTATACCTTTATAGAAGATTTTGCTGAATTGATTTTATAGTTAACATCATGTTACGAATTCTTTTTTGTGCACTTGCTTGGATCACATTGTGCTAAAAAAAATTAAAAAGCAAAAAGTTACTTGTGAGATGTAGACATGGTGTACCTTTAAACTGTAGTTTTCTTGCTTAAAAATGTCTCTTTACTTTTAGTTTATATGTAGTTATGAATTATATTGCAATTTTCTATATTCAAAAGTTACTCATTTGAAATGCTTGCTAGGTTGTGTTTGATGTTAAATGTTGCATGTAATGGTCAAAATAACACCCTTTTTGAAAGGGGAAAAAACATTTTAGGCTGACAAATTCAGTATTTGCTACGATAAGAGTAAGCTTTTGTCCCAAAATACTGTGATAATTACTTTCCAAGGCAAAAAAAATAAAATGAAAGAAGCTGATTTTGTTGGTTTTGGATGTTAAAACTTTGTTATTGGACACTCAAAAGTCAAAGCATGGTATTCAGATAAAGGAAGTTCAAGTTGTCGTTAGTGTTTTAATGTTTAAGGATTAGCATTCTAATCAACTCCATTAGTCTGTGGTCTCTGACTTCTCTTTTTTAGAGATTGAAAATTTCATAATGCTCCTTATTAAAACATGATACTTGATAGTCGATGGTATATTTGTGTTGCAGGTTTTAATGTGTAAAAGGTTATTACAGATGCATTACAGCAAACCTTTTGAAACACTTTCCTGCAACGACGATAAGTTTCATTTTGTACAAAAATGTTCTGAATTTGCTAAAACGTACAAAGAAAATGAGACATCCTCTCTATTTGTCTTTTGCTAGACTGGGAATTTTTCCAAAGACCATCCACCATGATTTTCAGATTATGGCTTTTACAGCAGGAAACACAGTTTTTTTTTTAAAGAAATTTTAGTAATTGTACCAAGTTTGGTAGAAAACAACATACACTTTCTCAGAGAATTTGTACTGATTTGTACTGATTTGTCATGGGCTTTAATATGGATATATATGAACATGTAAGAGAATTTGTACTGATTTGTCAATATAAAGCATCTTTCCAAATGTGATGGCAATAGTTGATGGCTGTCACATGATCAAATTAAAAGATGTACTGCGAGAAACAAGAAAATATCTATTTATTTAGAGCAAGGTTGGATCAAGTGGTTAACACCCTTGCCTCAATGGTCAAGGGTTCGATGCTCACCCCTTGCAAGGCCGGAGGTCCTTTTCTACCTTTGGTAGAACCGGAAGCAGCCTCTCTACCTTAGGTAGGGGTAAGGTTGTCTACGTCTCAATTTCCCCCACACACCGTGGAAGACGGTATTGGGACCCATAACCCGTGAAAGACGGTATTGGGAGTTACTTTACTTTACTTATTTTTAACAAATGGGCATCGCCTTTCTATAGTTGCATGTGTATCTTTAGTTGGTCCCTCAATAGTTAACTCAAATGTGAAATTATGGACATCATAATGTTGATGAGGAAGGGATCCGGTAAGAAGAAAAACTAAAATAGGAAGAATAAGAAGAATTTCTAGCCAAACATTTTAAATAGGAGGGATAATTTAGTAAACAACAAGAACTTTAGTGGGTAATGGCGTGTTTTTGTTTAATTTCGTAGCATGTGCTTCCATTTCATCAGCTTGCTCTTAAATCTCAATGAGTAATAGTGGTCAATGCATTAATGAAATAACTAAAAAGTCTTTTTATTATTAGCAAGAGAAACATTTATGAGAAGCGCAGAATTTCTAATGTTAATACAGTATTTTGTGGAGCCTTCTATAGAAATTGTTTATATGAAACTTATTAGTAGGCCTATAGAACATTCATTTTAATTGTTTGTCGACACCCATTAAAATACACTTAATCCATATATATTTCAAATCCATATATATTTCAATGGTAATCTAATATGTTATCGATATATACAAAGTGGTTTAGAAGGTATCGGTCAGTTATCACATAATTTCTTTTAACATATTCCAACACCATTTGAAGTCTAAAAGTGTTAGAAGATAAAGACTAAAAGTGATTTCTTAGTTAAGTTCTAAGGTTGCGCTCATATCATGACAATTTGCATATGAAGTGTTAAGATAAAGACCAAAAGACTCGCTTTACTGCTTAAATTTCAAGGAGGGATGAAGTCATATATTTCGAAGGGGCGAATTTTGATGTCGGATAAAAGGACAGTAGAGATTATACTTATAAACTTCAAAAGTAAGTATTTATTTATAATATTTAAATTATGTTTTTAACCAAGATTTTTAAGTTTTTCCGAGTTTGTTTATGTTATATGATGATGTACCCTCCGATTAGCTCGAAGGACACCCCTTCGAGTGTAATCGTAACCTACATAATCGAAGGCTCTGGCTAGCCTCCTTAAACTTTATTTGGCGTAAAACTAATCATCAATGATCTAGTTACCAAGTGGGAATTCGCTAATCGAAGGATCAAGCCCTTCGGGGTATCTCTCGATAAGTTTCAAGGACGGAACAATGCCAAGTCCACATATTGGTAAGACCAGGTCTTACCCACGTCTCCTCTTTCTCTTTAGCTCCCCCGCTAAATCAGGAGGAGTGGGACACTAACCCCTAGCGGTTACCACAAATCATGGGACGCCCCCATGATCTCTATCAAACGTGTGACCACTCTCCAGGACCGTTTTCTTCACCTATAAATAGTCCTGGACGATGACAAATCTGGTATGCAATCTATCTCACCTTACTTTACTACGCATATACTTAAACTCTCATACCAATCACTCATTCACACGCCGGAGGTGGTTCGCAGGGTCCAACCCCTGCGCAATCACTTAACGTAGTGTTTTAGTATTTCTTATTTCAGGTTATATCCAAGCTTGGCGCAATCACAACACCCCTCATTTTCCTTTGATCACCATCGAAGGCCTAATAGTGCAAAATATTGTACAATCAGTGGCGCCATCCGTGGGACCCGCTACAATTAGTCCTGTTATTTTCAAGCAAAATAACCAAGTCAAATACACTCGCTATTATTCTGGCATGAATTCAGAACGAGAAGTTACACCCCCACCGGGTTTCTCGTCCTTAACCCCTTTACCCGTAACAGACGCCAACAAGCTACCGCCAATCACGGTCTCCACCTTTACTACACGATCTCATCCCGAAATAACGCCCAATCACCATGCATCCACTTCGGCCAACCAAGAACTCATCATTAGCCCCGCCTTTGTCGACGCTAATTATGAAGAGTTAGAGTCCTTGCTAAGGGATCGAAGGAGACAAATCAGAAATACGGAGATGCGTAGGGAGTTAGAATATTCCAGCGATGAGTATGATGAAGAGATCGAAATGGAACCGAGACCTTCAATCCATAGGGCTCACCACCCTATCCTGCGCATTGGGTCACCTGCAAGTAGAAGGGTTGAAGGAAGAAGTGTAGGATTCGAAGGAGTTCCCGAGAGAACACCCACGAGGAGGGAAGGAACTGTCGCCGAAGGCTCTAACGGGAGGAGTCAGCAGAGGGAGAACACAGAGGTAAACCTACCCCCATTATTAGCAGCTCACTTAGGAAGGACCGAAGGAGGAATCCCTCTACAGCCCTCCAACGCGTCTGGTGTGGAGGGTAACCTAGGCCCAGTCAACACAGGAGGGAGTCTTCCCCCCATTGGCCTGCATCCTCAATTCCCGATCCAGAGCCACCCTCCGATTCTTTATCCCCAAATCAATGGGCAACCTGGCAATCAATATCCTTCACAAACCGCTATGCCCTATAATCCTCCCATGGTATACCCCCCGTATACCATGTATACTGGTTACACTCCAAACACGAGTACGCCTCATCCTTTCTATGTTAGTCAGCCTTCTTTGGGAGTACCCCCTCCTATTAATCCATACCATACTGTTCCGATGAACGTACCACGGATTGCCCATCCATATGCTGAGCCCGTGGGCCCCACTACACCCTTCGTGAGATGGATCAAAGATTATCCCTTGCCGGATGGTTTAAAGATGCCTTTACATATAGGCACTTACGATGGAAAGGGGGACCCAGATAATTTCCTACATTTATTTGAAGGAGCTATAAGAATGCAGAAATGGGCTATGCCAGTAGCCTGTCACATGTTCACATATACCCTCCGAGATTCAGCACGTATTTGGTGGAATGGGCAGAAGCTAGGAAGCATTATCAACCTTGACGATTTGAAGGCTAAGTTTCGATCTCACTTCAGCCAACAGAAGAAATTCACAAGAACGCACCTCACAGTGCACAATATCAAGCAGAAGGAGAATGAAAGCACAAGGAATTTCGTTACTAGATACACTGACGAAACCCTACAAATTCTGGGCTTACATGAAGAGCAACGCATTCCTGGCTTCGTCCATGGTCTACGTAACCGGACCCTTGTGGAGTTTTTATCTACAGATCTGCCGGCAACATACAAAGGCCTTATGGAAAAAACATATACGTGGATAGAAGCCAAAGAAGTGTCCACCAATGGGGCTCCAACGGAGAGCAACAAGGGAACAAAGCCATCTTTATGGGAAGGACAGAAGAACAAGCACAAAAGCCATAATAGATTTACTCCATACCACAAGAGTTCAAACTCTGGTTTATGGGAAAGCCTAACGAAATCCCCAAAGGAAATTTTGGCTACTGAGAAGGCAACAAAGACCTTCGAACCCCCTCTTCGCCTAACAAGCAATGGGGACACGACCAAGTACTGCCACTTCCACGAGGATGTTAGTCATGAGACGAACGACTGCAGAGAACTGAAGAAGCAAATAGAGGAAGCTGTCAAATCAGGACAGTTGACGCATCTAATAAAAGGCATAAGGAAGGGTAAAGAAAAGGTCACCGATGCTAAAAGCTATACTCATGAGGTTCCAATCCTTATGGTTCGCAGGGAGGGCCCGAGCCAGAAAAGAAAGGAAATTAAGGAAGGAACACCCAAGGTAGGGGAGGTAACGTTTCCACCACTAAAGGACCAACCTCCCTCAGATGATCCTGTAGTCATAAAAGTCCTCATTTTCAAGCGGGAAGTCAACAGGGCCTACATGGACTGCAGAAGTTCTTGCGAGATCATATACGAACACTGTTTTCTGAAGCTCAAACCTTCCATAAGGGCACAAAGGGTAGACTCGAAGACACCTTTAATAGGGTTCTCAGGAGAACACTCATGGCCCCTGGGAGAAATCCCTTTAGACGTAACCATTGGCGAAGGCCGACTGGCAAGGACAGAAACCCTCACATTCATAATTGTAAGGTCAGACTCTCCTTATAACCTATTGATAGGGAGAACCGCCATGCTGAAAATGGGCATTGTAGTAACAACTATACACGCAGCAGTCAAGTTCCAAACAACCAATGGGATAGAGATTGTACTATCCAATTACAGCAGGAAGGAGACACCGGAGATGGGAAAAAAGATTAAAGAAAATCCTCAAGAGCCTCCTAAAGTTATCTTGAGCTGTGGGGACGCCGAAGAACGTATCGTAATAAACGAGCTTCATCCGGAACAGACGGTCGTGATAGGAAGACAACTCCCTGTTACCTTCAAAATGAATCTTACACAGCTCTTGAAGGACAACAAAGATGTCTTCGCATGGACATACTCTGATATGACAGGGGTTCCGAGAAGTCTCATGATCGATGGCAAACCCTTTGGAACGAAACACAAACTCAATGAGTTTAAACACATGGAGCCTATTAAACAAAAGCGCCGAAGCCTTGCGCCAGAAAGAAACACCGCAGCCTGCAAAGAAGTAGACGAACTAGTACAGGCAGGCATACTTAGAGAAGTCAAATATCAAACATGGGTAGCCAATCCAGTTATGGTAAAGAAAAATGATGGAGGATGGCGTATGTGTGTTGACTTTACTGACATCAATAAAGCATGCCCAAAGGATTGTTACCCCCTCCCAGAAATAGATTGGAAGGTAGAATCCTTATCAGGGTTCCGCCTAAAATGTTTTCTAGACGCTTACAAGTGATACCATCAGATACAGATGGCAGTAGAAGATGAGGAAAAAACAGCTTTTTACACAGGAAAAGGCGTCTATTGCTATAAGAAAATGCCCTTCGGTTTAAAAAACGCAGGGGCAACTTACCAGCGTCTGGTGGATAAGGCCTTCAATAAACAGATAGGGAGAAACTTGGAGGCATATGTCGATGACATGGTCATAAAGAGAAGAACAGAGGAAGACCTGCTCTCTGACATTCAAGAAACTGTCAACCAGCTAAGAGCCATATATGAAACTAAATCCAAAGAAATGTTCATTCGGTGTTGAAGAAGGACAATTCCTGGGGCACTTGATCACAAAGCATGGAATCAAAGCAAGCCCTTCTAAAGTAAAAGCTATCACTGACCTACAAGCCCCAAAGACATTGAAGGAAGTACAAAGCCTTAATGGGAAGTTGGCTGCCTTGAGCAGGTTCTTATCAAAAGGCGCAGACCGATCCTACCGTTCTTCAAAACCCTTAAAGGATGTATGGACAAGAAGACATTCCAATGGAGTGTCGAAGCTGAAGCTGCTTTCCAAAAATTGAAGGGATTCATGGAAATCCTACCAACACTCACAGCCCCAATTAATGGAGAAACACTGTATATGTACATCGCACGTCACACGAAAGCATCAGCGCAATACTCCTGGCAAAAAGAGAAAAGAGGCAAGTTCCGATCTACTTTGTCAGTCGCGTTCTACAGGGAGCCGAATTAAACTACCCAGAATTGGAAAGGCTAATTCTTGCTCTAGTCCACGCTGCAAGACGCCTCCGAAGGTATTTTCAAGCTCACCCCATTACGGTATTAACTGATAAGCCCATCAAACAAATATTATCAAAACCCGAGAAATCAGGGAGAGTATCTAAATGGGCCATTGAACTAGGGGAGTATGAAATAGAATACAAAGGGCGAAACTCCATAAAAGGTCAAATACTCGCAGATTTCCTCGCCGAAACTCCTTCCGAGCCAAGAAACGATAAAGAAATTCCCAAAAAGAAGCCTTTGAAAGAAAAGGCAGGTTGGAAGTTATTCACAGACGGAGCCTCAAGCTCCGATGGTTCAGGGGCAGGACTAATGTTAGTCAACCCAAAAGGAAAAGTGTTGGATCGATATACTCTGATCAAACTACTTTGTAGCTTGTAAAGGTTTAACAATATTGAGTAAACTCAACACTATTAATATTGAAACACTGTTTGACCTTGTAAAGTATGCAGAATCTACTAACACAAAGCTTAAAAAGAACTTTTATATTAACCAAACTTCGAACCTGCTTTGTTACACAGATTCACTAACAATCCCCAACTATTTAACTTGATCGACTTCTAACTTGTAAAACTTGTAAAACTTATAAAACTTCTAAAAAACTCTGTCGACCAATACCTCTTAAGGCTCTTTATATAGATAACCTTAAGTCGGTTTACAACATCTAATTCTTGAACGACAAGTAATTATCCCTAACTAATTCTAGAATATTCATCTAATATTACACATTAATCCTTATCTAATATTGCATATCAGTCCTTGTTTCCTTCGAAGTACTTTTAATCATTCTTCATATCGGCAGTACTTTGACTTTATTCTTCAGCAGTATTTTGACTTTTGTTCTTCATGCAGCAGTACTTTGACATCCAAAAGCACTTTGATATTTCATATCTCAACAATCCTCCCCTAACTTGAACTTTACTTGCTTGATTTCAAGTTTCTTTGTTGTTCATAATCTTCAAATCCTTAATCATGCATTGAGGTTGTTTCTTTATTCCTTTTCTTCTATCTGTCATCTGTCAAAGTACTCTTTATCAGCATCATATCTTCCATAACATCTTTTCAGCAACTCAGCAACATTTAGGTACAAAGATCATCAAATCTTAAAAGTTTCATACTATTCTCATCACTTCCAGGTGTGTTAACTCCTGTGAGAGGTGAATCATTGAAAATTATGATTTTTAGCAAATCATCAGCTATCAACGGATTTGATATGTCTTTACCATTAGCCGTTTGCTATGGACTAGCCAACTCTTGATCACTTGGATGTATGGTGAGTTGATAACCTAGTTTTTGGTAAACTATCAACCATTAACGGATTTGATAAGTCTTTACCAGTAGCCGTTTGCTCTGGACTAGTTGATTCTTATATGGATTAGACATGGTGAATCAATAACCATTTGTTGTGTAGTATAAATACTAACACCATGTGTTTCTTTTCAAATCCTTTTTCCTTTTTAAACATCCAAAACATTTATTTTTATTTTTAAAAACTTATACTGGTTTATATCAGCAAGCAGTACTTTGATTAAAGTACTTGTTTGTTTTTGCAGTACTTAGAAAAATACTTTATCTTTACAAAACAAATCATACCAGTATTATGCAATATTACTCTTCAGACTTAACCCATATGATAAATAGCTTGATAACATCCAAAGCTACTTCAGATTCCTCTTCAAGTTCCATTCCATGATCCAGCATTCTGAGCATTATTTCTCTGATCAATGGATATTTTCTCTCAGCCAACATGTGAATCATGGTACCATATTCCTTCTCTAGTGTATGAACTCCTGATGACTCAAAAAATCTCCATCTTGTAATTTCCCAATTCTCTTGATCATTCCAGAGAGTATCAACACTTGTTTCTTCAGTATCCCAGATGGTAAACAAGTCTCCAAGCAAAACTAATCCCACTTCTGAAGCTTCATGCTCTGAATAATAAGTCTGCACTTGCACATATAAATCATAAAGATCTGCCCTTGAGATACAGTGCAACAAATCCCATAGCATAAAGAATGTTGTGAAGCTTTCATCTTCTCTGTGGATCATAAAATAATTTCCCTCTTTAGATTCAACCACAGTAAATGAGATTATCTTGGACTTCCTTTCAGAATCATCAATCTTTTTGTTCTCAAAATCAATAACTCTAAAATAATTTCTGAGTTTATCAACTGTATCTTCATGAACTGACTTCAGCCTTTTTGTCAGTTGATCATTTTCAGCTGATTTCTTTCTTTTCAATCTCCTTTGCTCAGCTTCTTCCTTTCTGACATCTTCCAATCTCTTCTTTCTATCAACTTCCATGGGTACAAAATTTTCTGTCTCTCTTCTGATATCTTCTTGTACTTTGTACCATAAAGCTTTTATTTCTGGATACCTTTGTTTATGTAAATTCTTGTATCCCTTCTTTCTTAAGAATTGCATCATCCAATTCCTTTCCTGAGCTTTGGTCATTGGCTTCTTTGTAATTGGCCTGCTAACTTCTTCCAAATACTCAACATCATATTCAGCTTGTTGCTTCTTAGCAAGCTCTAAATCTTCTGCAGTCTCTAATTCTCTAATCTGAGCAATAGAAAATTTCTTCTTCTTCTTCTTAGTTTCTTTCTGAACCATTATACCTTTCCCTTTATATTTTGGATCTAGTTTCTCTGATTCAGAAGTACTTTCATCATCCTTTTGTGCAGGCTCAGATATATGTATTCCTCCAGTAGGTCTTCTTAAATTCATCATAACCTGAGCTATTGTTGCATCATCACTAACAGTATGCACTCTTTCTTCTTCTTGCTACCCGAAAAATTAACTCCCTTATGTGACATAAAAGTGAAAACTTTAGGTGGCATCCTATTAGTAGGTACATAATCCTGAGATTTTGGTACACCATCTAGTGGATTTTCTAAAAGCAATTGAACAAACCTAGGATACATAAGAAAAGGTTTGCCAGCCTTAATATGATTAAGCATACCCTCAAGAATCATGTATGAAAAGTTAAAAGACTGATTGGTAATCAGACCAACAAAAGCAGAAGCTATAGAATGACTGAATTGATCCCAAGCAGTACTCTTTGGACTCAAACAATGTAGCAAAACATGAATAAGAAATTTCCAATGAGGACTAACCATAGCCTTCTGAAAAGTAAGCTTAGTCAAAGAGCCTTCATACCCAACATCTCTGAGTGTATTCCAAACTTCTTGTTTCCCAAATAAAACAGAGCCTCCTTCATCATCAAATAGCAAAACCTCCCTAATTGAAGCTTTTGTAACACGTATAGCTCTCCCAGCAACTGTAGCAGTAATAACATCCTCTCCATCTTCAACATGTGACTGAGCTGTATCCCAAAAAGCTTGAAGCCATGGTCCAATAAGCTCCAGGTTGACAAGAATGGAGTAACAGATGTTTGAACCAGTGAGAAAATCAATAATTCCATGAAAATCAATGTTTGCTTGGGTTTTCGCAAGGTTTGAAATCATGTTGTGTTTGGTGTTGGTTGGTCGATGAGCCATGATGATTAGGATTAGGATGATCGATCAAAAAGTAGGTATGGGTTTATATGGACGAGTAAGGTGAATAAAAGAAAAAGATATGAGGGTTATATACGGATAAAATTACAAAAAATCACGGTGAATTAATGACTTTACCATTATTTTTGGAAGTAAATATCCCATATCTTTCGAAAGGTTGTTAGCCGCAAATTTGACCGTTGGAACAGTATCTTTGACACGTCAGCGAACCCTTTTAATTACACCAAGCAGTACTTTCCATAAAGAGTGGAGAAGTATTTTCCCCAGAAACGCAAACCAAAGTACTTCTTTGACCAAAAGATCTCAAAAAGTCAATACGCATTAATGACTATCACCTCATTAAATACCAAAACAACCAGGGTAAGTGAACTTCAATACACTTCAATAAATACTCATTAACCTTCACCTTGCTTATTAAAGCAACTTTACCAATAACTTTGAAAACACCAAATCTTCTCAAAACACAAACAAGTAAGCAGAATGAGTGACATACCCATTGTGAACATCTCTTCAGACTCAGAAGGTACCACAGACTCAGAGATAAGGTACTACTCTGACTCTGAGTTTGAAGATCCAGGATGGTTAGACTATTTTCCTCCTCATGTGCAATGGATGGGACACCAAGAAGCTTCATCAACAATGAGTGCAGCCAACTCTACCATCACTGATGCAGGCAGTACTTCCATCAAAAAGCCCAAAAAGAGAGTTGGTTCTGGTTCAACTTTGGCTAAAGAGCTTCCACATGCATTGACTCAGGCCCTTGAAACAGCTATCCAGAACATGAAGTGGCCTGAACCAAGAAAAGAAAGACCTCCCAAACAGGTACTTGGCCTGGCCTGCCCAAGAAAACAGACTTCTTTTGATGACAAGAGAAGGACTGCTCAGAAGGGAAAGCAAAGCTATGAAGGCAAGGGTAAAAGGCCTATGGAGTAGGATGTGGAGCTTGATAGTAGGTGGATGTAGTCTTGAGTTTATGTTGTGTTTGTTGTGTTTGTGATGTTTGTGTCTTGTACTTGAAAGTAAGAATGTGGTTGTACTACTGAATCATGAATAAAAATTCTTACTTTGGAATGATACATGTAGCCTCCCCTCAAATAATGACTAACTAATAACTACTTAAGCCTCCCCTCAAAAATAGCTTACATATTAATCATGCCAATACTCACAACTAAGAAAGTAAATCTTGAAACATCAAAGCCTTTTGTGAGTAGATCGGCTACATTATCATCAGTATGAACTTTAACCACATTAATAAGCCTTTGTTCATAGCAATCTCTTATGAAGTGATGTCTAATCTAAATGTGTTTGGTTTTGGAATGATAGACTGGATTCTTAACAATGCAGATGGTACTCTCATTATCAATGTTGATGGGAGTATTCTTGAAATTGAACCCATAATCCAAAAGCTGATTCTGCAACCAAAGTACTTGTGCACAACAACTTGCAGCAGCTACATACTCTGCTTCTGTAGAAGAAGTTGCTGCAATTGTTTGCTTCTTACATTGCCATGACACTAATCTGCTTCCAAGGTACTGACATCCTCCAGTTGTGGACCTTCTATCATAGTTATCTCCAGCATAGTCACTATCTGAGAAGGCATGGAGATGGAAAGGTGAATATCTAGGATACCATAATCCTAGCTTAGGTTGTTGCCTAAGATACCTGAAAATCCTCTTGACAGCATTCAAATGAGATACTTTTGGATTAACCTGATGTCTTGCACATAAGCTCACAGCAAAAGTAATATCAGGTCTTGATGCAGTTAAATACATAAGACATCCAATCACAGACCTGTATAAAGTGACATCAACATCTTCTCCATCTTCATCTTTTCCCAAAGGTTTGTTAGTATCCACTGGTGTAGATGTAGGCCTAACAGTTGTAAAAGTGAATCTCTTAAGAATATCTGCAACATACTTATCTTGACAAATATAGATCCCACTACTTGACTGTTGTACTTGAAGGCCTAAGAAAAATGTTAATTCTCCCATGGAACTCATCTGAAATTCTTTCTGCATAAGATCTTCAAATTCCTTCACCATTGATTGCTTGGTAGCACCAAAAATAATATCATCTACATAGACTTGAACAAGCATAATATCCTTCTTATCTCTCTTAATAAACAAGGTTTTGTCAATAGCTCCTCTTCTGTAACCATGTTGCAGTAGAAAGGTGGAAAGTCTTTCATACCAAGCTCTTGGAGCTTGATGCAAACCATAAAGAGCTTTTATTACCTTGTAAACCTTGTTTGGATGTGCAGGATCTTCAAAACCAGGAGGCTGTTTGACATAAACTTCTTCTGTGATTTTGCCATATAGTAAAGCACTTTTAACATCCATCTGATATACAGGGAATCCCATATAAGATGCAAAAGCCAAAAATAGCCTAATGGCTTCAAGTCTTGCCACAGGAGCAAAACCTTCATCATAGTCTACTCCTTCTTCTTGTCTATATCCTTGAGCCACTAACCTTTCCTTATTCTTAATCACATTTCCTCTTTCATCTCTTTTTACTCTGAAAACCCATTTAGTTCCAATAAGTTTCTTTCCATCAGGTAGATCACATAATACCCAAACATCTTGAAGTTTAAACTGTAGAAGTTCTTCTTGCATAGCTTCCACCCAGCTTTCTTTGGCTAGTGCTTGTTTGATATTCTTGGGCTCTTCCTGAGATAGAAAACAAGCAAATAAACACATCTTTTGATCCTTGTGATTCACCCTGTTTTGCTTGTAGATGAAACTAAGTAAAGAAGTATGTTGTTGAGACATATTCTTAGCCTTAGTCCTTGTAAGCACCCCTAAAGATGAGGGTCCAATAATATTGGTAGCAGGATGAGTTTTATGAATTCTGAGAGTAGGAGTTGGTGAAACTTCAAGATGATCTTCCAAATTAGTGATATCTGGATCGTCATTAGAATCTGAGAAAATGCCTTCTTGATCCAATTCATCATCAGTATCTTCTAAAGTAATGGTGTTTGGATCAGCAGTATCTTCTAAGTCAGGCATATTAGGATCATGAACAGCATCAGTATTTATCCAATTTGAAGTATTCAATGGCTGAAAAGTACTTTCAAAAGGGTTGACAGTACTTTGAGTTAAAGTACTGGCTGTTTCTTTTGCCTTCTTCTTTTCTGCTTCATAAGCTCTCCTTTGTTCATCATCATATAACTTAGCCATTGTTTCTTGAAAAAGCATCCTAGAGAGTTCTTCTTGAATAGCCTGATCTTCTGCAGATACTGGTATTTGTGGTGGAACAGTACTTTGAGGATCAACAGTACTGTTAGGTTGAGAAGTACCTTTCTTCTCATCATTGGCATTATCTTTTGGCTCATCTTCAGATCTTAAATTAACATCATGAACAATGTACTGTGCTTCTTCTTCAGTGGAAGCAACTTGATTTTCTACCCTTACAGGTACATAATTCATTGATGAAGACATTAAATCAAGATCAAACATCCAATCAGGACCTTTACCTTTAGAATTCTCTTGTTCTTCCAAAAAATCAACATGAAGACATTCTTGAACCTTCTTGGTTGCCCTATTGTACACTCTGAATCCTTTGCTATTTGTACAATATCCCAATAAATATCCTTCATCTGACTTCCCATCAAATTTTCCCAAATTATCAGCAGTATTTAAGATGGTGAGAGGACATCCAAAAGGTTTCATAAACTTGATGCTTGGCTTCTTTCCCATAAGTAACTCATAAGGTGTCTTCATTTGAGGTTTAGTCACTGATACTCTATTCAATATATAGCAAGCAGCACTTATAGCTTCAGCCCAGAATGGAACAGGTAGTTGAGAGTCTGCAAGCATAGTCCTTGCTGCTTCTATAAGAGTTCTATTCTTTCTTTCAGCAACTCCATTTTGTTGAGGAGTTCTAGCAATACTGAATTCTCTTTTAATTCCTTTCTTGGCACAAGATTCATCCATAAGCTGATTCTTGAACTCAGTCCCATTATCACATCTAATGCCTCTAACCTTGAGCCTTAGCTGATTTTCTAATGCTATAATTAGGTCATGAATAGCATCAAAAGTTTCATCTTTAAAACATAAGAAAAAGACCCAGCTAAATCTACTGGAGTCATCTGTTACAACCAAACAGTACTTCTTCTTGTTCAGACTGACAACTGAAACAGGTCCAAAACAGGTCCAAACAAGTCCATATGCAGCAATTCCAAAGGCTCTCTAATAGTCTTCTCATCAATCTTCTTACAAGAGGCCTTGTGCTGTTTACCCTTCTTACAAGCAAGACATGTGTGATCATTCTTGAATGTCTTAGAAGGTAAACCTCTAACTAAATTTCCTCTGACCAGCTTATTGATGTTCTTGAAATTAACATGTCCCAGTCTTCTGTGCCATTGATGTGCTTCCTCCATAGATGCTCTTGCAATTAAACATGTTGCTTTTTCAGCAGAATTTACATTCTTCAAATCTATGCTGTACACATCATTAGTTCTTGGTGCTCTCAGTAACACCAAATTTCTGTCTTCTAACTTGAAATCAGGAGAAAGTATGAGACATTCTGTGTCAAAGAATAACACAGGGTACTTCTTATCACAAATCTGAGAGACTGACAAAAGATTGAATTTTAGCTCCTTCAGATATCTAACATCTTCAAAATCAATGTTTCCTGCCTTGATTGTTCCTTTGCCAGTAATTCTTCCTCCATCAGGATCATTCCCAAATGCAACTTTTCCTCCATAATAAGCTTTAAAATCTGACAAGAGCTCCTTTTCTCCTGTCATACTGCCAGAGCAACCACTATCTATAATAAGATGATCTTTAAGCTCCTCCTCTGGGTTGCCCTGCATATACATAAAGAGGTTAGTTATTTTTAGGAACCCAAGCCATTACTGACTTGTGTTCCCCTTGTGGAGTGACATACTCAAAGTTTTTGAGCATGTAATCACCACTGTCTTTGAAAGCATGATCAAGAATTAAGGTTTTTGTTTCCAAAACAGTTTATTTTTCATGATCAATTTTCCCTTTTTCACCCTTAACCTCTGAAAGTACTGTTTCTACCCCAGCAGTACTTTCTTTCTTAACCCATTTTGTTGTGACTTTAGGAGTTGGGTTGTGTGTCCTAGCATCTTTTCTTGTGTTGTAAGTCTTTCTAGGATTGTAATGACTGTAACTCCTAGATCTTACACTTGAGTGTTTGCTAGAACCATTAGGGAACTTTCTATCAGTACTTTGTGAAGGTACTGATGGTTTGGAGTATGGCCTTTTCTGATGAGGGTACCTATAGTCTTTTGAGAAATTACTATGGTTGACCCTATTTGTATAGTTCCAAACTGGTTTGTTATCCCTTGGCTTATTCTCCCTATAACTTGGTTGTGCAGTTCTGGTCTTTGGATATCTACTTAAGTAGTCTGAATGATAATCACAATCTTTAATCAAATGATGAGGACTGTAACACACATAGTAGACCTTTGGACCCATGTCCCTAAATCCCCTTCCATAAGAGTTTCTAAAATTAGCAGTATTTTGAAAGAATTTTCTTTGAGGTACTGCTGAGTGATCAGCAGTACTTCGAAAAGAGTTTGAAGGTACTGCTTGTTTTGAAAATTTGGACTCCTCTACCTTAGGAGCTTCAACAGATCTTTCTAAAGTCTCAGATTTAAGCTTTTTCCTAAACTCTAGATTATCTACACCATAACAATCAACATCTTTTCTAGGTGGTTGAAAGCTACCTGGGGGGTGAGGAACTGCATTATAACCTTTTTCTTTCTGAAATACAGGAGGTGTGGGACTAGGGGATTCCTCATCACTAGAAGTGTTTTCATCTAGACTTATGAACTCTTCATCACTAGTGGAGGTATCAACAGTAAGATTAAGTTCCTTGCTCTTAAATGGAATATCTTCATTACTATCATATCCTAGGCATGTCTTAATATTAGATGTTCTTTGCTTTTCAACAAATTGAACATGTGACACACCTGCCTCATTCCATACAACAAGTTTTTCTAACAACTTATCTCTTTCAGCAGTAACCTTTTCTAGTTCAGACACCTTGCAACCTAGTTTCCATTCACTTAACTTAACTAGGTAATCCTGTTGTTTATAATTCTCAAGCCATGCTACTTCATTGTTTTCATGTGTAAGAATTTTGGCTTCCATTGACTCTAAAGTAAGTTGATAACCTGTTATCTCAGCCCTAGCTTTTTGAAATTTTTCTCTTTCAGCTACATACTCAGTAAGTAACTTTTGATACATATCATTACACTTAGGGCATACCTCAGAGTTAGTGGATGAACTTGGTGAAGCAGCTACCATTGCAAGCTAAACAGGTGCTTCTTCAAACTCCATGCTCCAATCAAAACTTCCTAACTCATCTCTTGACTCCAAAGCATCATATCCAGGCTCTTCATCAAATGCTGTGCTCCAATCTTCCAATGCAACCATTGAATAGGTTACAGGCTCTTCATCAAACTCATTGGACCAATCAAACTCTGACATATTCTCTTGAGCAACCAAAGCTTTTGGTTTTGGTTCAGTTATTGGAATCTCTTTTCTTTCAGGTTTGGGTGGTTCAATCATCTTGTTTGCTTGATACTTTGCAAACTTACACTCTCTTGCAAAGTGACCAGTCCTTTGACAGTTGAAACACTCAATCTTGGACTTGTCAAATGTTATTCCTTGTTTAGCTCTGAAGTTGATGCCTTTACCTGTCTTGTTCACATACTTCTTGATCCTTGCAGTGAGCATAGCAACTTGCCATCTAATATCGATTTTTTCCATGGCATCATCATCAATTTGCAATACATCTTCTTGATAAGTGACTGGCATAGATGCTTGTTGAGCAAAGAATGAACATAGAACATCATCTGAGGTGGGGGTAACTGATTGTGATGAGTTTGTGATGACCATTGTTGTGCATGGAACCTGTGTTTCGGTCACAGTACTTTGAGCAGGGTAAGCAGTACCTTTGTTGGAAGTATTGCTTCTCTTTTCAGAAAAGACAAAAGCAATATTCTGTTGTGTGCTTGATCCTGTAGTACCATTCATCTCATGCTCGTACACCTTCAGATTGTTGTAAAGATCATCAAAGTCCATAGTATCCAGCCCTGATTGTCCTCTGATCATAGTAGCACCTACATGCCATGCTGATGGCAAACTCCTTAGAAACTTTAAATTAGCATCTTCAACTGATGCCTCAGCATCATATAGTTCAAACATACTCAAAAGATGTTGAAATCTTTCAAAGGCAGAATCAAGACCTTCTCTTTCACCAACAGTGAAAGTTTCAAATTGTTGCTTCAGCAAATTCCTATGCATCTTCTTGGAAGCATCATTACCTCCAAACTTCTTCTTTATTGCAGCCCACAGTTGTTTGGCATCTTTGGCATCATGAAACTTTAGTAGGTGACCATCAGGAATAGCAGAAAGCAGTATGTTGAGAGCTTTGTCTTGATTTCTTTTGGTAGCAGCAGGTACAGATATTTTTGGTGGTGTTGGTTGTCCAGGTACCTCTACTGGTTCTTCAACTTGCATGTTACCATTGACAATCACATCCCACAAAGCATGGTCTGTGATGGCAATGTACTGCCTCATCTTCATGGCCCATAGGTTGTATTCTCCCTTCTTAACAATAGGGATTCTAACAGCAGTGATTGAGGGAGCAGGTGCAGCATTTGTCGACATCTTGTAGGGTTTGTAGTGAGATAGGTTTAAAGGTTTTAAAGGTTTGTCTTCTTAATCAGAGTTTCCAATACAAGCTCTGATACCACTTGTTGGATCGATATACTCTGATCAAACTACTTTGTAGCTTGTAAAGGTTTAACAATATTGAGTAAACTCAACACTATTAATATTGAAACACTGTTTGACCTTGTAAAGTATGCGGAATCTACTAACACAAAGCTTAAAAAGAACTTTTATATTAACCAAACTTCGAACCTGCTTTGTTACACAGATTCACTAACAATCCCTAACTATTTAACTTGATCGACTTCTAACTTGTAAAACTTATAAAACTTCTAAAAAACTCTGTCGACCAATACCTCTTAAGGCTCTTTATATAGATAACCTTAAGTCAGTTTACAACATCTAATTCTTGAACGACAAGTAATTATCCCTAACTAATTCTAGAATATTCATCTAATATTACACATTAATCCTTATCTAATATTGCATATCAGTCCTTGTTTCCTTCGAAGTACTTTTAATCATTCTTCATATCGGCAGTACTTTGACTTTATTCTTCAGCAGTATTTTGACTTTTGTTCTTCATGCAGCAGTACTTTGACATCCAGAAGCACTTTGATATTTCATATCTCAACAAAAAGAATACACTTACGCACTACGATTCGAGTTTGAGGCGACCAACAACGAGGCAGAATACGAAGCTTTGTTAGTAGGCCTGCGGCTAGCCAAAGACATGGAAGTACAAAACCTTTCGATTTTTGTGGACTCACAGCTGGTCGCCAACCAAATCAAAGGTTCTTACGAAGCAAGGCAGCCCACAATTAAACAATACCTGGATAAAGCAAAAGAAATCCTACAGGGGATTGAATCATATACCATTGAACACGTTCAAAGAAATCAAAATAAAAAGGCAGACGCATTAAGCAAGTTAGCTTCAATGGCCTTCGCCTACTTAACAAAGGAAGTCTTGGTTGAGGTACTAGCTGACAGATCTATCCAAAGGAAGGAAGTATCTGATATAATATCCGAAGAAGACACTAATTGGATGACTCCGATAAGGGAATACTTGATAAGCGGCATTTTGCCAGAAGATCCAAAGCTAGCAAGAAAAGTGAGAATTAAAGCTCCTCAATATAGGATAATAGGAGACCACCTCTACAGGCGATCCTTTCTATCCCCATGGCTTCGTTGTGTTGGACCAAAACAGTCTACCAACATCATCAATGAAGTCCACGAAGGATCATGTAGCCTACACGCAGGACCTCGCTCCGTCGTCTCTAAAATTATGAATATGGGGTACTACTGGCCATCAATGCACAGGGATGCAATGGAAATAATACATAAATGCGAAGGTCCCAAGGTTACCTAAACAGGATATGAAGCATGTCAAATCCACTCGAAGGTCCCAAGGTTACCTAAACAGGATATGACCTCTGTCACATCTGCTTGGCCTTTTTCCCAGTGGGGGATTGACATAGTAGGACCCCTACCAGTAGCACCAGGAGGAGTGAAGTTTTTGGTCATAGCTATCGATTACTTCACCAAATGGGTCGAAGCCAAACCTTTGGCATCTGTAACAGGCAGACACAAGGAAAATTTTTTATGGGAACACATCGTTTGTCGTTTCGGAGTTCCTCACATCATCATCTCTGATAATGGGAAACAGTTTGCCGAGGGAGTATTCCCTACTTTTTGCAATGGTTTAAAAATCAAGCAATCATTCACATCCGTGTACCACCCTCAAGGCAACGATCAAGTAGAAGTTACTAATCGATATATTATAAATGGAATAGAAAGAAGGCTAGGACGAAGTCACCAAGGATGGGTAGATGAATTACCCCAAGTTCTCTGGGCTCATAGGACACATCCCAAATCGAGTCATGGAGAAACACCTTTCAGCCTCACTTATGGCACAGAAGCTGTCATCCCATCAGAAATAAGCGTAGAAACGGAACGCATCATGAACTTCGAAGACTCGGAAAACGAGGAAAAACTTCGAGAGAATCTAGATTTGCTTGAAGAACGAAGAGAAATAGCTTCCATCAGAGAGGCTACATACAAGCAAAAGTTAGAAAAATACTACAATAGCAGGGTTAGACCCTCGAGTTTCAGACCAGGGGAATATGTCCTTCGACTTAATTGCGCAAGCAAAGCCGAATACCAAGGGAAGTGGGACCAACATGGGAAGGACCTTACGTAGTAGATGAAGCCTACGGTAACGGAGCCTATAAGTTGGCAACAATCTCTAGAGATATAGTTGACAGGACATGGAATGGCACTAACCTTCATAAGTTTTACACATAAAACTTACAATCTTTTGGAGCGTTCGTTTGTTCCAATTTATTTGACAAGCTCTTCTCATTCAGGAAAGAAGCATTAATGGTAGGCGTCCTAGTATTCATTTCATAAAATGATGTAATCCTCCCTACCCACTTAATGACACAACGTATTTCCTTTAATCTCTTATTTCGTTTTTTACAACAAAGATTTTCTCAGCCAAGTACTACAAGTCTCAATGTTCGAAGGATGATATTTATGTATTGCACATGACATCCATTATAATTCACATTGACTTTCCTAAAGCGTCAATGGGCATTAGAAGCCCTACGACTATAGGATTAAGATGGAGTGGGTCGCAACCCTCTGTCAGCAGTTAAATTATACGATTGCTTAAAAATCTTGGTTCAAAATACACACAATAAGGATACTCATCCACAGTAACCTTAGGTTGTATACTAACGTTAATAACTAACGTTGAGAGAAGAGAATAACATAATCAAAGGATAAATAAACAAAACATCCTAAACATCAAAGTAGCAAAGAAATAACATATTCGGAGGGTACAAACCACCCTCGGGATAAACCATTGTCAACAAGACAGTCTTTACGCATTCTTTGATGAGGAAGGACCTTCTTGACGAGAGGGTAACCTCACACCAAAGACCCTCTCAGTTGGAGAAGGTGGCCTAATCCTATTAGGCTTATGGGACAACAATTTTTTAACGGAAGCATCCGGATCTTGAGTAACCTTGGACAGAAAAGGAAAGTCTGCCGAAGCAAATGCATTGCTAGCATCATCATATTCCTTCCCATGAGAAGTACGATATTAAGGAACCTTCAATAAATCACAGGCTTCCCAGTTTCGGCAATCTCCTCCAGGGTAGTACATTTCCCATGAAATATGGCAGCGTTCACCAAGTTGGCCACCACTTGTCCAACCTCATCACTATGATACAATTCCATTACAATATAAGGAATAACCTTAGCTACAATATCCGCCCTATCTCTTTGAAAACTTTCACATCGAAGGTTGAGGGCATCTGTCTCCTGTTGTAATTTGGTTTTTTGATCAATAAGCCTGTTCTTCTTAGACTTAAGACTTGCATACTTTGACTCAAGTACAGACACTCTCTCTTTTAGCCCAATCGCTTTGGCTTCCTTCATTTTGAGCCTACCACACTCAACTTGGGCTTCCTTTAGTCGAGTAGCAAGCTTCATGGTGTTGGATCGAAGATCTCGAACAATGGGATGCTTCTCTATATCCTCCGTAACTTTGTCAAACTTTGACTTCAGGTCAGTGATTAACCGCTCTCTATGTTCTTCCCGAGCTAGGACTACATTTAACTCTTCTTTAGCATTCTTAACAGTCTTTATCAACTCTCTTGTTCGACTATTAAGATGATTATCTAGCATAGCTTGCCTTGTGTAGCTTTTATCATGAAGATCACATAATTGCTCTATTGACATATTGTCAAGGGCTCCCTTCCATTGACTTGGAACAACACCTTCGACCAATCGGTGACAAGCTTGAGAATTGGGGAGTTCTTCAGTATTTGATAAGCCTACACATTATCGAATTAAGAACGGTTTGAAACCTTCAAATAATTATAGAAGTATATGGATTGTAATGCGCGTTTACCATGAATATCTTCATCATCCGAGCTTTCAGTGGCAGCAACAACCTTCTCTTGGGAGTTTTTCTTCTTCGAAGCTCTAGATAAGAGAGTGGGTATGTCAAGTTTTCTCTTGATTGGGGGTTTCGAAGCCTTCATGTCAGTTCCTTTCCTCTCACGTACCCTGTCAGCTATACCGGAGGTGCCGGCATACACTTTGGGGACATCATCGGAGGAAAGAATCTCCACGTCAGGAAGGGCTTTGATTGTCAAAGGCGCCTCCTCAGCATTAAGAGGAACCACCTCTTCTATCATCACTGTTGGCTCTAGCGCCATAGCATCTACGTCATTATTGTTGATTGATGTCGATGGAGAACCCACACCGTAACTGTATTCTCTAGGTTCCCTGGGAATGAAGCTAGCCTCCTTTGCACCATCAGATACGATGAAGTTTCTGAACGCCATTACTGCAATATAAACAGATGCATAAATATAATTAGATATGTTACTTATTTATAATAAGTTGCATATACATACTTTGGCCATCACAATGGATTTGTGGCGACAAAGGAGATCCTTCCCAATGATCTACAATACCAGCCATAAATAGGATGGGCTCTGGAAAAGTCTGCACATTAATGGGATGTCTGGCAAGACGTTGATAAAGTGGTTCAGCTTGAACATTAAGGGGAAGTTGATCATTGAATTTCTTGCGGTCAAAACGGAATGCTTCATTCAAGAGTGCTGGATAACCCGAAGGTATGATGGTATCTTGGACATAAAAGAATTTCCCTTTCCAGTTTGTTATATTTGTGAAAGGTTTGGTGATTAGCACGGGCACATTTTCATCATTCCTCTTTGACAATGTCAACCAATCCCCCCTGGGCCACAGGTTAAGAAAACCTCAAAGCACATGTAGTGTAGGCTCATACCCATACGACTTACACATTAGTATGTAGGTGGTAAGTTTGGCAAGTCCAAACGGGTTAAACCTTGAAATATGCACCTCATAATATTGTAACAATTGTAGGAACAAGGGGTGCAGGGGTATTCTTAGATTTGACCGGGTAAATGCATGAGTATACAAACCCACATACCCTTTTGGGGCATCATAAATGCTTTGATTACTTTTTGGGAGAATAACTTTATGTTGTTTGGGTATTGGGTAATCATCCAGAAAAAGGGCTAGGGCTTCCCTGGAAAGAGTACATTTTTGTTGTCTTATAATGCATTTAGCATCCATGCTCATGGCTATACCTAAAGTAACTAATTTTAAAACGGGGGAAGAGTCTACCTTTTGATTGCTGCAGATCACGGCTTTATGGTAGTTGCAGAGGAAAGAGTTATGATTCAGAATTTGGGGTACACTGGTATTTATATAGCACATAATTCCATATACTCAATACTTTAAATTTTGAAAGATGGTTGAGTTTACCGATAATTCTGCCGTTATATTTTTCTTATTCAACAGATACGTTATACGCACGCGCATTTAATGCATCATTGTATTTCAAATATTTGCTTATCCATTTTAGAGAATATGGTAAAAACATTACATTACGATAGAGTTGTAAGCCACATATTCTTGTGTGCGTATCTGACTTTCAACTGGGGGGCTTGATGATGTACCCTCCGATTAGCTCGAAGGACACCCCTTCGAGTGTAATCGTAACCTACAAAATCGAAGGCTCTGGCTAGCCTCCTTAAACTTTATTTGGCGTAAAACTAATTGATTCGTTGTGTTTTGGTGTGTGCAAACAACAATTTTATCAAAATATCAACAACTTGTCGTGAGACAAATAATCGTGAAGTAATACGAGTAAACCGTTTAGGAAAACGATTACCTCGTAAAACTTGTGAAAGTGATATTCAAATTGTGAGACCGGGAAGTGATTTCCCGGGTCGTACCCCAACGAGGTGTGAATGGAAAGCTTCGAATGAGATTGAGATTAAAATCTTGTTTGGTTGGAAAGGTTATTTGGTTTTGTTGTACGTTAAATTAACGTAAATTACAAATTAACGAACGAAAAATGGAATAAACGCAACCTAAGTGGAAATTAAACTAAGGAATATTAAGTACTATTTAAAATAACCTAAAACACTACGGGAAACAAGAAATAGGTATCGGGAATCCTAAAAATCACAAATTTCACAAAAACGTGACGTTTATTCTAAATAAACGTCAACGCGCAAATAAAAACGTGAATTTTGAGCTACGCGAGTCCTACGGGTTTCCAAATAATTTTCTTACGCACTAAATGACAAAAGAAATTTTTGAGAAAAAGAAAATTAATTTTTTAACAAAAATTGTATTTATTACGAATTTAAATCTATTTAACTCTAATTAAATTATAATAAATATTAAAACAAACCTAAAAATTCTGAAAATTTTTGGATAATTAAATGAACTTAAATCTATCCTAGAAAAAATAAAATTTTAAAATAAGCATTTCGGATAAGCTAGTAATTAAGCTGAACAAAAACTAAGCTAGTTAATAAGCTAATGAAACAAGTACTAGATTAAATATAAAATTAGTGGAAGAAAATAACAAATGAAAGAGTGGCACAGTTGGTATTTGGTTGTGTGTTTGTGTCGTCTGTTTGTGTTGTTGCCAAAGGGTCAGGGGTTCGAATCCCCTTGGCCACAGTTTTTTATTTATTTTTTTTTTCTTTTTACTCAAACGCCAACAGTACACCCCTTTTAGAACGCAGATTTTTGCAAACAAATTCAACTAAGCTGTTTGTTTTCTCTTCCCTTTTTCGTTTGACAGTCAAATTGAGTTCACCAAATAAACTAGACCAAGCTTATGGCTTATCTAAGCTAAACAATTACAATTAACAATTCCACAACTAACAAGTAACACAAACAATAATACACAAATAGAATCGACAAGAATAACAACAAGAGCAACTCCAGCCAAATTAAGCAAAAAAAAAAGAAAAGAAAAAAAAGTAGCAGCAGCAACAGTGGGTATGGGGGGGTGGTTTTGGTGACTAATTCGACCTAGCGAACAAGCAATTAAAAGTGAACCAGAACTAGATCTAGTGAAACACCACACTAGGCTTCTCAAAACCCCAAAAATCAGGAAACAAGCTCAAGAAATGAGCTTGATACTGCCTAGAGAAAACGGGTCGATAGGGCTAAACTTGGGTGCAGGGTACAAGAATGGCCAAACTGCCCACTTTAAACATTTGCATAAGCTCCAAATTAAATCTTAAAATCAAGTTGATTGTGGATTTCTACAATTAAGCTGGTATACTTCAACTATAATTAAATTCAAAACCTAATTCTTACTACTAAATTCTTGAAAATTCGTGCAAGTTTGGGATTTCTTACCAAAACTATGAATGTGATTAAATCTGAATCTACAAGTTAGGTTATGATAATATTATACCTAATTAAGCTATATGACACCCTATTCTATCTAATTCTACGGATTGAGAGCTTAAGTTATCCTACTGTGAACACCAAGATAATATACACCTTCTTTTGACTTTTTTCGAAATCACTGATTTGTAATGGCTTTAACTAACTCTTATGACTTAATGTGAGTGATATGAACCAATGTCATAAGCTGAAATAGGCTACACCACACAACACTAAGCTGAACCAAACACCCCTTACTTCTAACAATTCAAAGAACTCACAAATCACTAATTTAAACTAATTGATCAACTTATAGAATGATTAAACGAATTCAGATAAGCAGACAACATCACTCATAAACAACAAATACAATTTTATTATGAATTGAAACAATGGAACCTACTTGACATCCAAAGCAGGGTGGGGCTGAGAACCATAACCAGACACCAACAATATACCTATGTGTCTCCCATGAGACCTAAAACCATATCCATCTCTGCAATTGCTTCTGCTTATTCACTTCGCTGTTCAACCTTTTTTTTTTATTTTTTTTTCTTTTCGAATTAGACAATACCAGACATTCAAACTTTAAAATAAGAACTAGAAATTAAACTGGAAACACAATCTTGAAATAAGAATACTTTCATTAAAATTGACAAATGTCGAATTACAAGAAAAACTTTTAAAAACTTAAAAAGATAAAAACCATAGACTAAGATGAGATAATATAAAAGAAAGAAAATTCGATGCCCTCAGGCTTACAATACATCTTCTATTTATACTACTTATCTAGGGTTTCCTTGAATGCTTCTACCTCTTGTGTTGCTTTCTTGGATACTCTTTGTGCTTTTTGATCACAACCCCAGCCGTTGGATGAAAACAAAAATGATCTCAGCCTTCTATCTTGATTGGGCGCCAATGGCTGTGTAGTCCGTGACTTCTTCTTGGAGATTGAGAGTGTTAGGTATGGATTGATAGTGGGATGGGGAGTGGTGAGGGTTGCTTTTGAGGTGTGGTATTGCGTGTAGCAGTGTTGATAGCGTGGAGGGGGTGTGGATATGGTGGGTAAAAGGGAGAAGTGGAGGTGTGGGATGTAACCTGGATAAAACGTGGGAACAGGTTGAAGATGATGTGAGGCGTGTCTGGTTTGATTAGGTCAAAAGGGGGGAGGTGAAAACGTTTTTATTAAAACGTAAAAGTGGGTGTGGGTTTATGGGCTAGTGACAATTCTGGGCCCAAGTGGATTTAAAGAATAGATTGGGCTTGTGTTTATAAATAACACCAAGAGGGTCCATTTAGTTGTAATTTCAATTTAACACAAGGACCAATTCCGTAATTCACTAAATCTGAAAGGTCTGAAATGGTCATATCTCCAAAATATCATCCAAGGACCATTTGCTCAATATTCTTCAAAGAATAATTCCCGGGTCACTTTTGTCATTTTTCCAAATTATAGGGACCAAAGTTGCCAAATCATGAAATTCCAGGGCCAAACTTGTTCATTTTGTTTTTTTGAAATCTTGTTACCCAAAGATCGTTTTTGACTTCTTTTGAGTTTAAAGAACGTGGGTTGACTTTTCATTTAAAATGATTGACTAGGGACTAGTTTTGTAAAACTTTGAAAATTGGAGGGCTGAAACTGCCAATTATGCAAACTTTGTTCGTTTTTCGTTTGTTTTTGATCATTTTGCATTTGAAACATATAAAAGGCGATCTTTGGGATTTTTTTTCATTATTTTGATGTATTCTTGAATGTTTTCGCGCGTTTTGGCAGTTAAAATACGGTAAAAATGATGAGTATTTACACACTCATCAATCCCCCACACTTGAGTATTGCTAGTCCCTAGCAATCTTTTTGGAAAACTTGATGGATTTGAAGTCTCTTTACCAAAAGCCATCACTTCTGGAGTAGCCAGGTGTTAGAACTGTGGCACACCTGATAACCGTGTGATTTTAAGCAAACCACCAGCTGTCAACGGATTTGATTTGTCTTTACCAAAAGCCGTTTGCTTCTGGACTAGCCAACTCTTGATGGAACAGTCAACATCTTGGTGAGTTGATTACCAATTATGGTTTTTCCACGGCCTTTACCACAAGCCATAATCTTGCGGGCTAGCCAACTCATTAGCTTTTGAGGATGATGGGGAGTTGAGGAACCATACAATTTTTGGCAAATTGCAAGCCATAAACGGGTTTGAGTTATCTTTACCAAGAACCGTTTGCTCCTGGATTAGCCAATCCCTTTTGTCGTTTAGACAAGGCGGACTGATTACCACACAAATTTTGAAATAAAGTGAAAAATTTTTAAAATTTTTTGCCAAAAATGGGGGTACTAGACGATATAGTTTGATAAAATTCGCTAGAATTTTCCCCTCCCCCACACTTAGAGTTGAATATTGTCCTCAATATTCAAATTCCCGGCTATTATGCCGAAATTTTGAACGTAAGAAGAAAATATTAAAAGCTAATTGTGGAAGTGTCATTTTTCATTTTTCACTTTATTTATACAACAACACATTTTTTTTTTGTCATTTTCATTTATCATTTTTCATTTTTTTTTTTTTTTTTGAATAAGATATATACATTGCAAACAATTGCGGAGGGTGGCCATTCCCTCACACTTAGGTGTTAGAAAATAGAAGGAAATCAGATACACGGGTGAAAACCCATGTTTGTTGTTACTTGTTTTTGTTTGTCGAGTCGCTAGCTTGACTCGATCCCCGAATTCATTAGTCCATGGGGAAAGTTTGGAGGTCCGGGACAATAGGTGGTATGTCCCCTCCAAAATAATGCTTCAACCGATGCCCATTTACTTTGAAGTTTGGACCGTCATCTTGAGATAACTCGACGGTACCATATGGGAAAACTTTGGCAACGGTGTAAGGCCCAGTCCAGCGGGTTTTAAGCTTACCCGAAAAGATCTTCAATCTAGAATTAAAAAGAAGGACTCGGTCACCAACATTAAAAACGCGGTTTTTAATTTTTGAGTCGTGGATCTTCTTCGTTTTCTCTTTGTAGATTAAAGAGTTTTCGTACGCTTGATCACGAAGTTCATTAAGTTCATTGAGTTGAACCTTCTTATGATCACCCGCGGACTTAAGATCGAAGTTGGCATTCTTAAGAGCCCAATAAGCCTTGTGCTCGAGCTCAATCGGTAGATGACAAGCTTTTCCATACACAAGCTTATAAGGAGTACACCCGATGGGTGTTTTATAAGCCGTGCGAAAAGCCCATAGAGCGTCTTCTAACTTATCCGACCAAGAGGCACGGTTTTCGCCTACGGTTCTTTCAAGAATTCTTTTCAAACCTCGGTTTGAAACCTCCACTTGCCCACTCGTTTGTGGGTGATAAGCGGTAGCAAGTCGGTGAGTGACACCATACTTGAGCATGACTTTTGCAAATTGTTCGTTGCAAAAGTGAGTACCGCGATCGCTTATGATAGCGCGGGGAGTTCCAAACCTAGAGAATAACGATTTCAAAAACTTTACAACTACTCGGGCATCGTTGGTAGGGAGAGCTTTTGCTTCGACCCATTTTGACAAGTAGTCAACGGCCACGAGTATGTACTTGTTCCCTCGTGAAGACGGGAATGGCCCCATAAAGTCTATGCCCCAAACATCAAAGATTTCACACACTTGGATGACGTTTTGAGGCATTTCATCCCGTTGTGTGATCTTTCCTTGACGTTGACACGAGTCACAAGATTTGACTAGGTCATGGGCGTCTTTATAAATGGAGGGCCAATAAAAACCGGACTCAAAGACTTTTCTAGCGGTGTAGTTCGGGCCATGATGTCCCCCGGTGGGTCCATTATGACAAGCCTTTAGGATTTCCATGGCTTCTTGGCCATGAACACACCTTCGAATAACCTGATCCGCACAAATTTTGAATAAATAGGGATCGTCCCAAAAGTAATGATTCACATCTTTGAAAAATTTGTTCTTTTGGTGGGACGACATCCCTTTGACAACGAAATTCCCCGCATGGTAGTTTGCAAAGTCGGCAAACCATGGGGTACTAGAGTCACCACGAGAAGAAATCACATTAAGTGTCTCGAGAGGAAACGTTTCATTTATTTCCTTTTTCTCGAGGACACCTTGATGAGGATTTTCCAATCGGGAAAGATGGTCAGCTGCGAGGTTCTCGGCTCCTTTCTTATCACGAATGATTATATCAAACTTTTGTAGGAGGAGAACCCAACGGAGCAATCTCGGCTTAGCATCTTGCTTGGCAAAGAGATATTTGAGAGCCGAGTGGTCCGTGTACACTATGCATTTTGTCAAGATGAGGTATGGCCGAAACTTCTCAAACGCATACACCACGGCAAGTAATTCTTTTTCCATTGTGGTGTAGTGAGCTTGAGCTTCGGTCAAGGTTTTGCTTGCATAATGAATCGGCTGAAAATGTTTGGTTTTTCGTTGCCCCAAGACCGCACCCATTGCAAAGTCACTTGCATCACACATGAGCTCGAAAGGTTGGTCCCAATCGGGGGCAACTAGGATTGGTGCTTCGGTAAGCTTTCTTTTGAGAGTTTGGAAAGCTTTGATGCACTCATCGGAAAAGACAAACGGAGTTTCTTTTTCAAGAAGTCGGGTCATAGGCCTAGCTATCTTTGAGAAATCTTGAATGAATCTACGATAGAAGCCGGCATGACCGAGAAAACTCCGAACACCTTTTACGGTTGTGGGAGGAGGAAGTTTGGCGATGACATCGATTTTTGCCTTGTCAACCTCAATCCCGCTTTTAGAGATCTTATGGCCAAGGACAATTCCTTCCTTGACCATGAAATGACTTTTCTCCCAATTTAGACTAAGATTGGTGTCTTCACACCTTTGAAGCATTTTGTCTAAATTGGAGAGACACGATTCAAATGAATTCCCAACGACCGAAAAATCATCCATGAAGACCTCCATTGTTTTCTCGATCATGTCGTGAAAAATGGCCATCATGCATCTTTGAAACGTGCCCGGAGCATTGCACAAGCCAAAAGGCATGCGTCGATAAGCAAATGTTCCGTATGGACACGTAAAAGTCGTTTTTTCTTGATCTTGAGGATCGATGGGAATTTGGAAATAACCCGAAAAACCGTCAAGGAAACAATAGTACTCGTTTCCCGCCAATCTTTCGAGCATTTGATCCGTGAAAGGTAATGGAAAGTGGTCTTTACGGGTGGCGTCGTTTAATTTTCGATAATCAATGCAAACGCGCCAACCCGTTACCAATCGAGTCGGAATTAACTCATTATCATCATTTTTGACAACCGTTATGCCACCCTTTTTGGGCACACAATGAACGGGACTTACCCAAGGACTATCCGAAATGGGGTAAATCAAACCGGCATCAAGAAGTTTTATGACCTATTGCTTGATAACCTCATGAATTTTAGGATTTACCCGTCTTTGTTGTTGAACCGCCGGTTTAAAGTCATCCTCCATCAAAATTTTGTGCATACAAAATTCCGGGTTAATACCCTTGATGTCGGAAAGTCTCCAAGCAATGGCTCGCTTGTGTGACTTTAAAACCTTGAGAAGAGCGGTTTTGTTTTCCTCATTCAAGTCTTTAGCGATTATGACGGGAAACTTATCGTCACCCTCCAAAAACGCGTACTCGAGATGAGGCGGAAGTTCCTTGAGTTCGACATCGGGAAAGTCATCAGTTTTTTCAACATCTTTGACTTCCACATTATGAAGTTCTTTTGGAGGAAGAGATGAAGGATCATCATTGAGCAACTTCTCGAGGAGAAGTAAATCTTCCTCGGGATTGATTGAATCATAATCAACATGAGAATCACACGACAAACAAGCTTCGATTTCTTCCAAAATGAAGTCACCTCCCAAAAATGGAGTAAGAGAGGGGGGAGAGACATCAATGGAGGAATTGATTGATCCTTGCACACTTAACACTTCTTCAATATCGTCATCGCATGCAAAATCGATGACATCAAGTCGGTTGATTTCTTCTCGTTCAAGGTCGAGAAGATCTTTAGAAGTGTTTTCAATGTTTATGATCAACTTTTCATCGCCAACTCTAAGAGTCATTTCTCCTTCGAATACGTCAATTAATGCACGAGCCATTTTTAAGAATGGTCTTCCCAAAATAAGGGGGGCACGAGGATCGGCATCAAAATCAACGACTACGAAGTCGGCAGGAAAATAGAACTTGCCAACCTTTACAAAGACATCTTCAGCAATACCCTTCGGAATCGAAACCGAACGGGTTGCTAATTCGAGAGTCATTCGTGTTGGTGTAAGCTCGGGAAGTGAAAGTTTTTGCCAAATCGAGAAAGGCATGAGGTTTATGCTAGCGCCAAGATCGGCCAAGGCAAAGCATTCCACAAGCTTTTGGAAATCACATGGAATGAGAAATTTTCCGGGGTCTCCTAATTTTTCGGGAAGTTTCTTTAGGAGAACCGCCGAACAATTTTCGTTCAAACGAGTTTTGGTGAGTTCAAATAATTTCTCTTTGTTACTTAAAAGACTCTTGAAAGTGGAAGCAAACTTGGGCATATAGAAAAGAGCATCCGCGAAACTAATGTCGAAGTGCAATTTTTGAAAAATTTCAAGAAATTTCTTCATTTGATCATTAGTTTGTTCGCGGAGTCTTTGATCATTTAGACGTGAAGGATATGGTATTGAAGCTTTTTGTTGAACGGGATTTTCCGAGGGTTCAAAAACAATTCCCGGTTTTGATTTGGTTTTTGGGACAACATGAGGTTGGACGTGTGCGGTACTTCGTGTACTTGTGATTTGCACCTTATCCTTTGTAGCCTCATGTTCACGTTCCACTACCTCGGGAGGAGAAGGAGATGAGGTAGTAGGAATCGTGGGTCCATCATAAGAAACTCCACTACGGGTTGTGATCGCCTTTACATCGCCCTTCGGGTTGGCGATCGTGTTGCTTGGTAGCGTTCCCGATCCCGAAGGTCGATCATTTAAAGACTTCTTAAGTTCAGAAATCTGACCGATCAACAACCTATTAGTTTCTTCTTGAGCTTTCATAAATTGCTTCAACACTTCATCGGTTGATGATTGAGGTTGAGCAACGGATTGATTTTGATGAAAGTTTTGAGCTCGGTTATTTTGGTTGAAACCTTGATTTTGAAAATTTCCATGGTTTTGATTACCATGAAAATTGTTTCCTTGATTGAAATTACCATAACCTTGGTTTCTATTCAAGTTTCCTTGATTGTGAGAACCTTGGTTGTAATTTCCCCCTTGATTTTGATATTGGTTCATAGGGGCTTGAAATTGGTTTTGAACATTCGGGTATCTTTGTTGTTGATTTTGATTGAACCGATTTGGATTATTGGGTTGAGAAAAACCGGGTGGACCACTTTGATTGTTAGCACGGTAATTTTGTTCCATTTGAGGACGGTATTGGTTACCTCCTTGGTTAGAACTACCGGCTATAGCATTAACTTCAAATGGATTGCCATCGGTGGCAGTACAATTGTAGTAAGCGTGTGGACCACCACAAGTAACGCAAGTGTCAACCTTTTTGACTTCAGCAGGTTGAGAAGAAACTTTCTTTGTTTTGGTGAGAACCAAAGCATGAATAGCTTCCGTGAGCTTGTCAAGTCTAGCATCGGTGCTAGATTGAGCTACGGATGATGAGGAAGAAGGACCAACATTTACTTGTGAAACAACCGATTTGCTTCGTGGAATGCGGACCTTAGATTTGTTTTCAATGATCATCAAAGCATCTTTGGTGGTGCGATTCAAGAAATTACCTCCCGCGGAGGAATTAAGAGAGTCTTGATCGACTTGGCTCACACCATTATAGAAAGTGTCGAGTTGCATCAACTCAGAAAAACCATGATGAGGACACTTATGAAGCATGTCCTTGTAACGATCCCATGCCTCACCGAATGATTCATCAAATTTTTGAGTGAATTTCATGATCTCATTCTTGAGGGCGGTGGTTTTCGATGGAGGAAAGAATTCGTTCACAAACTTCTTAACCAAATCTTCCCACGTTTCAATCGATCGAGGGGGTTGTTTGTCTAGCCAATTTTTGGCAGCCCCATCGAGGGAAAACGGGAAGAGAAGAAGTTTGATAGCTTCCTCAGGGACATTTTTGCATTTGATGGTTGATGTGATTTTGTTGAACCATCGAATGTGATCTTGAGGATCGTCCCTCTCGAAACCATAGAATTGACGCGAGGTGACTAAGTTAATCAACCCCATCTTAAGCTCGAAATTGTCAGCCACGATGGCTGGGATGATGATAGCATCTCCGTAACCCTCGATGGGTGCTTGGAGAAGCTCATTCATAGTGGGCTCGGCCGCCATGATTGGAATAGCACGAAGCTCGGGTTCGGCTATTCGATTGGTACGTCGTCGATTACGCCTTCTTCTTGGAATGTTATTAAGCGTTTGCAAAGGACTTGTTGACGTAGACGAACGTGTGCGCATGCACCACTACAAAAATCAATTAAAACAATACCACTTTAAAGACAAGGGAACTTAAACCAATAATCAAGAACGCAAGGTTAACTTCTAAAGAAAAACGCACAAAGGAGCGGGAGAGAAGAATGGATCTCTCACTGGGCGAAGTTCGTTGGATCGCCACATACCGTTTCGACTCCTCTTAAAGTGTGAATTTCGTTTAAAAGTTTTCCAAAACGCAAGTGATACAAAGGCAAGTTTTGATCTTTTGTTTGGGAACTTATTATGGTCACACCCCCAGTTGGTAGGTGTTCTGCCTTGGTTTGCGGTGGTAAGATTTTAACTTTGTATTTATTAAACAATGAAACGGGAAAATCTTTTTGTGTTTTTCTTTATCTTATATAGATATAATACATATACTAGAAACAAAAGAAAAATATTTTTGGTTTTTTATACGTTTTATAAAAGAGTAACTTCTTGCGAAGGTTCTACAAGACTAATCGTCTAAATCTTATCGAGACTTTCGACACACAGCCTCCCCGGCAGCGGCGCCATTTGATTCGTTGTGTTTTGGTGTGTGCAAACAACAATTTTATCAAAATATCAACAATTTGTCGTGAGACAAATAATCGTGAAGTAATACGAGTAAACCGTTTAGGAAAACGATTACCTCGTAAAACTTGTGAAAGTGATATTCAAATTGTGAGACCGGGAAGTGATTTCCCGGGTCGTACCCCAACGAGGTGTGAATGGAAAGCTTCGAATGAGATTGAGATTAAAATCTTGTTTGGTTGGAAAGGTTATTTGGTTTTGTTGTACGTTAAATTAACGTAAATTACAAATTAACGAACGAAAAATGGAATAAACGCAACCTAAGTGGAAATTAAACTAAGGAATATTAAGTACTATTTAAAATAACCTAAAACACTATGGGAAACAAGAAATAGGTATCGGGAATCCTAAAAATCACAAATTTCACAAAAACGTGACGTTTATTCTAAATAAACGTCAACGCGCAAATAAAAACGTGAATTTTGAGCTACGCGAGTCCTACGGGTTTCCAAATAATTTTTTTACGCACTAAATGACAAAAGAAATTTTTGAGAAAAAGAAAATTAATTTTTTAACAAAAATTGTATTTATTACGAATTTAAATCTATTTAACTCTAATTAAATTATAATAAATATTAAAACAAACCTAAAAATTCTGAAAATTTTTGGATAATTAAATGAACTTAAATCTATCCTAGAAAAAATAAAATTTTAAAATAAGCATTTCGGATAAGCTAGTAATTAAGCTGAACAAAAACTAAGCTAATTAATAAGCTAATGAAACAAGTACTAGATTAAATATAAAATTAGTGGAAGAAAATAACAAATGAAAGAGTGGCACAGTTGGTATTTGGTTGTGTGTTTGTGTCGTCTGTTTGTGTTGCTGCCAAAGGGTCAGGGGTTCGAATCCCCTTGGCCACAGTTTTTTATTTATTTTTTTTTTTTTTCTTTTTACTCAAACGCCAACAGTACACCCCTTTTAGAAAGCAGATTTTTGCAAACAAATTCAACTAAGCTGTTTGTTTTCTCTTCCCTTTTTCGTTTGACAGTCAAATTGAGTTCACCAAATAAACTAGACCAAGCTTATGGCTTATCTAAGCTAAACAATTACAATTAACAATTCCACAACTAACAAGTAACACAAACAATAATACACAAATAGAATCGACAAGAATAACAACAAGAGCAACTCCAGCCAAATTAAGCAAAAAAAAAGAAAAGAAAAAAAAGTAGCAGCAGCAACAGTGGGTATGGGGGGGGGGGGTTTGGTGACTAATTCGACCTAGCGAACAAGCAATTAAAAGTGAACCAGAACTAGATCTAGTGAAACAGCACACTAGGCTTCTCAAAACCCCAAAAATCAGGAAACAAGCTCAAGAAATGAGCTTGATACTGCCTAGAGAAAACGGGTCGATAGGGCTAAACTTGGGTGCAGGGTACAAGAATGGCCAAACTGCCCACTTTAAACATTTGCATAAGCTCCAAATTAAATCTGAAAATCAAGTTGATTGCGGATTTCTACAATTAAGCTGGTATACTTCAACTATAATTAAATTCAAAGCCTAATTCTTACTACTAAATTCTTGAAAATTCGTGCAAGTTTGGGATTTCTTACCAAAACTATGAATGTTGACTTTTTTATGCCTGACCCAAGCTTACTTAAACGGATTTCCAGTGATTAAATCTGAATCTACAAGTTAGGTTATGATAATATTATACCTAATTAAGCTATATGACACCCTATTCTATCTAATTCTACGGATTGAGAGCTTAAGTTATCCTACTGTGAACACCAAGATAATATACACCTTCTTTTGACTTTTTTTGAAATCACTGATTTGTAATGGCTTTAACTAACTCTTATGACTTAATGTGAGTGATATGAACCAATGTCATAAGCTGAAATAGGCTACACCACACAACACTAAGCTGAACCAAACACCCCTTACTTCTAACAATTCAAAGAACTCACAAATCACTAATTTAAACTAATTGATCAACTTATAGAATGATTAAACGAATTCAGATAAGTAGACAACATCACTCATAAACAACAAATACAATTTTATTATGAATTGAAACAATGGAACCTACTTGACATCCAAAGCAGGGTGGGGCTGAGAACCATAACCAGACACCAACAATATACCTATGTGTCTCCCATGAGACCTAAAACCATATCCATCTCTGCAATTGCTTCTGCTTATTCACTTCACTGTTCAACCTTTTTTTTTTATTTATTTTTTTTTCTTTTCGAATTAGACAATACCAGACATTCAAACTTTAAAATAAGAACTAGAAATTAAACTGGAAACACAATCTTGAAATAAGAATACTTTCATTAAAATTGACAAATGTCGAATTACAAGAAAAACTTTTAAAAACTTAAAAAGATAAAAACCATAGACTAAGATGAGGTAATATAAAAGAAAGAAAATTCGATGCCCTCAGGCTTACAATACATCTTCTATTTATACTACTTATCTAGGGTTTCCTTGAATGCTTCTACCTCTTTTGTTGCTTTCTTGGATACTCTTTGTGCTTTTTGATCACAACCCCAGCCGTTGGATGAAAACAAAAATGATCTCAGCCTTCTATCTTGATTGGGCGCCAATGGCTATGTAGTCCGTGACTTCTTCTTGGAGATTGAGAGTGTTAGGTATGGATTGATAGTGGGATGGGGAGTGGTGAGGGTTGCTTTTGAGGTGTGGTATTGCGTGTAGCAGTGTTGATAGCGTGGAGGGGGGTGTGGATATGGTGGGTAAAAGGGATAAGTGGAGGTGTGGGATGTAAACTGGATAAAACGTGGGAACAGGTTGAAGATGATGTGAGGCGTGTCTGGTTTGATTAGGTCAAAAGGGGGGAGGTGAAAACGTTTTTATTAAAACGTAAAAGTGGGTGTGGGTTTATGGGCTAGTGACAATTCTGGGCCCAAGTGGATTTAAAGAATAGATTGGGCTTGTGTTTATAAATAACACCAAGAGGGTCCGTTTAGTTGTAATTTCAATTTAACACAAGGACCAATTCCGTAATTCACTAAATCTGAAAGGTCTGAAACGGTCATATCTCCAAAATATCATCCAAGGACCATTTGCTCAATATTCTTCAAAGAATAATTCCCGGGTCACTTTTGTCATTTTTCCAAATTATAGGGACCAAAGTTGCCAAATCATGAAATTCCAGGGCCAAACTTGTTCATTTTGTTTTTTTGAAATCTTGTTACCCAAAGATCGTTTTTGACTTCTTTTGACTTTAAAGAACGTGGGTTGACTTTTCATTTAAAATGATTGACTAGGGACTAGTTTTGTAAAACTTTGAAAATTGGGGGGCTGAAATTGCCAATTATGCAAACTTTGTTCGTTTTTCGTTTGTTTTTGATCATTTTGCATTTGAAACATATAAAACGCGATCTTTGGGATTTTTTTCATTATTTTGATGTATTCTTGAATGTTTTCGCGCGTTTTGGCAGTTAAAATACGGTAAAAATGATGAGTATTTACACACTCATCACTAATCATCAATGATCTAGTTACCAAGTGGGAATTCGCCAATCGAAGAATCAAGCCCTTCGGGGTATCTCTCGATAAGTTTCAAGGACGGAACAATGCCAAGTCCACATATTGGTAAGACCAGGTCTTACCCACGTCTCCTCTTTCTCTTTAGCTCCCCCGCTAAATCAGGAGGAGTGGGACACTAACCCCTAGCGGTTACCACAAATCATGGGACGCCCCCATGATCTCTATCAAACATGTGACCACTCTCCAGGACCGTTTTCTTCACCTATAAATAATCCTGGACGATGACAAATCTGGTATGCAATCTATCTCACCTTACTTTACTACGCATATACTTAAACTCTCATACCAATCACTCATTCACACGCCGGAGGTGGTTCGCAGGGTCCAACCCCTGCGCAATCACTTAACGTAGTGTTTTAGTATTTCTTAATTCAGGTTATATCCAAGCTTGGCGCAATCACAACACCCCTCATTTTCCTTTGATCACCATCGAAGGCCTGATAGTGCAAAATATTGTACAATCATTATAGAAATGGGGTTTACACTCGCCTTGTTGATTCTAAGTTTGAGTTACTTATCTTTTTTAGTATTGGATTTTAATATAGAAATGGGGTCTACATTGGAGAGATGTACCATAAAGTAGGATTGTCCACTGTGAAGGGTAGGTGACTTGGGTGGGTGGTGTATGATGAATGGAATAGAGAGGTGTGCAAGATGAACCTTCTTGGTCCACTCAATACACCACTACAAGAGGAAAGGGTTGGTCATCATTGAGGGTGTGTGTTTTCATGCAACTGAAGCCTTTCTAGAGAAGGAAATGTAGGTTGTATTGGAAGAGCCCCCAATGGATGGGTTATGGGTTCCTAGTGAAGCTACACACCTTATCTATCTTAGCCATTGTGGGTGCTGGTTGAATGGTTTTGATAGATAGGTGATGTGGAAATGTAGCTAGAATGCTAGATGGTAGGTGCATTTTGAGGTGAATCTTGAGGAAAACTGGCATGGTTCTTGTTATAGTGCAGTTTTACCTTAGTGATGATTATATTGGATCTGTGAATGGTATGTCCTACTGGTAGAATTTATTGGATGCAGTTAGTCTGTGGTCTAGTCATTGGATAGCATAGATTGTAAAGTTTGTTGTTTCTGTTTGAATTCCACTGGATGAAGTGTGTTTCATACCAGGTTGGTTATGGTCTTGTAAAGATATTATTGTTGATATTAATATAATGATTCACCTTTTGCACCAAAAAAAGTTTAAAAATATGGAATTCGCTACTCTTGGGAAAGAGCTTGCAAAAGGACCGTATTTAACTATAAAAGAAATTGATGTTAGTTTGCTCATTTTATTTACTTTTTAAGTGTTTCTATAATAGTATTGCCTATATGATATATGACTTAAGGCCTGTTTGGATGTGGTTTCAACAATTAATTATGCAAATTAATTTTTTCAGAATCATAATACTTGTGATATAAATGGCTATACGATATGAATGGGTCAGTATGGGTTGTTTTTCTTTTCCCAGATCCAATCAAGAATTTATAACTAAAATCAAATGGGTTGAAAGTTGTAAGAAGTATATTTTGTGCACGCAACCTCCTAAGTTATTTTATTAAAGTTTATATTATTACTTTAAGCATCATTAGTGCCAAAAATATATGTATATTTTTTGAAGGAAAATAGGCAATAAGTGTGAAGGGGTAAACCAACCCGGTGCAACTTGTTCCACCAATTATTTAGACTAATTAATTTTACCCGTCGTTGTTGTATAATTGTCAGTTCAGTGAATTAGTTCTGATTGTATATATTTTACTTATTACTGAATTGAAGTTGATGTATAATTCTCACTTCGGTAAATAATAGAGATTGGCATGCAGGATTCTGTGAACGGACATCCTGTTGTTCCATTGAAGGCAAAACCTCCAAATAATACTCCTTCAAAACATATGGAAAAAATATGACTACAATTTGAAAGCAATATGCTGTGCCTTTCTTCAATCGCCTTTCTTAACTATATGTTTTCACAATAAGACAATAGATCATAAGACTCCCATGAGGATCTCGCAACCTCTAAACGTGACCCATAGGCATAATAGTTGTGATAAATGTGACTATAGAAAGTGACTCTAGGATTCTCTAATGAGCAATAGTATTTTTCTGAAATAATCCCTCAACCTGAGATGTGTGCTTTTTTATATATTAAAATCATTGGTGCATAATACTGCATTAGAACTGTTAAATTGTTACTAAAAGTATGTAGGAAATAGTTGTGTCAGCTAACAATAATTATAGAGAATGACAAACGAGAATAATAATAACAAGTTAAAGTATACGAAATAAGAAAGAACTTATCGAGACCAAAGTTGTGCCGTGGAAAACCACTGCCTTGAAAGTGAAATTTCAACACGACCGTGGTGCTATCCAAGAATGCCGATCGCTCCCCAAGGTTAACACAACTAGTCAACTAACATGTGCACTCATGGTAGTTGACTTGGAACTTGCATAAAACAATTGCCCCAAATGATTTGTTAAGACACGAGTATGGAGAAGAATAATAATGAATTAAGATGAGTTTGGTTGTGAAAGAGTTAGATGATAACGTGTGTTGTTTTTGTATCTGACAATTGAGTCTAAGAAATGGTTTTTTAGTCAAGTGTAGGCTCCTCATTTTAATGGTGCAATAAACCAATTTTAAGAGACCTTTAAACATAATTAATATTCAAATGAAACATCCCATTTGGTTAATCAAAACTGACGCATGGTTTTAACTCCATTGAATATTGAAATAAACTCTACAAATTAAGTAGCATGCCATTAATTCAATGTTTGAATATTATTCCAACAATCCCCCACAAATGGCTTGCTACTAAATAAAAGAATTTGAGGCAAAAGAAGAGTGATATAAATCTGTATCAATATCTTGAGATTTGAATTGATACATAGTGAAATGAGGAGACCAATAAGTCGAAGTGGTGAATTATACTTGAACCACATAGACTCAAAGTTTAGACCCCCACATCACCTATAAAGTCTTAAATTTAAGCAAGTTCCGCGATATAATCACAAGAGTGCTTTTAATGGCCATGCGCGAACCTTGGGTACTCGTAAGTGCTCTAGAAAGACAACCCAAGTCTTTCATAGAAGGCGGCCCACCTTCACAGTTACTGAGGTAGTTTTAAGCTCGTCTCATAAAAGAACTTTTATACCATTAAGAGTCATAAAGACTCAGCCTCAATGTAAATTAGTGTATCCATCAAGTCCGTCTCATAAGGACCACCCAAATGGCTGGGCTATGGAATCATTAAAAGCTCTAGGCTCCTCTTCATCAAATGCACAAGGAGAATAATGTAGTTTCGTTTGACCTTAAAAGGTATCCTCCACATTATCTCAATCTATGGGCTTAAGCCCTATCCCCCTCGACGATTCAAGAACCACTTTCCTAGCCAAACCTTTAGCAAAAGGGTCTGCTAGGTTCTTTTCAGACTTCACATAGTCCAAAGAGATCACTCCGTTCTTTAGTAGTTGCTTGACAATGGCATGTCTGATCCGTATGTGTCTCTTTTTTCTGTTGTACACACTATTTTTAGCAATTCCAATGGCCGCTTGTGAATCACAATGCAAGGAAACCGACACTAGTTGTTTTCTCCATAGTGGAATATTAGCTAAAAGGTTCCTCAACCATTCTGCTTCTTGACCTGCCAACTCAAGAGCAATAAATTCAGATTCCATGGTGGAGCGTGCTATACAAGTCTGTTTAGTAGACTTCCATGATATAGCACCACCCCCCAACGTAAAAACATAACCGCTGGTAGAGCTTACTTCGTCATTACCCAGTTTGCGTCACAAAATCCTTCTAACACTGCAGGAAATTTATTAAAATGCAAACACCAATTCATAGTACCTTTAAGATATGCAAATAATCGCTCAATAGCATTCCAGTGTTCACTATTTGGGTTATGAGTATATCTACTCAATCTACTCACCGCATATGCTATGTCCGGTCTAGTATAATTCATGAGGAACATCACGCTACCTATGATTTTAGCATATTCAGATTGAGAAGTACTAGGACCTTTATTCTTTTTAAGACATGTGCTAGCATCATATGGTGTTTTCACTGGATCAATATCAAAGTAGTTGAACTTTTTTAGTATCTTCTCGATGTAATGAGTTTGACATAATGAAAATCCATTTTCAGTTTTTCTCACTTTAATTCCAAGAATTACATCAACTTACCCTAAATCTTTCATATCAAACTGAGAAGCTAAAAATAATTTTGTTTCGTTAACAACATTGATATTGGTTCCAAATATGAGCATATCATCTACATATAAGCAAATAATCACACAATCAGATCCAACAAGTTTTGTATACACACAAGTATCTGATGCATTTACAACAAAACCATTTCTCACTAAAGTATGATCAAATTTCATATACCATTGTTTTGGGGCTTGTTTAAGGCCATATAGTGACTTTTTAAGCTTACATACTTTGTTCTCTTTACCGGGTACCACTAAACCTTCAGGTTGTTCCATATAAATTTCTTCATCTAGATCACCATTTAAGAAAGCCGTTTTTACGTCCATTTGATGTATGACAAATCCATGTATGGTAGCAATGGCAATTAGTGATCTGATTGTAGCAACCTTGGTAACGGGAGAATAAGTATCAAAGTAGTCAATCCCTTTCTTTCGGGAATATCCTACAACAACAAGTTTAGCCTTAAATTTCTCAATAGTATTATCAGGCCTCATTTTCCTTTTAAAAATCCATTTACATGTAATCGGTTAAAAACCCTTAGGCAAGTCTACTAATTCCCAAGTATTATTTGTTGTTATGGATTCTAACTCACTATTGATAGCATCTTTCCAAAAGCTAGCATCAATGGATTTTATTGCTTCTTTGTAAGTTTTGGGATCTTCCTCTAATAAGAATACTAAAACAATATCCTCATTTAATCTATCAACGTCACAATTTTCAATAAGAAATGCAGTAATAAAATCAGATCAATAACTCTTTTCATTTCTTTTTCGCTTACTTCTTCTAGGTTCATTTTCTTGAATGTTTGAAATAGAAGAGGATATAGGCACATAAGATGAAATATTAGGAGCTTTCGAAGGGCCAGCAATGCAAGACATCTCATTTTTCTTTAAAGGAAAAATAGTTTCAAAAAATTCTGCATCTCTAGATTCGCAAATAGAATTATCATGTAAGCACATAAACCTATACGCAGCACTATTCATAGCATACCTGATAAACACACAATCAAAAGTTTTAGACCCTATATTAGGTTTCCTAAAATCATGTAAGGCAACTTTAGCTAAACACCCCCACACACGTAAGTATTTGAGGTTAGGCGGGAATCCTTTCCATAATTCATAAAGGGTTTTATCTAGTTTTTTATGAGGCACCTTGTTCAAATGTAACACGCAGAAAGAACAGCTTCACCCCACATATTATCACACATACCTGAACTTAATAGCATAGCATTCATCATTTCTTTCAATGTTCGATTTTTTCTTTCAGCTATACCATTTTGTTGGGGTGTATAAGGTGCACTAAATTCATGAATAATACCATGTTTCTCACAAAATTCTTTAAGGAAAGTGGTGCTATATTCTCCACCTCTATCAGATCTAAGCCGTTTGATTTTTTGGTCTAATTGGTTTTCAACTTCTGCTTGAAATTTTAAAAACATATCTACGGCCTCGTCTTTAGACCTTAGGAGGTAAACTTTTGTGTTTCTCGAATAATCATCCACGAAAGTTGTATAATATTTTTTACCCCCTTTGCTCATTATGTTTTTGAAATCAGCCAAATCAGTGTGTATTAGTTCAAGTAATTGAGTGCTCTTATATGTGACATTTTTAAAAGGTTTTTTCGCATATTTTGCCTCAACGCATATCTCACATTTTTTAAATTCTATTTCATTCATGAAATTGATCAAGTTCATGGCTTTAAGTTTGTTGATGGATGTGAGATTTAGGTGTCCTAATCTACCATGCCACATATTAGGGGACTCAACAATATAAGCAGAAGTAGAAGAACTTGCATTAGAAGAAGAATCAATGCTAAGTACAAATAAGCCATCAACCACATATCCCTTCCCCACAAAGTCATTGTTTCTGGTAATTACTACTTTATCACCTTCAAGAACAATTTTTAATCCTGCTCTAAGTAGCAAACTCCCAGAAACCATGTTCCGACGTAGTGAAGGGACATATAGGACATTATTTAAGGCTAAGGTTTTACCAGAAGTGAATTTTAAAAGTACTTTTCCTTTACCGAGTACTCCAGCAGTCTGAGAGTTCCCCATGAAGACACGTTCACCGTCCTTAACTTCTTCAAATTCATGGAATAGTCCCCTGTTATTGAAAAGATGCCTTGATGCACCACTGTCCATGATCCATGTAGCTTTATCCTCCACTAGATTCGTCTCTACAACCATTGCAGCAATGATTTCATCATTTTCAATTAGGTTGGCTTGTGGTGCGCCATGTCTTTGGTTAGAGTTTTGTTGATCCTTGCGTTTTTTGCATTGATAGGCTTTGTGTCCAGATTTTCCACAAACATAGCAAGAAATTGTTCCTTTCTGAATTGTGCCATCCGTGTGTCTTGGAGCAAATTTCTTTTTGTGTTCTCCATTTTTTTGGTTCTTGTCTTTCCTATTGGAGGTGCCACCAGATTCTACCAAGTTAGCTTTTATAGAAGTAAAAGAGTTAGAGATTTGCTTATCTTTGAGACGGTTTGCTTCCTCGGTTCTCATGTGGCTGATCACGTTTCTTGTGTTTGAGTTGATTGCGATAGTCATTCCATAAGGGTGGAAACTTTTCTAGCAACACATTTGCTTATAGAATTTCGCACATCTTCATACCTTCATTAAGAACATCAGTCACCAAATTCTCATACGCATGAACTTGCTCCATTATTGGTTTATCATCTACCATCTGAAACCGTAACCAATTCCCTACAACATACTTCTTTTTACCGGCATCATCAGCCCCATATTTTTTCTCTAAAGTTTCCCAAATAGCCTTGGCCGATTTTTGAGTAATGAAAAGATCAAAAAGAGAATTTATCATATGGTTTAAAAGATGACCTCTAGCAGTCCTATTATTCTTTTCATACTTATTTTTTTGCTTCTTCTCTTTCTTTTGTTTGTTGTTCAGTTAAAGGATTGGCGACCACAGGTTCAGGTTCAGTAAAATCTTCAAACAAGACATAATCAATCTCTAGTTGTTCAAAGAAAATCAAAAGTTTTTGTGACCAACGCTTATAGTTCGTTCCATCAAGTGGTTCTAATTTTGATAAGTCGGATAAAATTTTGTTAATTGACACAGCCATTAAAAGAAGATAAGAGTTTCACTTTCAAATTGTTGGAAATAGTTGTGTCAGCTAACAATAATTATAGAGAATGACAAACGAAAATAATAATAAGTTAAAGTATACGAAATAAGAAAGAACTTATCGAGACCAAAGTTGTGCCGTGGAAAACCACTGCCTTGAAAGCGAAATTTTGACACGACCGTGGTGCAATCCAAGAATGCCGATCGCTCCCCAAGGTTAACACAACTAGTCAACTAACATGTGCACTCATAGTAGTTGACTTGGAACTTGCATAAAACAATTGCCCCAAATGATTTGTTAAGACACGAGTATGGAGAAGAACAATAATGAATTAAGATAAGTTTGGTTGTGAAAGAGTTAGATGATAACGTGTGTTGTTTTTGTATCTGACAATTGAGTCTAAGAAATGGTTTTTTAGTCAAGTGTGGGCTCCTCTTTTTAATGGTGCAATAAACCAATTTTAAGAGACCTTTAAACATAATTAATATTCAAATGAAACATCCCATTTGGTTAATCAAAACTGACGAATGGTTTTAACTCCATTGAATATTGAAATAAACTCTACAAATTAAGTAGCATGCCATTAATTCAATGTTTGAATATTATTCCAACAAAGTATACTTACTCTTCTCTTTGTTAAAGAATGTTACAACCGCATAACATAAATACATCAAAATAAAATATATTAACCATGGATATCTTATACATGATTATGTGTTTAAGACCACAAATAAATCAGATCATTAAAATATATGGGTAGTTGTACTAAACCAAAAGCATTAACATTTTATACTCCATAACACTATGTGAGTCCTATTTATTTTAGTTATCACTTAAATACACTATTTTATATAACTATTATGAATGGCGTTTTTGTTGTTTGTTGTTTATTGTTTGCCGATTCAAAATCCAAGAAAAAAGAAAAGTATTACAAAACTATGTTAACTTTACCCGTCATTTTTGTATAATTGTCAGAATGTTGGATTTTTTTGGCAACATTTTGTGAGCAACTTTTTTTTAACATGTTTTACTCACTTGTGAAAACACATTTTGAAACTAACCAAAACATGGCATGAAAAACTCATAAAGCAACTTATGCCAATGTCATAGTTTTAATAACATTGTAAACACATACCGTAACATTTTATCATTTTTATGAATAATACAAACTCTAAAAACGTTAATATAAAAATGCAAAATTAATTAATTTGACAAAAACATTTGCGCGCATGAGTATTATAAATATGAATAAAAATAACTGTTGTTCGATTTTAAATAATCAGTTTAATTAAATAATTTGGAGCCATCATAAATTGTATGCGTTTTAGTCGATATCAATAAATAACTGATTTTTTTTGTCAAAACCCCGTGCGTGCACGGATATTATAGCTAGTATATATATACACGAACAACATCATGTTGGTTCAAGATTTTATTGGAATAACTATCGCCAGATCAAAACGAATGCAAAACACTTGCACAATGTCAACAGTTAAATGCCAACTCAAGTGACTTTTTGTAACAAAACATCTATATAAAAATGATGTTTCATCAACCATTTATACATCAAATGTGTTAAACACATGATTTGAACGTATAGATGATTAAATAACTACTAGTTTGCAAAAGCCAATAACCTTTTGAAATTGCACTAACGTGATCTTCATCATATATTCATATATCTATGAACCATGCATCACCATAACTCAACAAATATATGATCTATGATTAATAACATGGGTGAAACTTGTACCCAAAAGTGTTAATCATTCAAAATTAACATCTCAAGTTTTTGATAATTCTTGAATCGTTTGTAGTCCACTTTCCAAATACTATATTTTGACCTTATTTGGTGTCTTGGTTACACGATATTCATATATGGGATAAGACAAGAATACACTCAAACTCTAGGCATAAGAATGAGAGCAAAAACATGAAGAATATTATATATGTTGTTATGATTGTTCATGTTTTAAATGAAAGACCAAAATGTATATAATAGTCGAAGTGACTATTAACCTGTCATGAATAGTTGCACATTTTGGTGGGAAAGAACTAGTTTACATATAAAATATAGTGACACTTTATTAACGGCAGTTTTTCTATTATTATTTCAACAGTCACATATTTTGAATGGTTGCAACATCTTAGTGAAAAAAAAATTTGTCGCAAACTTTGCCATTCATCGTATCTAAAATCAAGTTACTTAGTTTATACAAGCGTGCATTCTGCACCTCCTAACTTGTAATAGAACTTAACTTGAAACCACTTTAGTCTCGGATAATCTTAACTACACAAAATGCTCGATAACATTAAAATCACCAACAAAAAATTTCAATTACATTTTGATTGATATATGTTGTATGCATAAACGTTACCCAAAACCGTTAACCAAAATCTAATTATAATTAATTTGCCGCTATAAAGTTTCATCGTTGTGCACTTCGTCTAGTCCTAATAAAATACTATATTGATTTTTTTCGTTTCCATGCTTGGAAGAATATTTACTCCCTAATAAATACTACAATGATTTTGTTCTTTTCCATACTTGTAATAATATTTACTTTGAAAGAGTGAACCAATTTTTTTGGTTTATATAATAGAGTTGTTATCATATATGCTCATATACCCATTCAACACACCTATGAAGACACTATTTTTTTGGTTCTTTTTTCTTGTTTTCACGACAAATGCATCTTCAATAACAAAAACTCCGACAGTCTATCATAAGGTTTGTTGGACAGTCTATATCTATAACGCGATGATCGATCCAGTCACAGTTCATATAAAATCAGGTGATGATGATTTGGGAGACCATAGACTTGAATTTAATGACAATGAAAATTGGAGTTTTTGCGAAAACTTTTGGGAAACTACCTTGTTCTATGCTTATTTTAACTGCAAGGGTACAAAATCCGTCTCTTTCAATGTGTGGGATCATGATACGGGCGATCTTTATGGCTCGGGATCAGCTAGGAGTCATGAACGAAAATTAGTTTGGTTAGTTAGAGATGATGGCTTTTATGTAGGACAAAACCTTACGTCATTTCCTGATGGAATGACACATTTATATGACTGGTCATATTGATTGTATTTTTATTACAGTAATATTGATTATGCATTGTGTTATGTTAAAACTAACATGAAATACCATGACATATCACTCGCATAGTTACATACTTACATGTAGCTCTTATTCCTATATTAATGTCACAATGCATTTAATACATTATTGTAAGTTTGTAACTATACTATGAGCTCACAATACGGGTGCATTATAGCCCGATAACGCGAACTATGGCATTTAATTTCCTCTTTTTTGTGTGTGTTAATGGGTTTGTGTTGGTCTTGGTTTTGGTTTTGTTTGGTTTTGCAAGTACTAACGAGGAGGAAGAAATAAGTTGGGTTCAGTCACCAACGTTTAATTTATTTATTTTTTGGGTTTGCATTTCTTAGATATAGATGAAACAGATTATAAGCACGCCGACTTTGCACATCAAAACCTAGTAGCTTCTTCCTGAATCATCCCACCATCTGGAATTAATAACAATATGCCCTCACCGCCTCATTCAGTTTGATAACTAATCACTGCTAAAAATTCGTTCCCAAGATGCAAAGAATAACAGGACGATATGTAATTGCATGTAACTCATGCTATTTTATTATTAATAGAAGGGTGACCGCGCAATGCGGGGGGCGGGGCCGGGGCGGTACCCTGTGACTGTATTTTGTGTTATTCGGTTACACATTTAGTTATCTTCATGCATTATAAGTAGAGATATTAGAGATGGTTAAGCCAAATAAATTAGAAATGTTATATATATATATATATATATATATATATATATATATATATATATATATATATATATATATATATATATATATATATATATATATTATAGGGGAGCTTTATTTTCAGAACCCTGTTAAGTGCGGGAACTGCGAGAACTCCAATTTTGCATTAGAAAACATGCATGTTCATATAAAACATGTATGTTTTCTTACATACACATGCCTGCGTATTAAGGTGTATGTAAGAAAACATACATGTTTTATATGAACATGCATGTTTTCTAATGCATAATTGGAGTTCTCACAGTTCCCGCATTTAACAGGGTTCTAAAAATAAAACCATTTTGCATTGATCTATTGCACTTAACAGGTTTTTATATAAACATGTATTTATGTGTATTAAGGTGTATGTAAGAAACAAACATTTTTATATGAACTTGCATGTTTTCTAATGCAAAATTAGAGTTTTCGCAGTTCCCGCACTTAACAGGGTTCTGAAAATAAAGATACACTATATATATATATATATATATATATATATATATATATATATATATATATATATATATATATATATATATATACACACTTAACAGGGTTCTGAAAATAAAGATACACTATATATATATATATATATATATATATATATATATATATATATATATATATATATATATACACACATCAAGACATATCTACACAAACCATCACAAAATAATTATCATTAGGCGAAAAACACACAGTTTAACCAAAAAAAGAAAGATAAACGCTTATTATTGCATCTTTCTTATACTTTTTGCAGAATGACAATTTTAACTTTATGCCATTATTTAAAGCTTTGTTTGAAATTTGTAATGTTTAGCATTATTAGACGCAATATAATAAACTTGTTACATTATTAATAAGTATATTTGAAAAGGGATAATAATATGGGATGGAATATTAATTTGAGATGCATAAAGTAATATTTACAATAACAGATTATTCGTTATAGATAAGCCAAAATTTATTCCTCTATTCGAAATCAGATCCATAGATAATCTCTAATAGACTAATACCAAAAAGAAAAGGATAACAATCAGTACAACAATGTACAAGTTTATCGATTTTAAAATATAAATAAAAAAACATAATCAATATATATATATATATATATATATATATATATATATATATATATGGGGTTTTATTTTCAGAACCCTGTTAAGTGCGGGAACTGCGAGAACTCCAATTTTGCATTAGAAAACATGTATGTTTATATAAAACATGTATGTTTTCTTACATACACCTTAATACACATGCCTGCGTATTAAGGTATATGTAAGAAAACATACATGTTTTATATGAACATGCATGTTTTCTAATGCATAATTAGAGTTCTCGCAGTTCCTGCACTTAACAGGGTTCTAAAAATAAAACCATTTTGCATTGATCTATTGCACTTAACAGGTTTTTATATGAACGTGTACGTTATGCATTTATGTGTATTAAGGTGTATGTAAGAAAACATACATGTTTTAGATGAACATGCATGTTTTCTAATGCAAAATTGGAGTTCTCGCAGTTTCTGCACTTAACAGGGTTCTGAAAATAAAGATACACTATATATATATATATATATATATATATATATATATATATATATATATATATATATATATATATATATATATATATATATATATATATATATATATATATATATATATAGGGTAAAGATCAAATAAAAAGACAAATTTCCGTAAAAATAATAAAAAGAAAATTTTTTAAAAAAAAGTTTTTGAAAAATTCTAAAAAAATTCCACAAGATCGGGTATGTTGGTGCATGAAAAAGTTCTAAAGGAAGTTTATCTAAAGGTGGATACTTTATCTGAAAAAAAATAAAAAAAATATATTTGTGCATTAAATCAATTTTTTGTGCATCAAAAATTCGTTTTTAGACCAAACTTCTTTTGACTTTTTTCACCAAAATAACATTGCGCATCTAACTAAAACAAGTTGAAAATTTTGTGCATTAAATTTTTTTTATGCATTAAAATTTTCTTTGCGTATTAAAATTCGTTTTTTGTGCATTAAAAAAAACGTATAAAACTTAAAATTAGAAAAACTTTTTTCACAAAAGTTTTATGCACCAACATACCCGATTTTGTGATTTTTTTTTTTTATAATTTTTCGAGAACTTTTTTTAAAAAAATTTCTTTTTATTCTTTTTACGAATATTTGTCTTTTTATTTTAACTTTACCCTATATATATATATATATATATATATATATATATATATATATATATATATATATATATATATATATATATATATATACACAAACAACAATGATAATGTGTGGACATTTAAAATACAGACGAGGGAAAGATTATATTTTGTATTAGTTATAATGCCCACGCACGCGCGGTTTTTTTTTTAATTTTTTGAATCATATATTTTTATTTATTAAAAAACAAATAATTTAATCTTTGTTTTGTTTGATTTATAATGTTTAATTACAGTTTTTTATTATTAAAGATAATTATTTAAAAATTTTAATCCTATTGTTAATTGTATCTTATATATATTTTTTGTATTTATCTTCTGCTTGTGTTATAGATAAATATAAAATATTACTTAGTAAGAAAATAATTTTTTTTAATAAAATTATTATTAAATAAGGTATGAATCCATTTTTTTAAATGAAAAATTCATAATAGAGGTTTTGTTTTATTATATAAAAGATATGTTTAGCAATGGATAATATAGTTAATACCCTACGACTACAAGTAATACAACAAAATTTTATTAATATCAAGTCAAACAAATGAGTTCATACTCATTAATAAAGTTTACTATTTATCAATGTTTTGAAAACCGGGTTTGAAATCGACCCAGTCGAGTCACCGGGCACCGTGTCAACCGGTTTGACCGCCGGGTCAACCCGGTTTTCATTTTATTATTTTTTTGACCGGGTCAACCTGGGTTTTTATTAAAATATTTTGAAAAAATGAAACCCGGCCGGGTTTCGAGAACCGGGTTGACCCGGGTCACTCAAAACCCGGCGGGTCAAACCGGTTAGCCCGGTTTTAGAAACCCGGGTTATTTTGACCCGTTTTTCGGGCCGGAACCGGTCGAACCGGTTAACCCGGCCGGGTTGACCCGGGTTTCAAAACCTTGCTATTTATAGTTTCATGAACATAAAATTAACCAAAATAATGTATCTGATTTAATTTTCAAACATATCGATCTCATATGGTTATGAATTTCAAGGAACCTAAGCTAGTAATTTAATAAAACACTGTCCTAAACAGACAAGTAGACATTAATTATATTCTTATAATAAATACTTTGGTCTTTGTTCTTGTTCCATACCTAAATAGTAGTACTACTTAATTAGTTTGAAATAGTGAAACCAACTTTTTTTGTCTATATAATAGAAATATTTTCATACATGATCACAAAGTCATAAACTTATTTAACAAAACCATGAAGACACTGATTTTCGTGTTCCTTTGCCTTGTTTTCACGATAAATACATCTTCCATAGCAAAAATTTCAACACCGAATGCAAAAAGCAAGTGTTGGTTGGGTCATTGGTCCGTCTATATCTATAACGCGATGATTGATCCAATCACCGTCCATGTAAAATCAGGTGATGATGATCTAGGAGATCATACACTTGCATTGTTCGACAATGAAAACTGGAGTTTTTGCGAAAACGTTTGGGGAAATACCTTGTTCTATGCTTATTTCAACTGGAATGGTACAAGAACCGCCTCTTTCGATGTTTGGAAATTTGATTTTGGTAACTATTGCTCGGGAATCCTCAACGAAGATGTGTTTGGTTAGTTAGACATGATGGATTTTATCTGGGAGAAGACCTTACTCCATTTCCAGATGGATGGCACAAAATGCATGACTGGTCATGAATGATATACTTGATTATAATTTTATCAAGATAATGTGCATTATGCATTGTGATTGATAATAAAAATGACAAATTTAATACTTTTATGTATGTAAGGGCATTGTTGAAACCGGCATGGAGTACCCTGACATATTACTCCTCTATTGCCGAAGTCTTATATTTCTATATTTCACAACCATTGCATTTGATATTTTACTTTAAGTATAATAGTAATAAGTGATAATGAATGCCGAGATCACTCTATTATAGAACTTTTCGTTCATTTATTATTGTATCGGTTACTTCTTTGTTATACCAATTTTGTCAATTTTATTTCCAAAAGGCAAAAACTAACTCGTTATAATAACAACAATAAAGCTAACTCTAACGTATTTAGAAAATACAACCAATAGTTGAATGTGAAGCACCATTTTTACTTTTTATTTAAGTGCATTGTTGTTTAATCAAATTTGATTTAGAAATGTATAATTGACTTTATATGAAGCTCTTAATTAGACTCTTAAAGGAGGGGTGTAGTTTTAAATTTTTAATGGATCTCTCCTGTCTTCATTAAGAGAGAATAAGAGTTTTGGGGCTACAATTCTCTTCACTAAGAGAAAAGTAAACACCTCCTATATAGTCCTACAAGTATTGTTATACTCCTTTCGTCATATATTAATAGTCTACGTTTTCCTTTTGGGATGTAACCGTTTAATTGTCCATTATTAAATATTAATAAGAAAGTTGAACAAGCTAACTATATTACCCTTGCTTTAAATTATTATTACATATTTTAAAGATGATATCTTTTACTTAGTTAAGGGTAAAACTGTCATTTTATAAAAAAAAAGAGACCAAACAGTATTAATTATATATATATTTTTTAACTATGTGTTTTTTTGTCGAGCAACAATTATTTTTCTTGTATATCGTTATACTTTTTTACATGATAATGCTACTAATCATATTAAACGATAATATGGGTTAACAAACTTAAACTGTTGTGTTTCACTATCTGAGATGCTAGTAGTTTAATCAATAATTATAGGGCTGTAAACGAACTGAACATTCAGTTAACATTTCATTAACCGTTTTGTAAAAAGTTCGTTTGTGTTCGCTTATTTATTAATTGAACGAACATGAACAATATTTTGCGTTCGTCTAGTTAAATGAATGAACCTGAATAAAAGTCGTGTCCATTCATTTATGTTCGTAAATGTCTGATTATGCGTTCGTTAATATTCGTTTATGTTCATTTATTTATTTTATTCGTATATCATATATTTTTATTGTATAATTTTAAAATTGGTTTGTTTAAACAAAATAACACATATAAAACAATATATTGTGCATAATTTTAATAAAGTTTATGTTTGTTTGTCTATGTTTATTTATGTTCGATCGTTTATTTTCATTCAGCGTTCGTTTAGTGTTTTAATAAACAAACATGAATAAGACTCCGTTCGTGTTCGTCCGGTTCCCTAAATAACACAGTAACATGTTGAACTATAATTACAAAATTTTAGACGTGTTCAAATTATAAAGTTTTCATTAAACACATTATTCATGAGTCATAACCAGTCATGTAGCTTCGTTAACGAGTTAAGATGCGGTCCCAAAATAAAACCCATCATTGGCCCCCTTATATATCACTTTTGTTTTCACCTTTCTTTACACATTACACAAAGCGACAAACAAAATAAACCAACATTTTCAAGTGGGGCTTGACCTCACTGGGAGGTCTTGATCGGAAGTTCCGACTAGTTCGTGTCGATAGGAGGTTTACTTGGAGGTTCTTAGTATTTTGTGTTATTTCGATCGGGGTTTATGGGTTAGTTTCGATCGTGTTTTGGGTGTACCTGATCGAGGCGGTTGTGATTCGATCGAAGGCGGGTAATAGAGTTTTGATTAGTAGTCTCGATCGGAGGTTGGGGTGAGGTGTTTGGCTATACTCGCCTCGAGCGAAGGTGAGGAAGAGTCATCTTAATTTGAGGTTGGGAAAAGTCGTCTCGATCGGAGGTAAGGAGGAGCTGTCTCGAGTGAAGGTGAGGACGAGCTGTCTCAATCAGAGGTACACACTTCTCTCTTTTTTTTTTTTTTTTTTTTTCTTTTTTTTTTTTTTTCGCGGCTAACTCCCTCCCTCGTACAAAACACTTGATTTGTGTAACTTGTTATTTTGATATAGAGTGGTGTTTGACCGGTAATTAAGACCACTCTAGGAGCAATTTTAAACCTTTTATCTAGTTTCACCACACGTGATCCAAAATAAAGAAAAGTCAGCCTTGTCTTTATCGGAGTAGTTAAACTACTCTAAGATATCCCTCATACATACCAACCGACATGTTGTTATAGTAAAACTTTGTTTTATTTTACCAATGATTTGATATTCATATGGACCTTATTAGAAGGGATTGGCATGATGCACCTCCTTTATGCTTGATACATAAATAATGCATAGTGTACATATATACTCCTGCTAGCTAATTGGTCATGGAGAAGAAATAGATTTTTCGGTCATATTTAAACCCATGACTAAATTAATACGTGGAGGATATGTGGAGGATGACAAAATTTTGGAGATAAAAAATTAACTTGGTACGTGAAGGATCACCATTAGATAGCTGATAGTAAGCACATTTTGGAATAGCTTTGGTATGATGGAAAAAAAAGGTTTTTAAATGAATAGCTATATAGCCTGTTTCATTATGTTTGCATTTTACCATCAATTTTCTGTCCTAATTGTGATAGCTACCTTGTGCCCTTAGATCCATCACAAGTAAAGATGGCTCACTACTACAAAAAAATGTCATAGAAACTGGTTAGAATGACCCATGGAGAGTAGTTTTGGAACCACTCTTTGTGAGGGGGTATCTCTTTGACGGAAACATATAGAAACTGGTTTTGTAACCAGTTTCTACTCCGAGAACTTAGACAGGTCTTTTGGTAAGAACCAGTTTCTTTTATAGAGTTTGATAAGTGTTGAAAATCGAAAATTCCGTCAAAAATTTAACGAAAAATCGTTTGGTCGGGAATTTGCAGTATTCCGTCAAAATTATTTCGTTGCATTACACATATATACCAATATATTTATACTTTTTTCAATACAAATGTAACTAATAATGTATTTCTGATATCTAATATAACATCCAAAAGTCAAAAATAACATTTATTCAAATATTATAATTCAATACAATATCATCTTTTCAAATGTTATAAACCAAATCCAAATCCAAATCCAAAATCAATCTTGAAATTCAAGTAACTATGTGTCTATGTCCATATATCATCTACAAATGTAACAAACCAATCAATATACATTGTGTCACATCTCTGTTTAATGACATGAACACCGAAACAGAATTGTGACTGCTTGTTCCAAAAACATCTCTAACTCGTCAAATGCCAGCGTATCTATTTATCCAACCTGTATACAAGTCAATAAATGTGACAAACAATAAGCAACGACTTAATTGTAGTGATTTTGTAAGTTAAAAATCAAGAACTTACTGGTTACCAATGTTATCTCAAATAGTTGTGAAATACTTTGGCTGCATTTTTTTTTATCTCCAACTACGAGCCAACTGTTACGACCGTTGCATGCTCATAACATCTACATACAACAAGTGAATAAAGTAAGATATATAATAAAAATGACATGTTACTTTAATTATCGCAACAAACTTGTGTAAAGAAGTCACTAAACTTCTCAAACATGGCGACTAAAGTAAGTTAATATAGAACATTAAGAATAGAAAAGTATCTTAACACATCTTGACATTATCACATAATACACAAGTCAAAAAAAAAAAAAAAAAAAAAAATCAATCAAGAACAAACCCTCACAGTTAATCAAATTCGAGAAGTTATGATTCGTGAACCTTAGAGCATAGCTCATGACCCTTTATTATTTAAAATGGCTTTACCATACTCGAGAAATGAGTAGATCTGTATCCAGTCCTCTTGCGAATTCAACATATCTACACTTCCAAAAAGTTTATAACAAAGGTCTAAGGTTGGTTATGTTTGTTTGTTCTTTTGAACGAAATAAGAAAAGGACGTAGCAGATTTGTTAGGTTCGTTCCTTATAAATTTTGGACATATGATTGTAACTAATTTTCACATTTATTTACAATCCCAAATTTATATAAAAAATAAAATATATCGCATGTTTTTTGTCATACAATCTTATTTACATGAGTTCTTTTATAGATGTATCATTTTCTTGAATAGATAGGTTGGTTTAGTCTTGAATCAATGGAGTTCTTTCATTAGATTCTGTATCAAAGAATGTTTTCACATTCATGTGTATTAATTAAATTTGAATGTAAATTTGTCTTCTTATTGATTGTTTAATGTAGTGATGTATCAATATCATTTTTGTTTTATGAATTCATCAAAGTTCTGTTGTGGAGGCGTCGAGATTAGTATGTGTATCAATTTTATTGGTTGTAAATCACAAATTTATACAAAGCAGCTAACGTCATTGTATTTTTTTTTATTATTTTTTTAATTATTTTTTTCAGGTAAGCATGAAGCTGGAGGAGGTCTAGATAAATCTAAAAAAAATGTGAAAATGTATTGTGTTCAATGAGGAAAAAAAAGGTAACTGCATGTAAATAAGGAATCATGAGAATTGTAACTTTTTAATGAAGGGTTGCAGCTATTGTACATTGTGCTTAAATATTTGTAATTTTTTATGAAAGGGTGTTTTTAATAGCATTAATGTTGTGATTATGGCGTTTTTGTCTGAACATAATATTATGCTTATTTTTTTTTACAATATGTTTACTTTGTTGTAATTATAAAGTGTTGTAAATAATGCATTATTTCTTGTAAATCTGAAAATTTTGAAGAAAGAGTGTTTTATGTATCATATGTAATATAGATAAAGATGGTCATACGAGTCAAGCCACACAAATGTGTAAATACTCATTAATAACGTTTACTTTTTGCATTTTTTAGAGCTTAAAGTAAGACTTTCAGAAACAATGAATTGTTATGCTTAAAGTAAACAATTACCTAGGCAATCAGATAGACACCATTTTTTTTAATAAATATTGTTGTCTTTCTTTTTGTTCCATGCTAAGAATAATATTTACTTTAAAAGAGTCGACCAACTTTTTTGGTCTATATATTAGAATTATTATCATATATGTTCATGCAGTCATATACCCATTCAATACACCAATGAAGACACTAAACTTTTTATTCCTTTGCCTTATTTTCACAACAAATGCATCTTCAATAGCAAAAACTCCGATAGGAAGCGCAAAAAAGTTTTGTTTAGAGTGGACCGTCTTTATCTATAATTCGATGAATGATCCATTAACCGTTCATATAAAATCAGGTAATGATGATCTGGGAGAGCATACACTTGCGATCTTCGAAAATACAAACTGGCAATTCTGCGAAAACTTTTGGATGACTACCATGTTCTGGGCTGATTTCAACAGCAATGGTACAAGAACTGCCTCTTTCCATATGTGGGATCATGAATTGGGTCTTAATTATGGCTCGGGATCATTTATAAATGCTGAACGAAGACTGGTTTGGTTAGTTAGAGAAGATGGATTTTATGTAGGAAAAAGAATTTCTCCATTTCCAGATGGATGGGAGAAACTGCATGACTGGTCATAAAATGATGTAACTGGTTATATATTTATCAATATTGCATGCATTATGCTTTGTGTGTTGAATTATGAAAATGACAAATTTAAAACTTTTATCAGTTATGTAATAGTTGAGACATACATGAAATACTATGACATGCTACTAGTGTGTTGCCAAAGACTCATATGTCTATATTTCACAACCATTATTGCGTTTGATATTTTATTCTGTGTCACAAAAATGCCAAAAATCTTGAGAGTACATTGTGTGGGTGGTTATACGCTACCGTTATAGCTAGGCTAAAAACAGTGCCTATGGCGCTGCTATATGCATGCGTACCAGACCTCGCATCATAGGTGCACCCTCAAGCCCATAACAGGTGTTAATTATGAGTGTAAAGTGAAGTGTAAGTGTGTGTTATAAAAATGTAAAGTGAAGTGAAGTGAAGTGTAAGTGTGTTATAAAAATGAAGTGTAAGTGTGTGTTATAAAAATGTTATGAGTGACACTGTTTTTTCGCTTATTCTTTAAAAAAAAAAAAAAAAAAAAAAAAATCGGTTGTATGTTACTTTTTTTTAAAAAAAAAAAACTAGCAAGATGCTAGAGAAACATTACAAAGAAATAAAATGGGGATTTTTAAGCCAATTCTCCCAAGTAAACACCTTATGAGAACGACTATTACACCAATTAAAAGCACAAAAAACTATGTCATCAAAGATCTCCGAACGTCTAGGATGAATATCATCAAAAATGATCTGATTTCTAAATCTCCCAATGGACCACCACGCGACGAAAAAAACACCCTCCAACATAGACTTGACCTTAAGAGGAAGCCTAATCGATTCAAACAAAGTGTACCATTCCTGGAAAGAGGACCAGCCAATAGCCTGAATATCCCACCACCGACAAATGCGAGCTAAAATTTGCTGAGCCAAGTCGCAACAAAAAAGGGAGTGATTAATATCTTCCTCACCAGAGGAGCACGTTGGACATACACACGACTCTACGTTAACGCCTCTATGGATCAGGTTAGTCCTAGTCGGTAAACAATCTTGGCGGGCACACCAAATAAAAATATTAACCTTGATAGGAACATATTTCACCCATCTAGTAACAATGTCTTGTGATGGAAGGAATAAATTATCAATAACATTTCGTACCTCCTTAACTCGAAACTCCCTGTCGCTAGTGAGGTCACAAGTCCAACAATCACAAGAGTTTGACAAGGAAATAGAATCCAGAGTGGAAATCAAGTCCATCATCAGATGTTGTTCAATACCACCTCGAGCAGATCTGCGAAAAGAGTTCTCCAAAGGGAATTGCAATTTAGAAGCCACTGTAGCATCTTTTGCCAGTTCCAAAGCAAATAACCGTGGATATTTGGCTTTGAGAGGAATATCACCAAGCCAACAACCAGAAGCTTGTGTTTATGCCATTTCCAACCCGCTTTTTACAGTGAGACAAAAAATCAAACCCTTTATCTTTGAGCTTACGAACTTCTCGCAAAATGGAACACCAGTTTGAAGAGAAGTGAGTACGATGAGAATTTACCGACAGACCACAGAGAGCATGGATAACTTTATACCAAAGAGAACCGTCTTCAGACACAAAACGCCAAACCCATTTGAGAAGGAGAGCTCGGTTAAGTGCGGAAAAACTCGAGACTCCTAACTGTAACCACCCGTAATTTTCTCAACATTATTTTAATATTATATTTCTATTTATTATTACTTATCTAATTAGCTGAGCATATACGAGCTTATCTGACTAAATCACGGGAAGCTATCTCACGTACTGTGACACACATTAACATTTGCAGACAATTTATTTTTATCAGAAAATGTGAAATATTAATTTTCTGGCATTTACTGATGATTAAAACTCAAAAACGAGAGGTTATCTCTCATTCACACGCGTACCGACACTTAGTTAGTTATGGTTAAAGAGAATAAATATATTTCTGAGCCAATAATAATATTTTCATGTTAGTTTTATAAAAATTCCCTCAAAATCATATGTTACGTGTTTTTGCTAAAAATGCCAAACCAGAGTACCACAACTACATGTAAGCTCAAACGGAACCCAAAATACACTAAAAAAATATAAAAGCAAAATACTTTTGCCAAATTTTCTTCTCTTTTTTTCACTGTGCATCGAGCACCTAAACACACAAGAATATATTTTTGAGCTTTGCACTTTGGAATGACTAAACATATACATGCACACTCCCCATAAACATAGTCACATGTTTACATTGTTAGATGTTAATGCTAAAACCCATGGAACACTATTCTTGTAACTTTGCCAAAAATGAACCTAAAATGTTTTCTAAGCTAGTTCATTGACCAAGACTTTTCCTTTTTTTTTTCTTCTTAACTGATCGAACCCACAAGAAACTCACACACTCATTTTTCCATCCAATTTTCACAAAGCTAAGTGTATTTGGTGTCTTTGGAACAAAGCTTAAAGTGGTTTTGGGTTTACTTGGAGTAAATCGGTAATCTTGGGTAAACTGTTGTTCTTGGTCTTCCTCAAGTCGAACCACATAGTAACCACTGTAAGGATTTCTTTAATTCTTTAATCTTTTGTTTTTGAATATATATGTAGCTAAACTAGAATGCTTTTGATGTTATGGTTGAGATTTGAAAAGTTATCCACTTTGTTCTTGAACATATGTAATACTAATCGACTAGCACATAAATTAGATATTTAGGAATTGTTATTTGAGGCTTGTGTGGCATACTTGAACTCTTAAATCACTAATAAACCCGTGCTTATCCTATTTATATTCGACCACCTATAAGCTTTGAGCTTATTTTGCATTTTTGGACCCCAATAATTAAAAGGAACATAGATCTAATAAAACTTAAGTTTGGCTCAACTTGGAAAGTGCTATTTTGATTTTTTTTTTTTTTTTTTTATACTTATTGGCTTATTATTTAGAAAATCTAAAAAAAAAAAAAAAAAAAAAAAAAAAAAAAAAAAAAAAAAACATTTTTCATTAATATTGGGATAATATGGTTTTTGAGTTTAAAAATATACATATACATATTGAATCTGGATTTGTGTTGTTTGTGGTGAATCGAGAGCCCACAGTTGCTCATTTTGTCCAACAAAAGCACATCTCAAAATGCTAATGACTCATTAGCTAAATTTCTAAATTTGTTGATATGGGTTAAAAATGTATTTATATTTTGGCTCGTGTTGTCAAGACCCAACAGTGGGTGCTTTGGCTTTGCCAACTTTGAGAGACAAAAATACTTGTTTGAATTACTTTACTTATCTAATTATACTATATACTAAAATGCAGAAAACAGTGAATCCAAAAAACACTGTTACAAGCACTGTAGTAGCTACAGTGCTTGCTACAGTATTATTATTATTATTTTTTTTTAATAATTTTGTTATGAAAATTTGTTTTTTCAAAAAAATAAAAATAAAAAAACACAAAAAATAATACATTTACAAAAAAAAATTTATACAAATTTGTTTCTTTTAAAATACCAAACAAGAAGAAAAAAAAATACCGAAAAAACAAACAACACAAAAAATATTCAATCGCAACGCAAAAAAAAAAAAAAAAAAAATCCGCAAACATAAACAAAGTATGCTTCCAAGTAAACATATGCATACTTCAAATAACAAAATTATTAATTACATCGTACAACCCACAAAATACAAAACGCAAAACACACCCGCCGCAACGCGCGGGCTACCCGACTAGTTTTAACTACTTGACTCACTACTAAATTATGGGACAAAATGGATTTGGGTTAAGTGTGTTTGTGTGCGTATTAATTTTGGGCCGAGAATGGGTGTTGGACCGAATCCCAACCGAGTAGCCGTTTGGTTAACAGTTGGGTCGTGATTTGGAATGCTTATTTTTTCGCTTATTACCGAAATGCTAGTTGATCATTTGACATATATTTGGCGCATTAAGATTTAGGACGAGATACATATTTTTGGAACTTAAATGACTTTACTACAAGTTTTAACTCATTTAATTTTTTTTTTAAAACAAAACTAATAAAAATATATAAATTTTTGACTTATTGTAAAGCTTATTTTGATTTTATAGTATTCGGCTTAAGGTCGTATAAAATAGGTAAAAAGTTTAATCCGCGGCCTCTTTGGCCTACTTTGATGTAGAATATGCAAAAAGTCTAATATGCGGCCTTTTTGGCCTACTTTGATATAAATCATGTAAAAGGCTAATCTGCGGTCTCTTCGGCTTATTTTGGACTTATTAAATCTAACCTATTACAAATAGATAAGTTTTACTTATTTTAAAACTTCTTACTCTTTATAGTATATCATGACTTATTTTGACGTATTTAAGGTTACTAAGTGAGTTAAAGTTTGTTTCATTATTTTAAGTGGGAGTTTGCAACATTTGGTATGTTTGGAAAAAAGATTATAAATGAACGGGTCATGCCCGATTTTTGTCAAAATATGTACACTTAGTGTATTTTATTCATAACCCGACTAAAACACGATTTGATTTATTGTCTATTGAAAAATAAATCCCACTAACAACCTTTTTCACAAATTAATTATATATATTTACATATATAAACACTAAGATTTACTTATTTTACTATTAACTAACAACATTTTTATACTTTCCGACGACGACTAATATTCACAATACTCACGTTATGTTATTTTCCTCACGTTATGTTATTTTCCGTACATCGTCATTTGGATACTTTTTGAAATGAAGATTTATTCGTCATGTACATTTTATTATTGCATACATATACATATACTTATACACTTTTCAAGAGCCAATACTTACAAACACTTAACAAACTATTTAAACTTAAATGTTGCCACACAAGCAACAATAATACAAACATTTACAAAAAAATGAACTTATTTAGACTTTTATATCGAGTCTTAAACTAGAACTATGAACTAAACTTGCCATACTAATCTAGGTCGCGTGTCGGTGCCGCACGCTTATACCATTTGACTTTATTCTATTCAGACTGCTTTACTAAGGTGAGTTCATACCCCCTACTTTTACTTGTTTTTATAACTATTTTGGGGGAGAATACATGCTCGTTTTTAATTAAACTCAATGCTTGTTTATACTTAAACTCATTACTTGTTCTTGCTTGAAAGCACGATTTATTTACTTATTGCACATTGAATTACCTCATTTTGGACGCAAGTGTTTAAATCATATATGTGAATTTGTAGCCCCACTTTTCTTATACTTGTTTCACAACTATGGGGTGAGAAACATGCAAAACATTTTCTGGACCACTATAATGTTTTACTTTCTCAAAACTATTACGTGGAATTAGCCTAAGACACTGAATCCCACATGCCCAAACTCATGAACCGTTAGTTCCTGTGGGGAAGCGCGAATGCTATAAATAGATCTATTGGGGATGACACCCCCGTTCGGTTTGACCGGATAGGCAAACGCGAGCGTATAACATGTCGAAACACGAGTGTCACGGGATAGACACTTGCAAGGGCTTTATTTAACGTGCTTCTAGAGCATGCACACTGTCAAGCTTCGGTTGCATGAACTTAGTGCTGACGTAATAGACATCATTTTTGTGTGACATTATATTCGTTGTAATGGTCACATATTATGCTCATGGTCCACACTTCAAACTTTGCTATAAGATAAACTTTATGACATTGTGAGTGACACAATGGCTGCAAAACTTTCTATTGAACTCACATTACTTTTACTCTACATTGTTATTTATACGAACTTATGAACTCACCAACCTCGTGTTGACACTTTTTAGAATGTATTTTCAGGTTTGAGGCATTAGCTAACTGTTGAAGGCTTTTGGCATGGCATGGCATGGTCATAGATTACTCTAATGAACAATTTGGGACCACTTAAATTATTTTATGAGCCTATTTCCGCACTACTTTCTTAAAATGTAAACTTAATGTTTTTGTATTGAAACTCTTCTTCAAAATAATTGAAATAAAAACCGTTCTTTGTACTTATGTTGTGATAGCAATTTCGTAGCACCCCAATGACATGTATGCTTCCGCTAGACCCGAATTTTGGGGGTGTTACACTAACCCTCCGTTTTCCTTGGAAGCAAGGACCTTGTCCCATGCTAAAGAAATGATTACGAATGGACTCCATAATTTTCAAAACACCAAAAGGAACCTTAAAAATAGACATAGAGTATATCGGCGAGGCAACAAGAACCGATTTCAAAAGAGTTAAACGGCCACCTATCGAGAGGGTTTTCACTTTCCACTTGGAAAGACGGGATTTAAGTTTAAGAATAACATCATCCCAAGCTTTGATACGAGAAGAGCTGTCTCCCCCCAAAACTCCTAAATAACGAAATTTGTTGTTCAAAATGGAACACCCAATGTTAGATGCCGCCTGGTTAATCACAGAACTAGGAATGCCCACTCCCAACAATTGGCATTTATGGGTATTAATCAGCAGCCCGGAAGCGAGAAAAAAACATTTTAAGATATTAGTAATACCTTTTAAGTTCTCGTCGGACCATTCTCCTATGAACATGGCATCATTTGCGTAAAAAAGGTGAGATAAGGAGATCGAACCCGGCAACTAAACACCTTTAAAGAGGCCCTCATCCACCACCCGATTAAACGACAAGTGGAGTGATTCCATAATTAAGATAAAAAGATACGGAGCAAGTGGGTCTCCTTGTTTAAGACCACGATAACAGGAGAATTCTTTGGAGGGGCTGCCATTAATCAAGATAGAAGCTTTATTAGAGTAAAGAATACCCCGAATCCAATTACACCATAAGTGACCAAACCCAAACGCCTCAAGAACATCGAGCAAGTAGTCCCATCGGACCGAATCATAAGCCTTTGCGAAATCCACTTTAAAAAACTTAACTTGATTTTTCTTCCTCCTGCACCAATTCAATATTTCATCAAGGATAAAAGGACCGTCTAGGATTTGTCGTCCTGAAACAAGATCTCCAATGACCGAAACCAATCGATTAGCAAGCACCTTAGTGACAACTTTATAAATGCATCTAATCAAGCTTATCGAACGAAAGTCATTAACAAATTTTGGGTCAATAACCTTCAGAATAAGCGTAATGAAAGATGAATTGCATCCTTTGGAGAAGCCACCATTAATGAAAAATTGCACAACCGCTTCACAATAATCAGGACCTACTAAATCCCAATATTTTTTAAAAAACTCGAAGGTGTATCCATCAGGCCCAGGAGATTTGTTATCTCCACAATTCCAGACAGCCTCCCAAATTTCATCATGTGTCACACCTCTTTCAAGGTCGTCCGCTTGACATTGCAACAATTTTTTATGAAACTGAAAATTGATTTTAAACCTTTGCGCAACAGGTTCTGTAAAACGAGCTTCGAAGTGATCGACAAAAGCCTTTCTAATCGAAGCCGGATCAGCTTGCCAAACACCATCCACAAATATACCTCTGATAGCTAATTGGGATCTTCGCTTATTTATGATTCCATGGAAAAATTTTGAATTCTCGTCACCCTCGACTGCCCATTTGACTTTAGATTTCTGAAAACTATTTTTGTTCTCCATCTCTGTGATTTTAAGAAGATTATGTTTCAGATTAAGCCGACGAAGAACACTAGCCTCATCAACGACTCCTCTATCCATTGCCTTGTCAATATTCTCTAATTTGGAAGTAATTTCTTTTTTAGAACTCGACAACTCCAATGTTTTAATCTTTACCCAACGACGAATTATAACTTTAAGATCTTGAAGCTTTTTCTTAAAGCGAGTCATCCCATAAGTATTCGGATACGAGAAGGATAGCCATGATATTTTAATCAAATCATCAAATCCAACAAAATCGAACCATGAATGATAGAAACGAAATGGAGTTGGGCCAAAATCCAAGCGCGATTCTCTAAGAAGAATAGGACGACGATCCGATAGGTGGCGATCAAGGCATAAACCTGCAACAGTAGGGAATAACGAGAAAATACCATCAGAAACTAAGAAGCGGTCAAGCTTACTCATTTTAGTCGCCGATGGGTGAGACCATGTAAAAGCATAGCAATCCAAAGCAATATCAACAAGACCCGAATATGATATGAACCGATCAAAGTATTTAGCTCCATAGGGATTGAAACAAGATCCACGTCATTCATCACTAGTTCGCACTTCATTGAAATCTCCCATAACAATTGATTCTCCATTCCAACGTCCAACGATAGTCGAAATATAATCCCAAAGTATTCTCTTAACAGAAACTTGTTGCGGAGCATACACATTAACAAAAAGAATTTTAGTGTTACTTGGTAACCAAGTTCCATAGATAGCGATGAAATTATCTGATATAGTTACATTATCCTTCTTGAAAATCGACGCTTCCCAAATACATAGGATACCACCCGAATTACCTAAAGAGTCACAACAAACGAAATCAAAGTTTGAATTACCCCACAAAAATTTCACATCCATGTGAGAAACTCTACCCATCTTAGTCTCTTGAATCGCTAGGAAATTAAGTTTGTGCGAATTAACTAACGTCTTTATCCACTCCTTCTTCGTCTTGTGACCAAGACCTTGTATATTAATAGATAATGCATTCATCTGATAAGGTTGTCCTCTCCTTGTTGTCCAATGATACTAGCTAAATCCTTGACACTACCCTCCATCGAATAACCCATTGTTTGGCCAACTCTAATAGTATCTTCCATTATTCCCAAAACTGATCCTCCATTACGAACAACTTTCGAACTCACTGAATCGCTCTGAAACTCCTCTGGACTGTCTTGACATACGTTCATAACCTTAGTGCTAAAGGTTACTGAGGGTTCCTTATCCTTGTTATTATCTAGATCCTCCGTGTGGGTATCCACCTCACCTTGTTTTTCCATAACCTCTGGAGTGAATCCAGGAGGGTGTGACAAAGAATGACTCATCTCACGATTAGCATTACGTTTCTTATTTTCCAATAAGTTATAAATTCCGAATGGATCCTCTGAATAAGTGTTTTCCTTATCTCCATTGTCCTGATTAGGAGAATTAATGTGAGATCCAAACACTGTTTCAGGCACACCATCCTCGTCGCTTTCGCACTCGTCTCCAAATTCCTCTTCATTGGGATGATGAGAAAATGCATTATTTTTCAAGACATGATCAGACTCATTGTCGGATTCATAATCCTTCTCCTTATGCTCAACAAAGGAAGGGTTCCAAGTGAACAATTCTTTTGCTCGAACCATGAACGCCCTTCCTTTTACAATTATCTTAAAAGTCTCCAAAATAGAAACAGGATGTTTAGTCTTAACACATATCCGTTTACGTCCAAAGGAAGTATCCACATTATCTTCCAAGTCAAGCGTATCTCCCCATTTCTTACCAATTTTCACAAACGTTTCGCGAGACCAGGCATTAAGTGGGACTCCCTCTATATCCATCCATACAATTCGCTCCTCGCTAACAAAATCAATATTTGCATCTTGAATCACTTGGAACCACAAATTAATTCCAGTATGATTCATGAAGTTCTCTTTAGTAACCATTTTATCAAATTCAAACAGGACCCATGTGCCACCAAGGTATGACAGTTTAACATCTAAAAAACCTTCGTCCTTAAGAATCATATATAAATTGGGAATAACCGAAAAATCTTTTACCTTACCCATAAAATTCATTGACAAGTCGCGCTCAATCAAACAAGAATCATCAAGAACCAGAGCCGGTGAGGTAGAAGTTTGTGATTCGTGAATACCCGAAGATGCCCCATTAACAGCATTCGCATAAGAATTCACCCGACCATTGGGATGCTGAGGAACAGATGGGTTAGTGGTTCTATTGGGGACCCCAACATTAGCAGCTTTGGTAGGAACCGAATTGGACTTATGAGGCCTTTCAAACCGGACTTGATTCGCGTAAAGATGATATCGGCCAATCCAAATAGTGCAAAGGTTCTCCACAAGACGATCAAGATTAAAAACCTTGATGAACCTAACCAAAGCGAATCTTTTACCTGCTTTAGATTTTTTAGATGGAATGAAGATGTCAAAAACTGTCCCAAATACGCTACAAGCCTTCCATAAATCCCATACAAAAGAGGATTCAGGGAAGTTAGTCACAAACACCGATTTAGCGATCTTGGAGACATCATCTGCTTTAGAACGCCTATGGTTCCTATTCGAAACTTCTTTCCGGTCTTCGGCCATGGATGATTTGGATTGAAGGTAGATCTAAAACAGGGGTAGCGCGTGTGATGGTGTAGGTTGTTAAGGAGGTGATGTGGAATCGTTTGGTGGTGGTGGTGTGCAGTGGTGACCGGCGGTGTGGTGGTTGACAGGTGTGGCGGCTAGGGTTTGTTGGTGGTTGACATTACGTATAAGATTGCTACTACGTATAAGTTAAAGGCTATGTTTGGCACACAAGATTGTTGAGAGATTGTGCTTATTTTTTCAAAAAATAATCTTTGTTTGGCAGACATATAATCTCCAGCACCAGCACCAGCACCAGCACCAGCTACTTTCGCCAAACATAGGCATGTAGCTTAGCTAATTGCCCACTAACGGAAAGAAAAACAAATAAAAGAAATTTATCCAAAGAAATTCTTGAAGTTGGACCTTCTATTTTTGCAAGAACACAAAGGGTATGTTTGGCGAAAGTAACTGTTGCTGGAACTGGTGCTGATGCTGGAGATGGTGCTGGTGCTGGAGATTATAAAAAGAGATTATTTTTATAAGCTACATGAAGTAACCTTTGGTTTTAAGAGATTATGGAAGATTATTTTTTTTTTAAATCTCTTATAAGTTATGTCTGCCAAACAAAGATTATTTTTTAAGTAGCTTATTTTTTGAAATAATAAACACAATCTCTCAACAATCTTGTATGCCAAACATACCACCAGACTTATATGTTAGCTGTTGTCTATAAGTTCAATTTTCCCTATGTTATACGAACAACATCGTATACTACCTTAAATGTATACTGCTAGAGTTAGAATTAGATGTAGAATAGAATGTAAACACTGTAAGTTTGGTTCAAAATAGATAAGATGTTTTAGTTGTAGGAATTTGCTTATAATTAATTACGTAATTATTTAATTAACAGGAGTATTGCTCTATGTGCTTCTTAAAAATGCAATTTGCATAAGATACTATATCATCGGCGGAGACAGGAGGGGCATGTGCCCTCATAGCGAAAAAATTTATAGTGTAAATTTTTTAATTTTATTTATTTGTTTCTTTATTTTTAATTTATTTATTTATTTTTATTTTTTTATCAAAGTTTGCCCCATCAAACATGTGGCTCTGCCCTGGATACTATCCTTGGTATTGTACACCTAAATTCCCTTGGAGACCAGTGGTTATAAAGAGAGATAAAATAAGGTTTATGTGTATAAGCATAGGAGAGAGGTTGTGAGTCCGAACAATACAGTTTACATCAGTGATGGACTTGAAGAAGTTTATATGAATATATTATTAACTTTAGTGGTGATATATAAAAGAGTTGAGTTGACATACTATAAGCTTGATAAAGTCTATAGCTTTGATGATGCCCTGAGCTTTTGGTTCCTCGTGTTACTGTTAGTGACCCATATATGTAAGAACATTTGATATTTGAAAATTATTAGTTTTCAGTTCCTCTTCCTTATGCAGATAATTTTTTGCACCAATGTCGGGAAAATCAATTTCTGCTGGCCTACTAATTGTGTCAGTTCATTGGTTATATGCAATTAGGCAGATAAAGTTACAGGTCCTAAGACGCTGAATCATGAGTGAAAAATTTATAACTATGAGTTTGCATGAGTGAACATTAAGTTCATAACTTCGCAATTCTTTCAGGTCGTAAAATTTCTTGACTTATAGAAATGTATTGTTTACTTTAGTACTTATTTTATGCAGTATATATGATTCTAGTTTTTTCATATTCTTGAATGAGTTATAACTCGCTAGTTATAATATAAGGTACAAAAGAAGCTTATATATAATAAGTAATACCATGTCTAAAGACTTGAGTTTGATTTTTCTTTGAACGGCCAAGACTTGAGTTTGATTACTGAAAAATATTATCCATATACATATGTCGCTATATTGTTTTACTTGATAAAGCTTTCATTCATATTAAACGATCATTATGGTTGACAAATTATAATTGTTGTATTTCATGATCTTGAACTAAACCAACAACAACTAGACACGTTCATATATAAACTTTTCATTTAGCTAGTCTATTCGGTTGATAAACATGTTATTCATGTCCAGTCATGTAGCTTGGTGGACGAGTTAAGATGCGGTCCCAAATAAAATCCATCAGCTTTAACTAACCAAAAACATCTTCTTGGTTTGTTCAATTCTTTTTCTGCACAGTATTTGTCATTTGTGTCAACATTAAACACATCAAAGAAAGCAGTCCTTGAATTCCAGTAGAAATTGTGCATAGAACCGAGTACTGTTTAAAAAGTTCTCGCAGAATCCCCAATTCTCATTAACATTCAGTGCAAGCGTATGATTTCCAAGATCATTGTCGGCTGATTGTACATGAACGGTGATAGGATTATTAATCCCATTGTAGATAAAAACATGCCAATAAGTGTTCCAACATATTTTTATTTTAGCCATTCCAGGACTTGCTATTGGCGATGCATTTGCTGTTATAACAAGGTAAACGAAGAAAAACAAGCTCTTCATGAGAGTCTTGAATGGGCATGTGACCATATAACGTTATGAACATAGTTGAACAAATGCTATTATTATATATAGACCCAAAGAAACAGATAATTTATTCCAAACAAGCAGTTTGGGACGGCCAAAAAAAAAGGGTCGACATTTGTCGTCCCAAATTGTCGATGGTCCCACAAGTTGTAACAAAAATTTGCAGTCAACTCAAAAATTTCAGGCCTACACAGTTTGGGACGACAATATCATCCCATTCTGTAAAAATTCAACTTTTACTATCCAAAATCTTTTTAAAAATAATTTGGACGAATTAACTTATTCCCGCCGTTGGTTTTTTAGCCCGCCAAACAATATGGGACAACATTGTCGTCCCATTCTGTAAAAAGATTTTTTTTTTTTTTGATATTCGAAAATGTTATAAATCAATTTTATTTTAGAAAATGTTATATAATCTATCTAAAAATACTTATATATAAATTCATTTTAAAAAATTATTTAATTTAAATACTTTTATTTAATAAAAAATATTTAAAATTATTTAATTTAATTTAAAATTAAATCCAATAATTTATCTAAAAATACTTATATATAAATAAATTTAAAAAAAAATATTTAATTTAAATTCTTTTATTTAATAAAAAATATTTAAAATTATATAATTTAATTTAAAATTAAATCCAATAATCTATCTAAAAATACTTATATATAACTAAATATTAAAAAAAAAATTAATTACTTTTATTTAATAAAAAATATTTAAAATAATATAATTTAATTTAATTTTAATACTTGATAAAGGTCGTGAGTTATGGATAAACATAACATTTTAAACAGTCGAGAGTTGTTATGGATATGCATAACATGTTTAACGGATAAGTCGAGTTGTTATGGATATCCATAACATGTTAAACCGATGAGTCGGGTTGTTATAGATATGCATAATATGTTTAACGGATGAGTCGAGTTGTTATGGATATCCATAACATGTTAAACGGATGAGTCAAGTTGTTATAGATATACGTAACATGCTAAACGGATGTGTCGAGTTCGTATGGATATGCATAATATGTTTAACGGATGAGTCGAATTTTTATGAATATGCATAACATGTTAAACGGATGAATCGAGTTCTTATGGATATGCATAAGATGTTTAACGGATGAGTCGAGTTGTTATGGATATATGTAACATGTTAAACGGATGAGTCGAGTTGTTATGGATATGCATAACATGTTTAACGGATGAATCGAGTTGTTATGGATATGCATAACATGTTAAACAGATGAGTCGAGTTGTTATGAATATGCATAACACTTGAACTTTGTCAATATTACTCGTTATATTTGCTTTTAAACGATAAGAATTCCAACCTTTCAAATATCTTTTTATAAGTAGCTACTTCTTCTTACACCCAAAACCCCTGCCAATTTATTCAAAAAAATAACTCTCAAGCAGTCTTATCGTCTCCCAAATAGTTTGTGAATGCCTTCTGTCCATTGTTGGGGTTCACAATAGGTGAAAATGCCGTTCCAGACTGCAAATTAAGACATTAGAAAAGAAAATATGAGCAAATCAATCACAGTACATGCATAATCGTACAATGAATACACAATTCAAACATGCAAATTGAAAGAATCATTTTCTAAATACTCCCCAATGCAATCTTATTCTTCTTCTTCACCATTGCTAATGCAAATATAATTTGCCATCACACTTTACAGTATGTATATTAACCAATATAACTTCATTGTCAATGCATAAAAAAACATTAAGTCATTACTAATTATCGAATAGAGTGGAATACCTTAACTAAGAACCCTTTAGAGTTAACCAACAGATGATGGCAACACACGTTATCAATCGAATCATCATCGTGATCAGGTGAATAGCAATCTTCTTCTTGTTCTTCTTCACAGCTGCTAATGCAAATATGAAAATAACCAACTCTCCAATATTCGTGCACTGCTGCAATATAGTAAATTCCACATAAGCAGATCATTGTGACATGTGAGCAAACAAAGCCAATCAATATTCTTATATACATATATGAGATACGTAAATGTTAAATAACTCTAACACAATATCACAATGATTACCCACAACGCAATAATACATATAAATATACAATAATCAAGGAAGCCGATCGACCAACCTGTTAAGACGATATCTAACTTGCAAAAATCAGCAAACAAACCAACATATGCATAGACAGTAACAAAGCTTATCATTAGGGTTTTGAGTGAAAAGGGAGAAACCTTTTTCTTGTACGTGATCTATAAAAAAAAACAACCATAAAATGTAATACAAATATAGATCAAACAATTAAGCGCAAAAAAAAAAAAAAAAAAAAAAAAAAAGTTAACATCATGTGCCGTGGCTTTTAGGAGTTACGTGACTGAATGATGGATTAGGTTAAAATATAAATTTATGTGCTATAATTAAGGAATGGATATGTGCTATATAATTTTGGAAGATAATCATCGGTTTTGTAGGTTTATAGATTTGGTTTTGCAAAATATAATCCAAAAAATGTGTTTGTCTAGTAGTGGTAATCATGTTTCTTTCTGGACTAACAGACCCAAGTTCGAATCCAGCTTCATGCATGATTTTTTTTAAATAAAAAATATGAAATTTTAATATAAATGAAAAAAAATCCGAAATTAATAAATGTAAAAAAAAATGTTGAATAACGTTGCTTAGGTAGCATGCTTACGTGGCATGTTGCTTAGGTGGCATCCAGTGGCGTTGAGGTGACGTCATGTACATCCAGTTATATATATATATATATATATATATATATATATATATATATATATATATATATATATATCACTTACAAGCTCGAGAACTCAACAATAACTCGAATCCAATTTACATAAGGTTGAGCTCAACTCATTAAACATTTGGAGCTCACCTTTTTCCCCAAAATTTCAATCTCTGGCTCAAGATCCCGCCCCTTTTTTCACCAAAATTTCAATCTCTGGCTCCTCAAGATCCCGCCCCTTTTTCACCAAAAATCAAAACACTAATTAACAGTAGTCAGATAGGAGTATATCTTCTCTCTATTATTCATCTCTTCTCATTCTCTCTAGAACCGACTCACACACCACCGCCACACTTCACCGCCGTATCTCGCCGTCGTTCCACCAATCATCGATCCTCCACGCCATCACCGTCATCAAGACAAGGGAACTGTATGGGAGAGTTTGTTTGCTTCGGTTGTTTGGTTCGAGATAACCACCACCATCACAGTCGAGCCACCATCACCCTCATCTCACCTATCCTACTTTGTTCAAGGGTATGCTCAAACACATATTTAATTTATATTTTATTGAATGTGTAATCGAATATAAAATGATTTATATTGATTTTCTTGGATTAAAACTAGCCTAAAACATGTTTTGATTATAAATTCGTGTGGTGATAATCGTTGCAGGTAGACTTATTAAGAAGACATAATTTTCCTGATTATTGGAATGGAGACAATCGACGTGTTCTAAGAGGCCACTGTTTTGCTCGTAAAGGGAGTCTTACTTGGTTTCCACTCCGGGAGGATGTTGCTGAACAGTTGGAGTTTGCTTATCGCAGTTGCTTAAGTTATCTATCAAAAGATTAACATAACATCTGTTATATAGGAAATTAACTCAAATATGGTTACTTTTTGTGAAACTGTTTCATTTGTACCAAATGTGAGTGATTTGCTTGGTTGGTAATGTGTTTGACATTTATTCGTTCCAGGTTTGGCACTGTAGAACATTTCAAGCAATTGTATATTATTTGTTGCCCGAGTTGATATGCAACCCGTATGTTTGTTTTTGATGCTAAACTTATATTTGGGACATCTAATTTTGTCGTCTTTTATGTTAGCATTAATCACGTTACTTGTTTCTTGCAGGGGCTACATGCTATTTTCACAGGTGAGGATGATACATGGGATGCCTGGCTAAAAATTCACTCATCTAGATTTTCTGGTACCCTTCATTTTTTAGGGACTGGAATTAGATTGAGGCGTGGGTATGCTCCATCTCAGTCACCAAAGCCAACCCATGTATAGTTTTACTGTTTCATGGTTGGCAGATCTTATATTATGCAGCATTATTAATGCCTTGGTTTCTTACATTTCTCAAATTTTTTTTGGAGAAAGAAACTGCCATTAGACTCATATGTAAGCCATTTTTTATGTTGTTAACAATTTCATTTTCTAATGCTAACACCATTGTATTTCTTAATTTATATTGCAGGTGACGAATCCAATGGCCATTGTAACTTTGGAAAACGTACCAGTAATGGAAACAGTGGCAAGTAATAAAAATCCACATTTGATTTTTTTAGTTTTACATACATGACTAATGTACCGTGTTATATATATATATATATATATATATATATATATATATATATATATATATATATATATATATATATATATATATATATATATATATATATATATATATATATATATATATATATATAGGAACATGTTAAAACTATCGGACATATGAAAACGCTTAAGCCACGACAAACCAGTTCTACAGGTTACACCACCAACTACGATACCAAATATTAGTGAACAAAAAACTGTACTAAAATTAGTACCAACGAAACAAAAACATTTGGTCTCTAGTGAAACCTTGCAAAAGCAAGCTAAGGCGGCGAAGAGTCAACACTAATAATAGTTGAGAATTTGATTATATACGACATTACAATTGTATATTGGTGAGTGCTTATTCACTCACTATTATTTGACCAAATACCAACCCAAAACGACTATTTGAGCTAACAAATGCCAAGAAAACACGTGTTTTTGTGTTTGTGATATGCAGGTACGGATATTATACAAAAAAGACAAATAATCACGAGAAAACAACAAAATCGAGCACGAGAGTGGAAGACGGTCATCTAGTCAAAGCTGTGATTTTAAAAGTCAACATTGGACCCTGAAGAATCTTACTTTGTCAAGATCAGCCCTTGGATCAATTATTGGGAAGATGGCAGGATCAGTCCTTGAAACTTCAATAAATACACTAATGGTCCTTGTAATTTCATAATTTCAAAAAGCTGAAAATTATACTTAAGCTAAATCTGCCTAGTCCATATACCAAAATCCCTAAACCCAAGTCCACCACCTAAACACCAAGCCCATCCCCAACATTTTAACCCGAGCCCAAAAACCAACCCGGTCAACAGGTCAAACACAAAACAAATAAATAAAAAACAAACACACCCCGTACACTTTACCGCCCCCCAAATTACCCCTCACCCAGAAAACCACTATTCACTGAATAGTAAATAAGAACCATAATCCCCTAATTCAATTAATTACCGCAATTAAGGGTAATTGGGTCCTTTCAGATGGCTTCTATAAGGGTGTCAGGATTTTCAGTATGTGTCAGATGAGCTAAGAAGCACAAATTGGACACGTGGCAGCTTTGGATTGGGAGGAACGCGTCACAAGTAAGGATCCAAGGGTGCATATTGAAAGGGCAATGATTGATTAAGATTCAAGGGCTCAGATTAGCTATCAACAAACACACTACACGGATTGCCAACATGGCAATCCGTGAGCTCATCCCTCCTCACATCCTATAAATAGATGGTTAGGCATTTGTATTCAGTGTAGAGTTTTTTAGGCTAACTAAACCCTGCCAATTTTTATTTTGAATGTACTTAGCTTAGTTTACTTGTAATTTCTTTTAATTTCAATGAAGTTTCTTTATTAATCAACTCAGCTTATTATATTTTTATTGCTTATTGTTCAGTTCTTATTTCAGTCTCACTATTTCATTTTCTGTCAAATTACTCTAGTTACAAAACTGTTTTTATTTCAACTTAACTAGTTTTATGAAAACAGATAATCAATAAAAAAAATAGAAAGAGATTTGTTGTATAATAAGCTGAATATATGTTTGTCACATCTTATTTTAGCTTAATATAGTTTGTGAAAGAGTAGTTTACAGTTTTAATATTCATAAGCCTTTGGTCAAACATTTGGTCAACTGTTCAGAATTGTGGTTAATTGTGGAGAATTGGACAAGCTTGAGTAGGATTTGGATGTACTCAGCCTGTCACAAAGATAGGCAAGCAAAGTGAACACCTCTCTTTTGAGCTGAGGTGATTCATGGTAATAAGTCCTTTTCATTTTAATACATTTACTGCATAATTAGTGAATCTATGTTCCTGCTGGTTTCTGATAGTTTTGTTTGTTGATTTTACTTTTAATAGTGTTAGTGTTACTGATTTGATCATTTCAATGGTAGTTTTAAGCTTGTAGCATCAATTTTTAGTGAAACTGTGTAAATAAGGGGGTGTTTGGATAAGTAGATTACTGAAGGATATTGCTGTGGTAGTTAAGTATAGTCATCACTAGTAGTTCACACTAGTTTAGTAATAAACTTTTAAGTAATAAAACAATAGGAGTAGTCAATAAAATAGTCAAGTAAGATTTCAAATTAGTATATCAGTTAGGATAATTGAATTTAGTTAAAAGAAATGTAGGAGTAGTTGCATATTAGATCACATTAGCCTAATTTAGCTTAATTACTGCTTATTACTTCATTTAGAATTAGTTCTTATTAACAGAATTTGGATTTGGTCAAACTTTGGTTGCAATTCTTATAGTCAAACTTGTTTGTTACTAAGTTTTGGTCTGATTTTTCATAACTCTTGTAGAACTCATTTTCAATTAGAAATAGTTATAGTTTGTTAATTTGTGATCATTTGTAGCTAGTTAATCAATATCAATTAGAAAATTTAGGATCAGAGCTTATTTGCTTATCAGAATAGTACTTGGAAGTAGCCTGTATGAGCTTATAGTTCCCCTGCACACAGGATGTAGGTCTGATTTCAAGGCTTCTTTCTGAGTAGTTGTAGTTAGTTATAGAATAAGATTTTTATTTTATAGCTTCTCTATATGGTAGTCTCTGAATTGTCCCCATTAGTTTCTTCTTTGAAGCTTTTTAGAATAGCTTAATCAGGTCTGCTTATTGGTAGTGTAGGATTAGAAATCTGAGTTGATTATTTGGGCTGCAAGTGCTTGTTTGAGCTTGTAATTGAGTAGTATTGATTTCTCTGAGTTCTATTATAGTTGTTTAAGAGTTATTTTTGGTCTGCTTGTTCCTGGCTTATCAGAGTGCTTATTAGCTTATTCATTAGTTTACTTTGGTTGCTTAATAGCTTGTAGTTTGTGTTTCTGTGCTTATTTCTGATCATATCTTGGCTTATTTGAGTTCTTAGTAGCATTATATTGTTGTGGTATCAATTTGGTTAAGTTTTGTGGCAAGTGCTTATAAATAAGCACTTGCCATAAGCTGTTTAGCTCTAAATAAGCACTTCTGCTTAACATTTCTTATCCAAAATTTTTCTGCAAGCTTTCTATAATATTTTAGAATTTCTGTTAATTTTTCATAATTTTCTGAGTTCATTTACTATTTTTCTTAATTTCCCTTAGTTAAAAATCATTTTTAAATCATTTTAAATACCAAAAATCCATAAAAAATCAGAAAAAGCTCTGAAAAATACAAAAATATTTTTAGAAATTCTTTTATAATATTTTAGAGTTTTTAGAATTTAATTTTCATTTTTCCACTTTATTTTTCTATTTTTCTTTATTTTTAATTCATTTTTAATTCCAAAAATAGAAAATTAATTCTAGAAAATAAATAAAAAGTAAAAAAAATATATTTTTCTTTTACTTAAAATTTTTTTTATTTAGTTAAGATTTTTAAAAAATATTTCCGAGTTCGTAGGATCATTTTTCGATATACGTTACGTTTTAAATTTTACGGTTGCATTTCCGTTTTTACGTTTTTCACTTTGGTGCATAATTAGCTTGTAATCTTTGCATATTTCATCTTTGTTTGTGATTACTTGTAATATTTGATTGCTATTTTCACTTTCTCACTTTTCAATTTACGATTTCACGAATCGATATTCTCGATTCCATTCGCCTTCGTTGGGAAACAACTCGGGTGATCCGTATTTTACGCGGATCACTTCGATACTATACTATATATTATATATAATTGGTTTTCACACGAATCATATATATATTTGCTTCATTTATATACATTCGAGTTTTATTCAATTTGAAATACAATAGTATATATATTTGCTTCATTTATATACATTCTGTTTTATATATATATACTAGCAGTAGTAACTCCAGCAGTACTAACGTGGTACTAGTAGTAACTCTCCTATCATGTTTGTGCAGATAGTTGAACCAGTGGCTCATCTAGTTCTGTTATGTTGTGAGCTTTGACATGTTCTAGTTCTGCTCTCATCCTGATGTGTTGATATGCAGCAGCCTACATTTTCAAGGCTTTTATATCCAGATCATGAGATTAGATCAATGGGAGAAAAACTTGTAAGTTTAACTGCAAATTTTATTATTATGTTCATTGTTTTGGATTAAAAGTCTTCATGATGTTGTTTGAATTACTACTGATCATGTTTGTGTTAATATTGCTTAGATGGATTTAGTGCAGCTCATGAACTTCAAAGAAAATGTGCGCAAGTATTTACTACTGCTAGTACAAAAGTTACTACTCAAGTGAAAGTTGGTACTGCGCAGAGATTAAGACCGCTTGAAGTTGCTAGTTGCTTATGGAAAAAATTAATTATAGATACTTAGGAAACTATTGTAAGCCGACTAGGACTCCTTGGTGTATAAAAAGATGCCCAATTTTATATTTGGTTTAGTTATATACATTCCAATTTTATTGTATTTGAATTTGTTTTGATATATATTTGAATTGTCTTGATATATATTGATTTTTTAAATGTGACTAAAAGATGCATATAGTCACACTTATTAACACTTTTTGTCACTGTTTGCTTAATTCGTTGTGTGACTAAATATTACAAAAGGTCACACAAACATAAAATTTATGTGGCCATTGGATGATTAATAGTCATACAAAATACACATTTCTTCATTTTAAACAGTATATGGTCACACTTATTAACACTTTTGGCCACTGTTTACTTAATTGTATGTGACTAAATACCCAAAACAAACTTGCTTTGTGTGACTAAATATTACAAAAGGCCACACAAACATAAAATTCATGTGGCCATTGGATGATCAATAGTCACACAAAATACACATTTATTCACTTTAAACAGCATATGGTCACACTTATTAACACTTTTGGCCACTGTTTACTTAATTGTATGTGACTAAATACCCAAAATAAACATGCTTTGTGTGACTAAATATTACAAAAGGCCACACAAACATAAAATTCATGTGGCCATTGGATGATCAATAGTCACACAAAATACACATTTCTTCACTTTAAACAGCATATGGTCACACTTATTAACACTTTTGACCACTTTGTTTTAAATTGTATGTAACTAACTCTAAAAAACGACACTCATTGTATGACTAAATCATCACAAACGTCACATTTATTATGTATTCATGTGGCCACAGGACGTAAAATAGTCACACAAAATACACATTTAATTGAATATATCATCTCAAATGTCACATATATTATATATTTATGTGGCCAAAGGTTGAAAAATAGTTACTCTCAAAAAACATTCATGTGACTATAAAGTGTTTACGGTCACTGATAATGACTAATCCAACAAAACTTGTGCCTAATTTGTCACACATATTCGGGGTTTTGGTCACTCTTTTTCGATGAAAAAGGCCACGAACTCAACAATGTGACCATATGCCACCTACGGTGGCGGGACCTTTAGTGACACACAACGAAAAAAACGTGTGTGACTATATGCATATCGTCACACATTTGTGGCGTGACCAATACAACTTTTTCTACCAGTGAAACCCTAATTGAATGAATACATTATACATCTAGATTTGATTATTAATAGGATTATTGAATTAAATTTGCATGTAGCTACATGTTTTATACATATTTAATTGTTATGATGTGTATATGTTTATTTAGTTGTGTTATTTTTTGTTATGCATTACTTGTTTTTTGTTTATTATGTGAGACATGTTTATAAACGAAAAAGGGTAATTTTTTAATAGAAAAATAATATGGACTAAATAAATGACGAAATATGTTTTGGTTTTAAGAGTCAAAATTTCAAAGGTTTATTGATTGATATTTTTGTACGTAATGGTTAACAAGGATGACTGAAGTTTGCACACTATAAGATGGGTATAAGGTTGGTTTCGCATTAAATTGTGGCCTCAAAGAGACAACACTCTGTCTTTCCGCTCGTTTGTGTGTAAATTAGACTTACCGAACAATCATTACATGTACACTATCATCTTAAGGGTGAATTGACCACAATTCCATAATGATTATTCGAAACACTAAGCTTTAGGGCTTATACAAAAGTACGATATAGTGGACAATAATTGTTGGTAATTCTTTAATTGGTGAACCCGATACCTCAATCAAAACTTTGCTATTTTACTCTTAGTGAATTGGTAAATAAAATTGTTTTGTAAAACCAATGTTATGAAGTTGTATGCATGCTTCTTCATACATTATTTTGATTACACGTCAAAATTAATACCCTCATAAAATTAAGTCGAATGCCATCTGATGCGTGGTTTTGCAACCTTGCAAAAGATTTTGCCTCTCAAGGGATCTTGAGAAGCTTGCAATCACCACCAAGCAGTGTACCTGACCAATGTAGTATAGTGTAGTGGCAAGTACGGGGGATTTATCGTTCTTCACAGGGAATAGTGTTCGTTAGGATCAAAATTTAATTAAACTAGGTCTAGAGGTGAGGGATGATTCTTTTTGTATTTTTATGGTTTTATGGAAAGCAAGTAAAAATCTCGGGTATTGGAAGAGTGGGCGGAATTAGTGGCTAGTCAACTAACCCAAATAACTACAAATGCAATGAAAATAAAATAACAAGAAAATAAAATGTTGAGAAAAACCTTATAATGAGAGAAACATGTTTACTTAGATTCCACTACTCCCTAGCTATCTTTTATTAATTGATCAGTTTGTTACAATTGCATAGATGAAGGGCAATATTCCTTAATACCATTCGTGGGGCCGTGTACGATCTTCCCCAACTCTATAAGTTTCTACCTCTTCCTATGTCGAGCCGACAACTAGCTCCTAACATGGCATCCTTAGTAGTCACTTATGCATTAAATACAACCATTAAAATCTTAGTACACACCCGATTCATGTTTCTTAAGACTTTCAAGCAAGTTACCAATTGGAAGTTAGCCAGTTTTCTTAAGCCTAACATCGAAATCATTCATCCACAATAATTAATAACAAACAACCAACCAATATTCAATAGCTAGGTTTCATTACATCTAGCAAACACAAACAAACCTAGCCTAGCATGTTAAAGTAAAGACAAGCATAAGATAGAATCAAACAACACATAGATATATTGAATAATTACTGGAAAACTTATCTTTAATTAAACATGGATGAAAGAAGGGTTTGAAACCCTTACAAGATGGTTAAAATTCGTAGTAGGGTTTCTCCAAGACTCTCCCAAAAGTTCTCTTTTATGAATGAAATTTAGAAAACTATATATAGATTTTACAATCTGACGGCATCACGTTGTACATGTGACGCCGTCAACTCACCGCCAAAGATATCCTCGGATTGCCTAGATCCAGATCTGACACCGTCTCGTTATAATCTTCACTTGGCCGTCTCTTGTTAATTTATACTTGACGGCCTTGGCATCACAAAGCGTGACGCCGTCACAATTTAAATCCAAAATCCATTCTAGCGCGTCTCGTGTAACTTCATATCCACCTCTTTATTATAACGTGATGCCGTCACATATAATGCGTGACGCCGTTAGGTACTATTTCCAGCTTGATTTGGAGACTTTGTCGTTTTCTTCACTTTTTCTCTCCAAAAACGTCCAAAATGCTTCCTTTTCAATATTTCTTCTCCAAAGTACCTAAAATGACAAAAAGAATTATTTAAGGCAATATTTGATCAAATAATCACGACTTAGGGCTTAAATGACCCCCTAAAAGCATAACACTTTTCGCCTCATCAAATACCCTTACACTTGATGTAACCACCCGTAATTTTTTCTCATGAATAGTAAATGCAAACCTATGATTTACGAATCATTACGATAATTAAAAACCATTTTTACCAATAACAAAATTTTTGTTTGTTAGTCGAGATATACTTTTATAATCACAACGTCGTTTGTGATCACCGTTTACTTTGGAATGCGCTTACACACGAACCTAGATAGTCTAAGTTTCGCGAATTAATTTTTATAACTAACGCTTATTAGGTAACGTGATATATATATATATATATATATATATATATATATATATATATATATATATATATATATATATATATATATATATATATATATATATATATATATATAGTCCGATAACTAACCAAATACGTTCTAATAAATTCCTAAGCTCACGAACACTCCGTAACTACTCTTGACTTCGACACGACTTTCGAGACAAACCTATTGGGCCTACAAACTCCATTGGGCTCGGCCCAAACTCTGCTACACACCACACACCCAAACGGACCCTTTTATTTTTCTTTTCTTTTCTTTCTCATTAGCCTAGTCCACCCACGCTCACAAGCCCAAAACCAAAAACCAAACCAAGCCCACTAACCCTTATAATTATATTGAAACTCGTCCTCAACCCTCGTTTACTTTGCCCCGTTTACTCTCGATTTTTCCGAACGACACCAATATATTTTTGCACCCCTCGTTAACCCTCCTACCCAAGAATCATAAGTGACAAATTATTTTTCCTAACATGTACATTTTGTCCTTGAAAATCAAACCAAGCTTAGCCCCGTTTTTACATATCCACTAAAACCAAAAATTTGTTTTAAGTTCAGCATGTCCCGTATCCCACTAAACTTGGTGCCAAACTTTCTCAAGGTCCTGAAGACATGTTTTTAATATGTTTTTGACCTTCACATAACCACAAATGAGCCAAGACAAACTATAATGATAGTTTTCTTGTTGTTTCTCTCGTTAACATACCACAAGGACGTATACGTGTAATCCTTTCCATTCTCTACTTGTTTTAGACTCAAGAGGCAGCCATGAGGTCTCATAGAAGAGTCATGCATAGTTTAAAAGGGATTGACCTTCCCTACACCAATAATCTCAACTTCTATTCACATTTCTTGTTGTTTTCCTTCGGCATAGAACTCCACAAGGACAAAATCATGCAACAACTATACTATTTGCATGAAAATCATCAAACCTCCTTGTTGACCACATTTTACAACACCAAACGCAAACATAAAACGTTTGGATTCTTTCTTTTGATCGTATACACACAAGGACGTCTCAATTGCTTCACTCTCATCATCACACATACTAACTACACTATTTGAGTTCCTATTTCTTGAACCCTACTCCCTTGGTCACCAAGTTCATGTTTCTTATGTTTCTAAAACTCATATATATATATATATATATATATATATATATATATATATATATATATATATATATATATATATATATATATACATGCTGGCATGCATGTATACGAACCATGCAAGCTCCCTAAGTCTCCATTTCCACTCACAAATCTAAATCTCTTTAGTAACGTATTACTTTGGTTAAGTTTGGGAGCCTCGTACCAAGCCATACTATATGTTTAGTGACTTGTGTGTACGTAGGAGTCAAGCTCAAGCTTCCCTTGCTCGTTTCTAGCCTCCAAATCTCGTCTCGACTCCACCAATACTTGGTGAGGTAAGCCACGACCACCCTTTTTAATATTTCATTCACGATTTATTTTATTACCACACGTTTACTTTAGCTATTTTCTAGTTATTATTAAGATATAACATATAAGTATTAGTGGCTAAACTACAAGTTTAACATAACATAAACCAAGTTTACTAAGATATATTACACTAATAACAACTTATAAGCACTCTATTAGACACGTTTCTAAGTCCCATGACCTATACGATTTCAGCTTCCCAACACCTAGAATATTTTAGAACACAAAAACTATTTTAGCCATGGTTATGATCGACATACTTTGGCCTTGAATTTTCTAAACTATACACATGACATATCATTTTTATTGCCTAAACTAATATTTCACATGGTAAACTAATAAGCTAGGCCTTAAACTCACTCCCATAAACTCACACGATCCCTCGTATAACTTTAAAGCTCGTCACGTTTTCTTAAAACTTAAAACCTACGTTTGGGCTTATAAGCCCATTAAGCCGAAAATTAGCATATGTGATAAGCTGATCCTATAAGCTATTTTCTAAAGTTTTTAAAGTAAAAAATTAAGCCCAAGGCTAAGCCCAAAAGTTTCTTAAGCCCAATGATTTGAAAAACCTTAACGGGCCTTGGATTTAACTCGTTAAAGGCCCATTTAGTGAAAAATAAGCTCTTTTGAAAAATAAGCTGTTTTTACAACTCAAATAAGCTGTTTTAAACTTACTTAGAAGATAAATAGATTAAGTTTTGAAGTTGGTGAAATTTGGACTATTTTTGCAAAAGTTTTAAACTCAAGGGACTAAAACTATAAATATGAAAGGTTTAAGGGAAAACTATCATTTTGGCATTTTTGTGATGAAAACTATAAATCTAGAAAGCTTTGGGTATAAAATGTAAATATAAAAGAGTTTTGGACTATAAGTGAAAATAAATAACGTTTTGGACTAACGATGTAAAGTTATGTCGTTAGGGGGTTAAAATGTAAACTATTCAAAACTTAGGTTCTTAATAAAATATAAATGTTATAATTTATATTTTATATATACAAGTATTTTAAATAAAACCGATTCGATCAAGCACTTTTTGATAAATAAATATATATAGTTTATATATATAACGTAATAACAAAAATAATAAATAGAAAACATTTAACAATTAACACATTCTCTCAAACCCATTTAACTTTTCGACACCTATTCACCATTTGTCAATCACACCGACCTTCGTAACCTCTCGACGTATAACGTCACATTCCGTATTTTCTTATATATATATATATATATATATATATATATATATATATATATATATATATATATATATATATATATATAATACTACGATAAGAAAATAGTTAAAATGATTAAACAAAGCTTAAACCCAAATTTGGTTTTACCAACCACCGACCTCGTTCTTTTTCGTAAAATCTCTATACTACGTCAACAAGAACATGCTCACGAGTTATATTCTGAAATTTAACTTTTGTTCTTGAACTTCAGGCATTTAAACACGTACGTTTAAGTTGTTACGAGTCCCTAACAAAACAATACACTATAATAAACAGCTTTCGCGATAAACTGAACATAGACTATCAAACTCTGAAAACTTGCCGTATATTTTACTTAAGTTGTGTGTTGAAGCCGTTTCCACCTATCGTTTGAATAACGAAACTAGTACTATCGAGCTATCCAGGTGTGTGTTTATAGCCCACTCTTTAAACTTTTAAACTCTTTTGTGGGGAGATGCATGCTTCAAACCCAAATACAAGCTTTTTAGTATGCTATGCCTGATGTTTTTATTTTTTAAGTAGCTATTGCCAAAAGCCCCTCGATCATGAACCTTAATCACTTGCGAGTGAACGTGAATATTTATGAATAGATCTATTTGGGACTAACAGTCCCCGTTTAGTTTAGCTAGGATGAGCGACTAGGCGCACAATATTTAACAACTCATAGGTTACTGGCAAAGACCTATCCTAAGGGCACCCATTCTATATAAGTTTACATCACACATTGATGCCTGTCTAATCGTTGCGTGTCATGAGCTTAATGCAATAACAAACTTGATTTTTAAACTTGTTAATTGGTTATCGATACAATTAACACCCTTACTTGTGTTCAAACTTTAAACTTAAACCTATGGACATCACTCAACTTTTGTTGACTTTTAGCATGTTATCTCAGGTAATTAAGGCATGGATGATTAAGGCACGGAGAAGGGCATTAACCTGGGCACGGTTTTTCTAAAATAAACGTTTTCTTTATCATTCAACTAAATAAAACATATCTGCGAAGATATGACTTGTCTTTCTAAAATTGTTTCCGTACTCAAACATTTTAAATGAATGATAAAATGTGTTTTCAAAACGTTTACTATGATTGTGACAAAGATCCACTACGTAATACCCCGTTAAGTCTTCTGTTGTTGTTAATCAAATTTAGGGGGTGTTAACTGTTTCCACTACATTAGTATAATAGTTTTATTTTCATTTCTTTTATTTTATTTTGATTGCATTTGTAGTTAATTGGGTTAGTTGGCTAGCAACTAATTCCGCCCACTCCTTCAAAACCCGAGATTTTAATTGCTTTCCATAAAATATACAAATACAAAAAGAATCATCCCTCACCTCTAGACCTAGTTTAGTAGGGTTTCTAATGCTAGCGACACTATTCCTGAGTTGAACGATCAATCCCCCAGTACTTGTCACTATACTATACTACAACGATCAGGTACAGTGCCTGGTGGGGGTTGTAAGCTTCTCACGATCCCTTGAGAGGTAAAACCTGTTGCGAGGGTGCAATTCCCACGTATATCACTACTCATTCCAACTCCAATCCTAACTCCAGCCCTAACTCTAACAACAACCCTAACCACAACCGAAATGGCAACCCTTACCTCCACAACCGCCACAACCGGCAAAACCAAAAACAAGAAGCTGTCAAAGCTTACACTGCTACGGATAGCAAAGAATACCAAGGCCTAAAACCTCAGTGTAATAGATGTAAACTACACCACCATGGACCATGGACCATGCACCACCAAGTGCATGAGATTCCAGAAAATAGGACACCAAGCCAAGGATTGCAGGAGTCCAGCTACTGGAAGCAATCTTCAACCCATAGCCCCAGCCTGTTACACTTGTGGAGAAATAGGACATTTTAGGAACCGCTGCCCAAAAGGAAATGGCCAGCAGAACGTTGCTCGAGGAAGAGCTTACGTGATCAAAGAAGAAGATGCTCCGTCAAACCCCGACGTTGTTACAGGTACGTTCTTAATAAACCAACATAGCGCTAGGATTTTATTCGATTCTGGAGCAGATAGGAGTTTTATGTCCACTAGATTAGCCCCCTTACTTAACGTAGAGCCCTCTAAGCTAAACACCACCTTTGAAGTTGAAATGGACAACGGAAACCTAATAAACATCGACGTCGTCGTGCAAGATTGCACCGTAATCTTGCAAGATAAACCTTTCCCCATCGACCTTATGCCTATCCCCCTCGGTAGCTTCGACGCCGTCATTGGTATGGATTGGTTGTCCAGACATCATGCCAGGATTCTCTATGATGAGAAAACCGTCCATATCCCTCTCCATGACGAAACTTTCATCGTTCACAGCGACCTGAATAAGAATCGATATGGAATCATCTTGTATATCCGAGTAGTCAAGTACATGAATGAAGGATGTCAAGCATTCATGGTTCATGTAACGGAAGACAAGTCGAAAGAGAGACGTGATGAGGCGAAAAATGGTCCGTTTTTAGGGGGTCATTTAAGCCCGAATTCTAATTTATTTGATCAAATATTGCCCTAAATCGTTCCTTTTGTGATTTTAGGTACTTTGGGAGTGAAATTTGGAAAAGGAAGCAATTCGGACGTTTTTAGAGCATAAAAGTGAAGAAAACGCCAAAGTCTTAATTTTCCATGCTGGGAACAGTAGGTGACGGCGTCAAGAGTAATTTCCTGATGGCGTGATTTAATCGTTTAAGTATAGTGTTTTTAACCGAAGAAATACCGGTGAAAGTATTTCCCGGGTCGTGTCCCAGCGAAGATAGAATGGAATCTCGAAGTATCGAATCGTAAAAACGTGTCGTGAAAAGTGAAATGATAAAAGAGATGTTGTGATCTAAAACTACGAGTATCAAACATAAACTAAAAGGCAATAATCAAGCATTTAAAACAAGCATGTAAAGTACCAATAACGCAATCTAATCTAAAATCGAGCACTTATGGAAACTAAAAATTACTAACTAAACTAGATTATTCTAAAAATGATATATGAGAAATTTGTTTGCTAAGTGACATGAAAAGTTCATTAAGTGTGGATTAGGGTTTGACGACGAATTATATTCCTTAAACGAGAGTATTTTCTCACAACGTTGGTTTATTTTGAAAATAATCCTTTAAAAAGAAAATAATTACTAGATGTGTAATTTGATTATTCTCCGGCTTTTGCCCTTCAAATAATAAAATCACAAATCTAAATAATCTCACTAATTATTAATCACAATCCATTTTTATTAATCCACACTTAAATTACAAATCCATATTACTTAACAAACACTAATAAACTACTCGCTAAACATACCAATCAAACTAATAAAAACAAATATTCCAACAAACATGATTAATAAACTAATTATATAAAAGTGAAAAGGAATAGAAAGTAGAACCCGATCTAACGCGACCAGAATAATAAACCACCCGATTTTATAAACTTGACAAATTATAAAGTTTATTTCTTTAATAGTTTTAATATCACCAAGTAGTAAATAAAGTTTTTGACTTTATTCACTAATTGGCTTTATAAAAACTAGAAAAGCTATAAGCTTTATTAATAAGTAAGTTTATAAAACCCATAAGCTCTTATTTGATACAACTTTCACTTTTTTCATACTTTTTACTTTTTTTCTTTCTTTCTTGACTTTTTTTCTCAACATCAATGGAAGCTTATCGGGTAGCTCCAAAACCACATAGATAATCAACTTTTGACTTTTAATTTTTTCACTTTTTGCTCTTATTTTTGATGTTCCTTGATATGTACCCAACTTCTAAAGCAAAAATTCTCTTAAGAAAACAAAGAACTAAATATTATTCAAACCGAAATACCACTAATTAACCTAGAACATCTATTTTGTATTGGTGACGTTTCTGAAGGGAGTAAAAAGCCACAAGTACCTCTCATGAGCTCTAAAGAGAACCACTACTCCACGTTTAGCATCTAATTTCTAAATAAACTCTATAATTTCTCGCTCTTCGCAATTTAAGATTCCAAATAATGAAACCAGCGAATACTTAGCCGATAATCATCCACGCATATATAAAGTCAGTTACGGAAACTTGCAAATTCTAGAAGAAGAATTCGCGTTTTCTAGCTCCTGATGTAAAAGACTAGCGAAAGCTTTTAAGCTGCGCATGTATAAAGTCAAGTACGGGAACTTGCAGATTCTTAAGAAAGAATTCGCATTTTATAGCTCCTGGTGTACAAAACTAGCACAAGCTTATGTGATTACCATTGGTTAAGGGAACAAGCTAGGGCTCAACACGCCCGGTCAAGTCAAAATATTTATTCCTACTCTCGCCAGCAAGAAAGTCAACAAATTGTCAAAACACTTATTCAAACTTTATTATATTTTTGCACAACATTTCAACTTTTTCTCTTTCTTTTGTGCTTTTTCATGACTTTTTCATTCATTTTTCTTCAAAATTTTTCAAATTTTTAATTTTTTCAATTTTTTAGGAAAAACGGAATTGCGTAAGTACACGACAAAGTGCAAGGCAAAAATCCGATCGAACGATCACCCCCCCAGACTAAAACGAAACATTGTCCTCAATGTTTAAAAGGTAAGGGTATCCTAACAAATCTAAGGCCGTTTATTAATTATGCCAAAAGAAAAATGTTAGTCGATAAGATTAGGATATTGGGATAAGCAACGAATGATGAAACTCGAGTGGATGAAAAGACAACACAACGAGCACGAGAGTCTTCACTATTCGGGCAAATCCTGGATATGCACAAACAACCACGAAACACAAGATAATGGAAGAGGTAGCCCTCCACACGTCATTTGGTTAGAAATAAGAAATTTAAGAAGATGAAAGGATAAGCATGGGGTGCCTCCCACGAAGCACTTGTTTTTGTTCACCGAGTCACATGAGCTTGACTCGATCCCCGAATTAATTTGTCCTTGGGGAGAGCAGATTGAACGGACACCCGACACAAACGGAGATGCCGGGGTCAAAAACGGTATCCTCACTCCCGGTGGAGTGAAGGAGAGAAGAAGTCACATCATATGTGATGGACGGCAAGAAGATTCTGATAATAATCATGATGAACTCTTCATCCTCAAAAGCAAAATTTTCATTTCCTTTCATTTGAATATTGTCGTTAAAGCTCTTTTCAACAAACACCTCGGGAGGCAGGGTCGGGATTGTTTCTTCAGTAAACAAACTCTTATGATAGAGTGCTCCTCCCCCCGGGTCAGGATCTTCCTCAAAATGATCATACTCCGGTGGAGATATGATATGAGTAAGTTCATCGGCGAACTCCTCGAGTTGATAATTACTCTTATGAAGTACGTCTTTTTGTTCGGGCTCCAGAAGGATATAAGGAGGCAGGACATGTGCGGTACTTTGTGAGCTATAAATTTGCACCTCGTCCGTTCTGGTTTCCGTGTCGGACTCATCACTTTCCTTAGTATAAACATCAAATATTTGATTATCTGAAATTAGAGTAAATTCAGAGTCGAAATCAAATAAAGGATTAGTGATGGTCGAATTGAAGTTTTCATGAATCGAATCAAAAGGTTTCTTAGATACCCTTTGGATTGGAACAAAGTCATCAATGTCCTGAAGAGGATTGATTTTGACTCCTTTGTCCCCCATTGGCAAGGTATCTAAAGATTCCTCAAGAGGAGCAACTTTGAGTTTAGAAACTTGGACAACCGGAGGTTGGACGTCTTTGATACTTTCCTTATCATTAGAAAGAACCATGTCCTTTGTCACCTCGGTTTCACGTTCCACTACTTTAGGAAGAGAATAAAACGTAGTAGGAATAGTAGGTCCAGTATAAGCATAAACGTTCTCTTGAGTGTAGCCACCGGCGGCTGAACACTCGGAATAAGAATATGAATCACCGTAATTATCGTAACTTGGGTTGACGGCTTGCACGGGCTCCGGTAGCCACGGTTTGTTTCGGTAAATGGGAACCCTCGATTTGTTCTCGATGATCGTCAACACATCTTTTGGCATACGAGTCATAATATTGCCACCGGCGGCAGTATTAAGTGAATCTTGATCGGATGGTGTCAAAGAATTATAGAACGTATCGACTTGGTGTAATTCCGAAAAACCGTGATGTGGGCATTTTCTCATTAAATCTTTGAATCTTTCCCAAGCCTCGGCGAAAGTCTCATCAAAACGTTGTTGAAAATTAATAATTTCTTTTCTAATCTCAATTGTTTTGGAATGAGGATAAAATCGATTCACAAACTTTGACACCAAATCATCCCAAGTGGTGATCGAATTAGGAGGTTCATAATCAAGCCATCTTTTGGCTGCTCCTTTAAGTGTCAACGGAAACAATATTAACTTCAGCACATCATCAGGCACTTGATTTATTTTGAAGGTTCCAGTTATTAGATAAAATCTGCTGATGTGGGAATAAGGATCATCGTTTTCAAAACCAAAGAAAGGATCTATGAAATTAAGCAACTCGACGTTTATTTGATATTCATCCGCAAGAATTGGTGGAATAACGATGGCCTTTTCAAAACGTACAGGTATTCGTAGTAATTCCTCCATACTCCGCATATCCGCCATAAGAATTAAACATAAGAGGGAGAAATAAAAAGAATTATCGGTTTAGAAGATTAGAGAAGAAGAATCAAACGATAAGAGGATAAGAAGATTATTTTTTTGTTTTTCGTATAAAAACAAATCAAAATAAAAGTGAAAATCAAATATGAAAAAGAAAAATATTTTTGGATTTTTATTATTTTTTGAAAAACAAATCACAAACTTTTATTTTCTTTTCCTTTCTTTTATTTTTATTCTTTCAAACGTTACGTTAATCGTAATCGTTTCCTTCAAAACTACTCGCGACGAAACGGGAGAAAAGAATTTTCCCGCTTAATCGGTTGTACAATTGAAGTAATCCGATAATCAATTAATTTCACGTTTTTGCTATATTGTGAGACTTATTTGGTTTACAACGCCCTTCCTTTCGGTCGAGTCGAGGCTGTAACTTTATTATTTTTTTTTTGTATTTTTGAAAACACTTTAGGAAAAGTGTTTTGAATTTTTCAATTTTTATATTTTTATAGAAAATATTTACAAGATAGAGGAAGATTTTCAAAACACGATTTTTCAAAACGAATATTCAAAAACTCACTTCAACCTTCCCCGGCAACGGCGCCAAAAATTTGATTTAATCGTTTAAGTATAGTGTTTTTAACCGAAGAAATACCGGTGAAAGTATTTCCCGGGTCGTGTCCCAGCGAAGATAGAATGGAATCTCGAAGTATCGAATCGTAAAAACGTGTCGTGAAAAGTGAAATGATAAAAGAGATGTTGTGATCTAAAACTACGAGTATCAAACATAAACTAAAAGGCAATAATCAAGCATTTAAAACAAGCATGTAAAGTACCAATAACGCAATCTAATCTAAAATCGAGCACTTGTGGAAACTAAAAATTACTAACTAAACTAGATTATTCTAAAAATGATATATGAGAAATTTGTTTGCTAAGTGACATGAAAAGTTCATTAAGTGTGGATTAGGGTTTGACGACGAATTATATTCCTTAAACGAGACTATTTTCTCACAACGTTGGTTTATTTTGAAAATAATCTTTTAAAAAGAAAATAATTACTAGATGTGTAATTTGATTATTCTCCGGCTTTTGCCCTTCAAATAATAAAATCACAAATCTAAATAATCTCACTAATTATTAATCACAATCCCTTTTTATTAATCCACACTTAAATCACAAATCCATATTACTTAACAAACACTAATAAACTACTCGCTAAACATACCAATCAAACTAATAAAAACAAATATTCCAACAAACATGATTAATAAACTAATTATATAAAAGTGAAAAGGAATAGAAAGTAGAACCCGATCTAACGCGACCAGAATAATAAACCACCCGATTTTATAAACTTGACAAATTATAAAGTTTATTTCTTTAATAGTTTTAATATCACCAAGTAGTAAATAAAGTTTTTGACTTTATTCACTAATTGGCTTTATAAAAACTAGAAAAGCTATAAGCTTTATTAATAAGTAAGTTTATAAAACCCATAAGTTCCTCGCCTTATGTAGAAAATGATGAGAAACTAAGAAAGATCACAACTTTATACAACATTAGTTCAATTAAGCTCTTGAATAAGCTAGATCTAGATTAAAATAGCTATAGATAAGCTAATCTAATCAAGCAAAACTAGTAATAGAACCAAAAAGCTAGAAAGCTAATAGATTTAGACTAGTTATGAATCAACCAAAGCTAAAAAGCTAGATTGATTAGAAGAAAATAAGAGATAAACTAATTAGATGAAAAGTATTAAGCTAATTTGATTTATTTAAGAAAAAACTTTTAAAATAAAAAGAGATTAAGTGAAATTAAACTAAAATTTATTAGATCTAATAATACTAAAGAAGTTATGAAAAGAGATTAAGAAATAAAAAGTGCTTATTTAATAAGCTAATCTATAAGCTACAATAAGCTATTTAGCCAAAATAGAATTTTAGATAAAAGATAATGAAAAATAAAAGAAAAAGATGAGAAGAAGAGAAAAGCTAAGTTGGATCAATAAAAATAATATTCATTAAACAATAAAAGAGAGTGTACAATAAGCTCTTAAAATTAAACTAAATTTATTACATCAATTAAGCTTTTAAAAAAAATGCTACTCTAAAAACTACTACTCTGTACTTAATAAAACTAGTAAAATAAAAAAGTGTGTGAAATGTAATAAGGAGAGAATGAATTTTTCGTGCCAATGATTGGCATTTATAGCTCTCTCGTAAATGAATCTGGCCTGATTTTTGTCCCAATTCATTAACTGACTCAGCAGATCTCGAATCCATTTGATAGCTATTAATGATGCGTCATAACTGCCACGTGTAGGAAGGAGACTGGCTGATAATGTGTCACAAAAGAAACGTGGCAGCGAGCTATTTGCTGTTGGAGCAAGGAGGAAAGTGCAAGTGACTGAAGTGGAGCTGCCAAGGCCACGCGCCTCTTTTATTCTTTGTGGGAAATGAACCTCACGTGGGTCTCGAAAAATAAAGTAGCAACTTCATGTTTGCATTTGCATTTCTTCAATAGCATGCACGTGGCCTTCCATTCCAAATAATATATCACCATCTTTTCTTTTGTAGTATTCGAAGGAGAGGACTCATCTTTTTATCTTTTGCCGCATACCCAAGAGAATGAAATATCCAGTATCACGTGTCACCATTGGTACATTTCTTTCCATTCTTTGTTTCATTTTTTTTCGATTGTACCAAGAAAAAACCCATTTGATTTATTTCATCTTCCATAAGCCACGTGCCCATTTGATTTATATGAGCTGGTCCCCTCATTTGCATTTGCATTATATATATATATTTTTTTATTTCTTTTGAGCTTGTCATTGCATCACAAGAGGAAGCAAATGAATTTAATTCTTGGTCTTCATTCCTTTTTGTCATATATGCCAACATGCTTGATATTGCAATATCAATTTATTCATTTGTCATGTACTAATATCTTCTTCATTTCCAATTTGAAAAGTGACGTAGGAATTCACTTTTATCAAATGGAATGGGACCCACCACTACTAGGCATGGAATTAATTTCAACTTCGGCCTTACTTGTCAATTTACACCCCTGACTTCATTTTTAGTCCTTAATATTCACTAACGGTACTGTTGGACTCGTTTAAGCGTGCTCTTTCCAGTCTCGTGCTCGGTTTTGTCGATTTTTCCATGATTTTTGTCCATTTTTCAAAATATCCGTACATGCACAATCACAAACACAAAAACACATATATTTGGCATATTTAGCTCGGTTTTTCGTCTTTTTGGTCCGGTTTTGGTCAAATAAAAGGTGTGTAAATTAATACAAACCACGGCGTCAAGAGCAAAATTCCATAACGGTCCAGAAGAGATTTGACGGCGTCATGAAGGTAGGGCGTCAAGAGTAAAAGTCATGACGGCCTGGAAATGATTAAGTCTTGACGGCGTCAAATGTAGATCAAGGCAGTCCGAGAATAGTTTTGGCGGCGAGGTGACGGCGTCACAAGATTTGTCTTGACGCCGTCAGACCCCTTTTCCTATATATAGTTTTCTAATTTTTCACAAAAAATGAGAGAAGTTTTAAAGAGAAGTTTTGGGAGAAACCCTAAGTACGATTTTGGTGTAACTTTACAGGTTTTTCAAGGGTTCCAACCCCTTGATACCTTGCATGTGTAATCAAGATAAGTGTTCTTCTAATTCAATCAATATGTCTATGTGTTGGTTGTCTATATCTTGTTCTTGTCTTAATTCCATCATGCTAGGCTAGATCTATCTTGTGTTTGCTTAGATCTAATGAAACCTAAATGTTGATTATGTGTTGATTACTTGTTTATATTTGTTTTGGATGAATGATTCATATGTTAGGCTTAAGAAAACTGGCAGATCTCCAATTGGTAACATGCTTGAACGTCTTAAGAAACATGAACCGACGCGTACTAGGTCTTTATTGGTTGTATTTAATGCATGAGCAACTATTTACAATCCCTATAGTTGTGTTGGGCATGGTGTAGGAGGAGATAAGAGCTCATAGAATTGGGGAGTTAAGTGTGCCACCCCATGAATGGTATTAAGGAATACGATCCGTCATCCATACAATTATAACAAGTAATTAATGTGTAAAAGATGTCTAGGGAGTAGTGAAATCTAAGTAAACACATTTTCTCCAATTACTGCTCACAACTTTAGTATAATTTAGTTTATTTTCATTTTTAGTATTTTATTTTGATTGCATCTTAGTATTGGGTTAGTTGAATAGCAACTAATTCCGCCCAAATCCTTCAAACCCGAGATTTTAAATTGCTTTTCATAAAATATAAAAATACAAAAAGAATCTTCCCTCACCTTTAGAACTAGTATTTAGGTTTTCTAATCCTAGCGACACTATTCCTAGCTGAACGATCAATCCCCCGGTACTTGTCACTATACTATACTACAACGATCAGGTACACTGCCTGGTGGGGGTTGTAAGCTTCTCAAGTTCCCTTGAGAGGTAAAGCCTGGTGCGATTCCCACGTATCAAGTTTTTGGCGCCGTTGCCGGGGAATAGTTATTGTCTAGGTTAGAATTTCTTTTTATTAGGTCTACTTGCTAGATTCCTTTCTAGTAAGATTTTATTTTTATTTTTAGGTTTTCTTTAGTCTATCTCATTTCTTTGTGTCTTTGTTCGTAACTCTTCACCACCCAACATCATGGAAGGTGGTAACATCTTTGAACCCGTCATCCCACCACAACAAAACCCACCATTAGAACCCCTTAGGCCCCGAACCTTAGGAGAGTATTCCTGACCTAGCCACCAAGGCTACCGAAACACCATTGAGCTCACCGGAGCCAATGTGACCCCCTTGCGATCCGACACCATCTGGTTGGTGCAAAGCGGATGTGCATTCCATGGACTTCGTTCTGAAGATCCAAACCAACATCTTAAGGACTTCCTCAAAATCGTAGATTCCATAGACCTAGATGTTGCAACTAGAGAGACAACCCGATTACGCCTATTCCAATTCTCTCTACGGGATCAAGCTAGTCAATGGCTTGAGCGTTTACCCGCGGGATCCATCACCACATGGGATGATCTCACCACTCGTTTCCTTGCTCAATTTTTCCCACCGGGGAGAACTACTAAGCTTAGAAATGACATCTTGATGTTCCAACAACATCAAAATGAATCTCTTTATGAAGCATGGACTCGTTTCAAGGACTTACTCCAAAAAGTCCCTCATCATGGCATAGATCTTTGGCTCCAAGTCCAAATCTTTTATGACCATATCGACATCTCCACGAGGCGAGCCATTGACCAATCGGCCGGTGGTAAGCTACGTGATCTTAGTGCGGAACAATCATGGGAACTCATAGAAGATCTTGCTCTCTATGACAACGAAAGTTGGAATGATCCCCGTGACTTGAACAAAACGGTCAAGGCAATATCTTTGCCTTCGAACAATTCTAGCACTCCCAACCGTAGGATCATGGAACTTGAAGGTCGAGTCAAGTCTCTCATGAAATCTTACGAAGCTCCAAGATCCTTAAGCTAAGTAAGCAGAATCGCTTCTACATGTGAATTATGTGGTGGCCCTCACGAGACTCATAACTGCATGGAGCTTCCAAAACGTGCTTATAACGAATTCACGTCATCACACGTGGGTCAAGGCCCTCGAACTTCTGGCGAGGCCTATGAGGCATGGAAGGATAAACCTAATTTCAAAGGGTACCAAACGCGGAGCGTATCTTTCAATGATTCCTCACCACTCACTTGGTCCGAGCATTTTCCGTCACAAGGCATTCCCAGGCAAAGCTGTGAAGATGCCCTAAAAAAATTCATTCTATCCCAAGAGTTACAGCTCTCTACGCTCGAGGCTAAATTTAGACAACAGCAGGCTGATGTGAACAACAAGATTAGTAATCTGTTAACTGCTATCAAAGAGCATGTTGTTAATAAGCCCGTTCACGTTGATGAGGTTAGATCTGTGGCCGTCATGAGTCCACCAACCTCACCTGTGAAAATAAAAAGTCCTAGCAAGTTATTCAAACATCTATCCCCCAAAGGAAAAGAACCTGTCAACCCCTTAGGACCAATCCATTTCGTAAACACCATCACCACAATATCTGCCCAACCCAACAGCAAACCGACAAATTCAGTAAGACAGCTAAAGATGAGACCTTAAGGGTAGACCATGATTTGGCCAGAAAACCTACCAACTCATCCGAGCAATACACCGCGCAAGACTCTGGCAAATCGAATGAAAGGAAAGAGAGATCGGAAGAGCATGAGAGAAATCCAATCAATTTGGGTAAGTCTATTATAGAAGAACCCGAGAGAAAAATGGAGGATATTACTAGTGGGAATAACGATAGGACTAAGGAAAGTAATCCTAAAGTTTTCAAGATCTCCTGCACCATTAAGGAAAAGCTCTTAACCGATAGTCAAATAGATCCTAGCTTCCCGGTCAACATAATTCCCCTTTCCCTATTCCACGAAGCCTTCCCAGGACACATTGCGTGCGAGAGAGTGATGAAAAATTTGACAATCAGGATTGGGGAACTCGTTTACAATACTGACCTCACCGTGGTCGATGACGTGAACCCTTTCACCAATCAAACATTAACCAACCTTGTTCTTGGAAAACCATTTATCAATGAATCAGGAGTGATCCTTGATGAGAAAAATGGTAGCGCATTATTCACCAATGATGTTAAGAAGGTAATCTTTCGTAAGGGTAATGTGGAGGTGTACGAGTATCGTCCTTCCCTTGAGGCGAATATATATAGGTCGAAGGATGGGGAGTCGGAGAAGATAAGACGACGTAATCCGAATAATCTCACAATCCCATGCATGATTGGTCATAAGTACTTCGATAATGTCTACATTAACATATTCCTGCCGAAGAATTTTATGTCCTTATTCCATTATAACAATATCTACAGATGGGGAATGATTTACAAGGGAGAGAAAGTGGTTGGTAAGGATCATGAAATCCAGGTGTTTGTAGGAAATATGGCATTTACTATGGAATTTACGATCGTGGACAACATCGAAGACTATGTTGACCCTAGACTATCACAAATTGTTTTTGGAGCGCCATTTTGCGAGATCACTAATCTGATAATTGATGATCGGTACGGTATTATGACCTTCGCTGATGGGATTAGGAGGATTTCATACCAAACGCCATACAAGAGAAGAGACCTTAAGGAAATCGATTGTGACGGGCTTGATAAGATAAGTTCCCAACTTATTCTGTGCGATGAAGATGTTCGGAGAGGGTGTAATGACACTTCCGATTTATCATGTGGATTCTTTAAGGATGTTAGTAAGCTTGGTTCTAAGTATCGAGAAGATATCTTCGAGTTCGAAGACCCGAAGTACTTACACTATGAAAGCGATACTGGTTTAGAAGACGACCTAGAGATTGGAACCAAAGATGAGATCACGTAGTAACCCATGACCTTGAGTCTAGCTACAAGACTCGTAAATAAAGAAAAGCGCTTCGTGGGAGGCAACCCATGTTTTGTGTGATTTTATTTTTGTTTGTTTGTTATTTGTTTCTGTATGCATGCTTAATTTTTATTGTTGGTAGATCATGTTTCTTAATTAAAAAGTGGAAATACTTTACTTTGTTGTTTTGGCCTACTCTTAACTCCACCTAAAAGTATTTTTGCAAAAGATAAGTGTAAGGGGAAACCCCAAATATGTTTTTAAGAAACAAACCGATCATGATTCTCCACAATATTAAATGAACATGTATATTCGTATTTGTTAGAGTCAAATGCTTGTATTGAGTCATGATGAAGTTTTGCAGGATTTTCCAGGAAGTAGGACCAAGTTTTTCCAGAAATTTTCCGGAAACTTAACATAAGAATTTCTGCAGGTCAATTCTGACGGCGTCAGGAGTTTACTCTTGACGGCGTCAGGTGTAAAAATCTGGAAATTTTACCGGTTTTGTTTTTCTAACGGAGTCTTATGGTTTTTGTGAATTATTAAGTTTTATAATCTCCAGGAGATCTGCAAACTTCATTCCACAAGCATTATATCTTATCTTGTTTTCTAGGATTTAGTAACTTATATAGGATGCCGCCGATTTTACGCGAGGTTGTCTTGTCTATTTTGTCAGGTTTTACAGGTTATGTATGACAAGAAGATGATTTATATTCTGGAAGGGAAGCTTTGATTGTTCATTTTCTTGGAGGAAGATTTAACCTGGCCACCTTATTATCCATACCGAGCGAATCAGGGGAGTATTTGATTTCATTCTCTTTACTTTTTCACTTTTACATTCTTTACTTGAACATTGGGGACAATGTTCATCTTAAGTGTAAGGGGAGGGTAAAAAGATGATACCTTACATATGCACTTTCGCTTGAGTTTGTTTTGTGGTAGATGTGTAATAAAACTATGAGAAATACTTGTTAGTGCAATTTTAGCGCCAAATTTAAAATTTTTTACAACATTTAGGAGTGAAACTTTAGCCATAGCAAGCGTCTCATGGATAGGAGATTGTATGACTAGCACATAACCGTATATTCAGAAAAATTTTCCACCCAAATATGTGAGGTTCGCCTTTAGATTTGATAGGAAAAGCATTCATTATTAGTGCTTATGAGTGTACCGGTAGCATTTAGATTCTAGAACTTGCGTTAGTGATGCATCCCGAGACCGCTAGTGAGACTACATTCGTGTAGTAGGATTTACTACATGATAAGAGGCATTAGGATTACCCTTGTGTTAAACCCGTATTATAATTACTTGACCATTTAAGTCATATTACTTGGCTAGTTAAGTCAACTAATTTTTCCCACACCCTTAGCGTGTACTTATTTTTAGTACACGATACCTCTAGTACACCCTTCCGAGCCTATCTTTTCGTTTCTAACTTTAAGCATCTTACTTAAAGGAAGAATTTGTTACACCCCAATTAAATGTATAACCAAATCGCCTTAGCCTTCCGTGTATGCGCTCATTTTTAGTGCATTATTGTTATTTGTTAAACCCTAAGTTAACTATCTAGTTGATTACATGGTTGCTAAGTCGAGTCATATCCTTGTACATATTGTTTTGGGACGATTGGGACTCATGGGTAAGTACTTATTTTATGGAGTAATGGGGAAGAACATCATATATTACCCCCATATGTACGTTAATCTTAAAAGTGCTCCAAGTGTTTTGATTTTCTTAATTCGAGTCATTAGTTTAGTTAATTGTAAAGTATGTAAAGATTCAAGTGTAAGGGGAATTACCATTCCCTATGATGTATTATTTTGGATGGTAGGGTAAGAGTGTATGCAAAAAAAAAAAAAAAAAAAAAAAAAAAAAAAAAAAAAAAATCGAAAAAATCAAGAAAATATATATATATATATATATATATATATATATATATAAAAACCATACGGACTACCATCCCTTTTTATTCTATGTTCATTTTATGTTTTTGTTATTTTTCATTTATTAGCTTAAGTCGAGTCTAGTCTTGGCTTAGCAACGCCACATTGTACATGTAATTAACCAAGATTGTTAACTCGCCACCAGTAAAACTTCCTTTATCCAACAAAATGTGTATTTCATATCCTTACACCTAAAGTTACAACCCTTTAAAAGACCTCTTTGATAGTTTATCCTAGGTGCTTACGCCAGGTGGTGGAGGTTTGATCCTTTCCCAAGCCTATGGTAATCTATTTTGCTATGACAGGTAGTGAGAGATATCTTCCGTTTCCATTTTGTAATTTACACTTTATTACACCCGAGATATGTGAGTATCTAAACACTATTTGTGAGGTGCTTGTGTATGACCTCCGTGCTTGTCTATTGGTCTTTAGTGGAACGATTATTTGTTGTAATTACTTTTATATTAGTGTTAAATGGCCCTTAACTTGTATTTTGACTAGAATAAAAGCGCATTTGCTTGAGGACAAGCAAATCTCAAGTGTAAGGGTATATGATGAGGCGAAAAATGGTCCGTTTTTAGGGGGTCATTTAAGCCCGAATTCTAATTTATTTGATCAAATATTGCCCTAAATCGTTCCTTTTGTGATTTTAGGTACTTTGGGAGTGAAATCTGGAAAAGGAAGCAATTCGGACGTTTTTAGAGCATAAAAGTGAAGAAAACGCCAAAGTCTTAATTTTCCATGCTGGGAACAGTAGGTGACGGCGTCAAGAGTAATTTCCTGACGGCGTCAAGAGCAAAATTCCATGACGGTCCAGAAGAGATTTGACGGCGTCATGAAGGTAGGGCGTCAAGAGTAAAAGTCATGACGGCCTGGAAATGATTAAGTCTTGACGGCGTCAAATGTAGATCAAGGCAGTCCGAGAATAGTTTTGGCGGCGAGGTGACGGCGTCACAAGATTTGTCTTGACGCCGTCAGACCCCTTTTCCTATATATAGTTTTCTATTTTTTCACAAAAAAGGAGAGAAGTTTTAAAGAGAAGTTTTGAGAGAAACCGTAAGTACGATTTTGGTGTAACTTTACAGGTTTTTCAAGGGTTCCAACCCCTTGATACCTTGCATGTGTAATCAAGATAAATGTTCTTCTAATTCAATCAATATGTCTATGTGTTGGTTGTCTATATCTTGTTCTTGTCTTAATTCCATCATGCTAGGCTAGATCTATCTTGTGTTTGCTTAGATCTAATGAAACCTAAATGTTGATTATGTGTTGATTACTTGTTTATATTTGTTTTGGATGAATGATTCATATGTTAGGCTTAAGAAAACTGGCAGATCTCCAATTCGTAACATGCTTGAACGTCTTAAGAAACATGAACCGACGCGCACTAGGTCTTTATTGGTTGTATTTAATGCATGAGCCACTGTTTACAATCCCTATAGTTGTGTTGGGCATGGTGTAGGAGGAGATAAGAGCTCATAGAATTGGGGAGTTAAGTGTGCCACCCCATGAATGGTATTAAGGAATACGATCCGTCATCCATACAATTATAACAAGTAATTAACGTGTAAAAGATGTCTAGGGAGTAGTGAAATCTAAGTAAACACATTTTCTCCAATTACTGCTCACAACTTCAGTATAATTTAGTTTATTTTCATTTTTAGTATTTTATTTTGATTGCATCTTAGTATTGGGTTAGTTGAATAGCAACTAATTCCGCCCAAATCCTTCAAACCCGAGATTTTAAATTGCTTTTCATAAAATATAAAAATACAAAAAGAATCTTCCCTCACCTTTAGAACTAGTATTTAGGTTTTCTAATCCTAGCGACACTATTCCTAGCTAAACGATCAATCCCCCGGTACTTGTCACTATACTATACTACAACGATCAGGTACACTGCCTGGTGGGGGTTGTAAGCTTCTCAAGATCCCTTGAGAGGTAAAGCCTGGTGCGATTCCCACGTATCAAGACGACTTGAATACGTTCCGGTCGTCAATGAATTTCCCGACATATTCCCCAAAGACTTTCCCAGTCTTCCACCTGTGCGTTAGGTGGAATTCCAAATTGAACTTGTGCCTGGAGCAGCACCAGTTGCAAAAGCACCCTACAGACTAGCGCCGTCTGAATTAAAGGAACTATCTGAGCAATTGAAAGAATTGTCAGATAAAGGTTTTATCCGACCAAGTTCATCACCATGGGGAGCTCTAGTCTTATTCGCTAAGAAGAAAGATTGATCATTCAGAATGTGTATCGATTGTCGAGAATTGAACAAACTCACGGTAAAGAATCGATATCCATTACCCAGGATTAACGACTTGTTTGATTAGTTACAAGGATCGAGTGTATACTCAAAGATTGACCTACGTTCAGGTTACCACCAACTTAGAGTTCGGGAAGAGGATAATCCCAAAACCACCTTCAGAACCCGTTACGGACATTTCGAGTTCCAGGTAATGCCATTTGGTTTAACCAATGCACCTGTTGTGTTCATGGATCACATAAACCAAGTATGTAAACCTTACTTGGACAAATTCGTAATTGTGTTCATCGACGACATCCTAATCTACTCCCGCAATGAGAACAAACATGCAATTCATCTGAGGACAGTCTTGGAATTACTTAGGAGAGAGCGATTGTATGCCAAATTCTTGAAATGCGACTTCTGGATCTACACCGCACAATTTCTTGGTCATATTGTCATTAGTCAAGGTATTCATGTAGACCCCGCCAAGATTGAAGTCGTGAAAGATTGGGCATCTTCAACCAACCCTACCGAGATTCACCAATTCTTGGGTCTTGCTGGTTACTACAGGAGATTCATTGAAGGATTTTCAAAAATCTCGAAGCCTTTGACCGAACTGACTCAGAAGAACAAGAAATTTGTCTAGGAAGAAAAGCACGACTCAACCTTCCATCTCCTGAAGCGAAAACTTTGTGAAGCACCAATATTGGCAATACCCGAAGGAAGTGAGGACTTCGTGGTATACTGTGATGCTTCGTATCATGGTTTAGGAGCCGTATTGATGCAGTGAAACAAAGTGATAGCTTACGCCTCACGACAACTTAAGAAACACGAGGAGAACTATACAACCCATGACCTAGAATTAGGAGCCATAGTATTCGCCCTTAAGTTATGGAGACACTACCTGTATGGCACACAATGCACCGTATACACTGACCACAAAAGCCTCCAACACATCTTAGACCAGAAGGAACTGAACATGAGACAACGTAGATGGTTAGAATTACTTAGCGACTACGACTGTGAAATCCGTTATCAACCTGGTAAAGCCAACATAGTGGCAGATGCCTTAAGCCAGAAGGAACGACTTAAACCTTTTAGGGTTAGATCATTAGGAATAACAATCTCTTCACCCATTCCTTCCCAAATACTCAACGCACAAACCGAAGCCCTTAAGGAAACAAACCGACCTAAGGAAAAGATTTATGGCATGCCAGAAAACCCCAATGGTTTTTTGAAACGAGCTGATGGAACACTCTGTTTCAAAGAGAGAAGTTGGATTTCTCTCTATGGAGGTATAAGAGACCTCATCATGCATGAATCCCTCAAGTCAAAACCATCCACCCTGGTTCTGACAAAATGTACCATGACCTAAAGAAACTTTACTGGTGGCCAAACATGAAAGCCGACATTGCTGAGTTTGTCGAGAAATGTTTGACTTGTTCACGAGTAAAGGCAGAATACCAAAAACCTTCAGGATTATTAACCCAACCCGAGATCAATGTTCTGAAAGGCTCAAGGCGCACTAAGGCGCAAAGGGGTCAAAGAGCCTTGAGTCGAGGCGCAAACCAAGGCACGGGATTCATAAATATGAGGCGCACTATACATTTAGGTTTTTTTTATAACATATGTGACAACTTATGCTGCTTAAATAACACAAAAATATCAATATTCAATGCATAATGCCACTTAATAGTTATTACATTGCATTTAAACCCACAATATTAAGCAGGCAATATATCAAAATCCATGAACTACCCTAAATTCCTGAATATACATTACAATATATGAGTTTATGACTTATAAAATTTAACAAATTACCATGTATCAAACTATCAACTATCAACAACAAAAAACTATGTTTGTTTGGTAACACTTAACACTAAAGAAACAACATTTGTATCTGATAATAAGCTAGTATTCTTAGACATTATATTACAAAAAATCATAGTTTTTTGTTGATTGTGTGTTTTAGTTGTTTTCTAAAATATTAGGGTTATTAGATACTTTATAACTTAAAGGGCCAAATGTATATAACATGTAAGCCCAAAATGTATCTTACGATTAAGAAAAAAAGGCCAAAACCCCGTTACATCTTCTAGGCGCACAAATCGCCAAGGCGCTAAAGCGCAAAAATCCCCAAGGCGCTGCGATTTTTACGGGATTCATGCATGTCGTGAGCCTCGATCTAAAAAAATCCCAAAGGCTGGAGCCTCGTGGGATTTAGGGAGTAGGCGCGCCTTAGGCGCGATTTTTAAAACTATGCCCGAGATACCCGAATGGAAATGGGAACGTATTACCATGGACTTCATCACCAAACTACCCAAAACCTCAACCGGTTTAGACACCATCTGGGTCATTGTAGATAGTCTAACTAAATCTGCTCACTTCCTACCGATCAAAGAAACTGACGAGATGAGTACGTGATACGTGGGAATCACATCAGGCTTTACCTCTCGAGGGATCTCGAGAAGCTTACAATCCCCACCAGGCAGTGTACTTGATCGTTGTAGTATAGTATACTGACAAGTACCGGGGGATTGATCGTTCAACTCATGAATAGTGTTGCTAGGATTAGAAAACCTAAAAACTAGATCTAGAGGTGAGGGATGATTCTTTTTGTATTTTTATATTTTTATAAAAGCGATTAAAATCTCGGGTATTGGAAGAGTGGGCGGAATTAGTTGCTAATCAACCAACCCAATAACTAAAGATGCAATCAAAACAAAATAACAGAAATGAAAATAAAGGTAATTAAACTAGTGGTGTGAACAATAATGGGGAAAATTGTGTTTACTTAGGTTTCATTACTCCCTAGATATCTTTTACATGTTGATAGTTTGTTACAATTGCATGGATGACGGGTTATATTCCTTAATACCATTCGTGGGGTGGCGTACGTACTTCCCCAACTCTATAAGCTCCTACTTCACTCCTATGTTGAGCCTGCAAGAAGCTCCTAACATGGGATCATTAGAATTCGCTCATGCATTAAATATAACCATAATAACCTAGTACGCATTGGTTCATGTTTCTTAAGATGTTCAAGCATGTTACCTATGGAAGTCTGCCAGTTTTTTTAAGCCTAACATCGAAATAATTCATCCGTAACAACTATAAATAAACAATCAACCCATAATCAACATCTAGGTTTCACCACATCTAAGCAAACACACAAAAGATCTAGCCTAGCATGTTAAATTCAAGACAAGCATAAGATATATTCAAACAACACATAGACATATTGAATGAATTGAAAGGATACTTATCTCAATTGAACATGAAAGGTTTCAAAGGGTAAAAACCCTTGAAAGAACAGTAAAATTCGTGCTAGGGTTTCTCCAAAGTTATCCCCTCTTAAGTTATATCTTAATGAATGAAAATTGCAAAACTATATATAGATTTTACAGGGTGACGGCGTCAAGAAGGAATTTCTGACGCCGTCAACTCGTCGCCCCTAATGAGTTCGGATTGCCTAGATCCAAGTTTGACGCCGTCATGTGCAATTTAGTTGTAGGCCGTCACCATATCATGAACCATGACGGCCAAGCTTGACGCCGTCACGATTTCTCTGGATCGTCACCACTTCCACCTCTTGTTTACTCTTGACGCCGTCACATGAAGCCTCTTGACGCCGTCAGGTACTGTTCCCAGCCAGGAAAATTAAGACTTTGCCGTTTTCTTCACTTTTATGCTCCAAAAACGTCCAAAATGCTTCCTTTTCCAGAATTCACTCCAAAAGTACCTAAAATCACAAAAGGAACGATTTAGGGCAATATTTGATCAAATAAATTCAAATCCGGGCTTAAATGATCCCCTAAAAACGGCTCATTTTTTGCCTCATCAGTACGCTCGCGCAGTTATACCTCAAAGAAATAGTGTCACGACATGGAGTGCCTATTTCAATCATCTCCGACCGAGATAGCTGTTTCACCTCTCATTTTTGGAAGACTTTGCAAAAAACCTTAGGAACCAAATTAGATATGAGCACGGCTTATCACCCCCAAACCGATGGACAGAGTGAGAGAACCATCCAAACCCTAGAAGAAATGCTACGAGCATGCGCGATCGACTTCGGAAAAGGTTGGGATAGACACCTACCTTTGGCCGAGTTTTCCTACAACAATAGTTACCATGCCAATATTAAGGCAGCACCCTTCGAAGCACTTTACATTCGAAAGTGCAGATCACCTATCTGTTGGGCCGAAGTTGGAGAGACACAACTTACAGGGGCCGATCTCATTCATGAGACAACGGAAAAGATAGTGAAGATCAAACAACGTCTGCAAGCTGCCAGAGACAGGCAGAAGAGTTATGCTGACGTAAGACAAAAACCCATGGAATTCCAAATAGGAGACAAGGTCATGTTAAAGGTATCTCCTTGGAAAGGAATGATATGTTTCGAAAAACGTGGAAAACTAAACCCTAGGTATATTGGTCCCTTTAGGATCCTAGAAAGGATAGGACCAGTTGCTTACAAACTAGAACTACCTATAGAACTTAACTGAGTGCACGACACCTTCCATGTATCGAACCTAAAGAAATGCTTGTCCGATGAATCTCTTGTTATCCCTTGGAAAGAGATTCAGCTCGACGACAATCTTGTCTTCAAGGAAAAACCAGTAGAAATCATGGACAGGGAGGTCAAACAACTGAAACACCATCGCATCCCCATTGTTAAAGTTCGCTGGGACTCTAAGCGAGGACCGGAGTACACATGGGAATGCGAAGACCAAATCCGCAACAAATACCCACACCTCTTCTCCTAGGCATCACCAACAACCGTTTCAGCTTGAATTTCGGGACGGAATTCACTGTAAGGGGTATGTACTGTAACCACCCGTAATTTTCCCTCATGAATAATAAATGCAAACCTATGATTTACAAATCATTACGATAATTAAAAACCATTTTTACCAATAACAATTTTTTTTTTGTTAGTCGAGATATACTTTTTTAATCACAATTTCGTTTGTGATCACCGTTTACTTTGGAACGCGCTTACACACGAACCTAGATAGTCTAAGTATCGCGAATTAATTTTTATAACTAACGCTTATTAAGTAACGTGATATATATATATATATATATATATATATATATATATATATATATATATATATATATATATATATATATATATATATATATATATATATATATATAGGGTAGGGATCCAATAAGAAGAATAATTAAAATGAGAAGGGTAAGAAGTAATTTTAGCCACACATTTTATATGGGAGGGAAAATTTGAATGAAGATGCATCCATTTTTTAGGTGCATCTAGAATGTGTGGTTGTGGTTACTTCTTATCCTTCCTATTTTAATTATTCTTCCTATTTGATCCTAACTCTCTCTCTCTCTCTCTCTCTCTCTCTCTATATATATATATATATATATATATATATATATATATATATATGTGATCTTTTGAGAAGGGTCCTTATAATGAGAAGGCTAGGAAGCCACCACAGCCCGCCATGTGTCCTTAATTATATTTTCATTAAGATTAATACTTGCAGGGGTATTTTAGTCATTCTCATCCAACCTTATATAAACATTTTATCTTTCATTTATCTTCATTCTCACACAGTTCCTCTCATATGTTCCTTCGATCATCACCATTACCACCGCCACTCTCCTCCACCTTCCCCACCGCCACCGCCACCGCCAATCTCCTCCACCTTCCCCACCGTCACCGCCACCGCTACTCTCCTCCACCTTCCCCACCGTTCTCCACCATACCTTCACCACTGGTAACCATCATTATCCTTCATCTTCATTATCTCATAAGATTCGATTTCTTAATTCAAAGAGTAATTCATCAACCTGATTCAAAGTCAACAAATTCAACATCTATTTTCGAGATGCCGATTGATTCATCTAACTCTACTAAGTGTAGCTCTTCTAAAGTTAATGAATGTAATCTCCTGATTCAAACACCTACCGTTTGGTTTATGTGTTTTTATTGATTTTATTCAATGTTTGATTTAAAATTACATCATGTTTTCTTCTAAATCTGGAATAAATTGTAGAAAAATATAGATATAATACATGTTTAAGAATGTTGCATACAAGGTGTTTGATAAAATGTCTCAACAAGACTTTATAACTGTGATGCAGTAGTATTTCATATTATGATGCAGTAAATTTTTTACTTTAACTGTGATGCAGTAGGTTATTTGTGTTTATATGTTTAATTATTTAAGCAATGCATTTAATTTTGAACTGTGATGCATTATGTGTTCAGTTTTCATGTATAAGGATGTATTAGGTTAAGCGTCGGTTTCGTTATGTCCGTAATGTTTGACTAGTTTATGCATAGTATGTTTTATATTTTGAAAAGTGCTTGTGCGATAATTTGTAATGATGATGCAGTTGTTTTAATGAATTGATGTAGTGAGATGTATTTCGAAGTAAATACTGTTTGGTTAGGTCGTGATTAGTGTGTTTTAGATTTCAAAAAGTGTGTATGAGTGTATTTGAGTGTCTGATGCAGTAGTTTAATGAATTGATGCAGTATGATGTGTTTTGTGGAAAATATTGTTTGACTAGGTTGTTCGTAGTGTGTTTTAGATTTCGAAAAGTGCTTTTGTGAGTATTTGTAATGATGATGAAGTAGGTTTAGTGAATTGATGCATTAAGATGTATTTTGCAGCAAATATTGTTTGATTATGTCGTGCTTAGTGTGTTTTAAATTTTGAAAAGTGCGTGTGAGTGTATTTGAATGCTTGATGCAGTAATTTTAATGAATTGATGCGTAGGATGTGTTTTGAGGCAAATATTGTTTTGCTATATTTTTCATAGTGTGTTTTAGATTTCAAAAAGTGCTTGTGCGAGTATTTGTAATGATGACGCAGTAATTTTAATGAATTGATGCAGTAAGATGTATTTTGTAGCAAACATTGATGTAGTATGTCTCGTATCCCACTAAACTTGGTGCTAAAGTTTCTCAAAGTCCTCAAGACACATTTTTAATATGTTTTGGACCTTCACATAACAACAAATGAGCCAAGACAAACTATAATGATAGTTTTCTTGTTTTTTCTCTTGTTAACATACCACAAGGACGTATACGTGTAATCCTTTCCATTCTCTACTCGTTTTACACTCAAGAGGCAGCCATGAGGTCTCATAGAAGAGTCATGCATAGTTTAAAAGGGATTTACCTTCCCTACACCAATAATCTCAACTTCTATTCACGTTTCTTGTTGATTTCCTTCAGCATAGAACTCCACAAGGACAAAATCATGCAACAACTATACTATTTGCATGAAAATCATCAAATCTCCTTGTTGACCAAGTTTTACAACACCAAACGCAAACATAAAACGTTTGGATTCTTTCTTTTGCTCGTATACATACAAGGATGACTTAATTGCTTCACTCTCATCATCACACATACTAACTACACTGTTTGAGTTCCAATTTCTCGTACCCTACTCCCTTGGTCACCAAGTTCATGTTTCTCACGTTTCTAAAACTCACACATATATATACATGCTGGCATGCATGTATACGAACCATGAAAGCTCCCTAAGTCTCCATTTCCACTCACAAAACTCACTTCTAAATCCCCTTAGTAACGTATTACTTTGGTTAAGTTTGGGAGCCTTGTACCAAGCCATACTATACGTTTGGTGACTTGTGTGTACGTAGGAGTCAAGCTCAAGTTTCCCTTGCTCGTTTCTAGCCACCAAATCTCGTCTCTACTCCACCAATACTTGGTGAGGTAAGCCACGACCACCCTTTTTGATATTTCATTCACGACTTATTTTATTACCACACATTTACTTTAGCTATTTTCTAGTTAATATTAAGATATAACATATAAGTATTAGTGGCTAAACTACAAGTTTAACATAACATAAACCAAGTTTACTAAGATACATTACACTAATAACAACTTATAAGCACTCTATTAGACACGTTTCTAAGTCCCATGACCTATACGATTTCAACTTCCCAACACTTAGAATATTTTAGAACACAAAACTATTTTAGCCATGGTTATGATCGACATACTTTCGCCTTGTATTTTCTAAAATATACACACGACATATCATTTTTATGGCTTAAACTAATATTTCAGATGGTAAACTAATAAGCTTGGCCTTAAACTCACTCCCATAAACTCACACGATCCCTCGTATAACCCTAAAGCTTGTCAAGTTTTCTTAAAACTTAAAACCTACATTTGGGCTTATAAGCCCATTAAGCCAAAAATAAGCTTATGTGATAAGCTGATCCTATAAGATGTTTTCTAAAAATTTTAGAGTCCAAAATTAAGCCTAAGGCTAAGCCAAAAAGTTTCTTAAGCCCAATGATTTGAAAAACCTTAACAGGCCTTGGATTTAACTCGTTAAAGGCCCATTTAGTGAAAAATAAGCTCTTTTGGAAAATAAGCTGGTTTTAAAACTCAAATAAGTTGTTTTAAACTTATTTAGAAAATAAAAAGATTAAGTTTTGAAGTTGGTGAAATTTGTACTATTTTTGCAAAAATTTTAAACTCGAGAGACTAAAACTGTAAATATGAAAAGTTTAAGGGAAAACTATCATTTTGGCATTTTTGTGATAAAAACTATAAATTCAGAAAGTTTTGGGTATAAAATGTTAATATAAAAGAGTTTTGGACTATAAGTGAAAATAAATAACGTTTTGGACTAACGGTGTAAAGTTATGCCGTTAGGGGGTTAAAATGTACACTTTTCAAAACTTAAAGGTTCTTAATAAAATATAAATGTTATAATTTATATTTTATATATATAAGTATTTTAAATAAAACCGATTCGATCAAGCACTTTTCGATAAATAAATATATATAGTTTATATATATAACGTAATAATGAAAATAATAAACAAAAAACATTTAACAATTAACACATTCTCTCAAACCCATTTCACTTTTCGACACCTATTCACCGTTTGTCATTCACACCGACCTTCGTAACCTCTCGAGGTATAACGTCACATTCCGTATTTTCTTATATATAAGTATACATACATACATACATACATACATACATACATACATACATACATACATACATACATACATACATACATATATATATATATATATATATATATATATATATATATATATATATATATATATATATATATATATATATATATATATATATATGTATAATACTACGATAACCAAATAGTTAAAATGATTAACCAAAGCTTAAACCCGAATTTGGTTTTACCAACCATCGACCTCGTTCTTTTTCATTAAATCTCTATACTACGTCACCAAGAACATGCTCACGAGTTATACTCTGAAATATAACTTTTGTTCTTGAACTTCAGGTATTTGAACACGCACGTTTAAGTTGCTACGAGTCAGTAACAAAACAATACACTATAATAAACAGCTTTCGCGATAAACTGAACTTAGACTATCAAACACTGAAAACTTGCCATATATTTTACTTAGGTTGTGTGTTGAAGCCGTTTCCACCTATCGTTTGAATAACGATACTAGTACTACCGAGCTATCCAGGTGTGTGTTCATAGCCCACTCTTTAAACTTTTAAACTCTTTTTTGGGGAGATACATGCTTCAAACCCGAACACAAGCTTTTTAGTATGCTATGCCTGATGTTTTTATTGCTTAAGTAGGTATTACCAAAAGCCCCTTGATCATGAACCTTAATCACTTGTGAGTGAACGTGAATATCTGGGAATAGATCTATTTGGGACTGACAATCCCCGTTTAGTTTAGCTAGGATGAGCGACTAGGCGCACAATATTTAACAACTCATAGGTTACTGGCAAAGACCTATCCTTAGGGCACCCCTTTTATATTAGTTTACATCACACATTGATGCCTGTCTAATTGTTGCGTGTCATGAGCTGAATGCAATAACAAACTTGATTTTTAAACTTATTAGTTGGTTATCGATACAATTAACATCCTTACTTGTGCTCAAACTTTAAACTTAAACCTATGGACATCACTCAACTTTTGTTGACTTTTAGCATGTCATCTTAGGTTATTAAGGCATGGATGATCAAGGCACGGAGAAGGCCATTAACCCGGGCACGGGTTTTCTAAAATAAACATTTTCTTTATCATTCAACTAAATAAAACATATCTGCGAAGATATGACTCGTCTTTCTAAAACTATTTCCGTACTCAAACATTTTAAATGAATGATAAAATGTGTTTTCAAAATGTTTACTATGATTGTGACAAAGATCCACTACATAATACCCCGTTAAGTCTTCCGCTGTTGTTAATCGAATTTAGGGGGTGTTACACTTGAGATTTGCTTGTCCTCAAGCAAATGCGCTTTTATTCTAATCAAAATACAAGCTAGGGGTCATTTAACACTAATATAAAAGTAATTATAACAAATAATAATTCCACTTCAACCAAAACAAGCACAGAAATTATACACTAGCATCTCACAAATAGTGTTTAGATACTCACATCTCTCAGGTGTAATAAAAGTATATATCACAAATGAAAATGGAAAACATCTCTCACTACCTGTCATAGCACATAGATTACCATAGGCTTGGGAAAGGATCAAACCTCCACCACTTGGCATAAGCACCTAGGATAAACTATCAAAGAGGTCTTTCTAAAGGGTTGTAACATGAGGTGTAGGGATATGATAAACACGGTTTTGTTGGATAAAGGCAATCTTTACTGGTGGCGAGTTAATCATCTTGGTCAATTAGATGTACAATGTGGCGTTTCTAAGCCAAGACTCGACTGAACTTAAGCTAATGAAAACTAACAAAAACATAAAAAGTAACATAGAAGGAAACGGGATGGTAGTCCGTATGTTTTTTTCTTTTTTTATTATTATTTTTTTTTTGCATACACTCTTTCCCTAACATCCATAATAATACATCATAGGGGATTTACATTCCCCTTACACTTGAATTTTTACATACTTTACAATCAACTATTCTAATGACTCAAATTAAGATAATCAAAACACTTGGAGTACTTTTTAATATTAACGCACATATGGGGGTAATAATTGATGTCTTCCCCAATACTCCATAACAATAGTACTTTACCCAATCGTCCCAATCGTCCCAAAGCAATATGTACGAGATGTGACTCGACTTAACAACCATGTAATCAATTAGACAATTAACTAAGGGTTTAAACAAATAACAATAATGCACTAAAGATGAGTGCATACACTGAAGGCTAAGGCGATTTTGGTGTACATTTGGGGTGGATTGTAAACAAATTCTATCTTTAAGTAAGATGCTTAAAGTTAGAAACGAAAAATATAGGCTTTGAGGGGTGTACTAGGGGTATCGTGTACTAAAAATGAGTACAACGCAAAGGTGTGGGAAAATTAATTGACTTTACTAGTCAAGTGTATTGACTTTATTGGTCAAGTAATTATGATACGGGTTTAACACAAGGGTTATCCTAATGCCTCTTATCATGTAGTAAATCCTACTACACGAATGTAGTCTCACATGTGGTCTCGGGATGCATCACTATCACAAGTTCTAGAATCTAAGTATTACCGGTACACTCACAAGCATCTTTTCCTAACAAATCTAGGGGCGAACCTCACATATTTGGGGTGGAAAATTTTTGAGTGGTACGGTTTTTGTGCTAGTCATACAACTCCTATCCATGAGACACTTATTAAGGCTAAAGCTTCATTCCTAAATGTTGTAAAAAATTTTAAATTTGGCGCTAAAATTACCCTAACAAGTGTTTCTCTTAGTTTTGTTACACACCTACTATTGAACAAACAAACATCAAGTGCAATTACATTCTCTAAGGTATCATCATTTACCCTCCCCTTACACCTAAGCTGAACATTATCCCTAATGTTCAATAAAAAGGATGTAAAAGTAACGAAGGTAAAAGTATGAAACAAATACTCCCCTGATTCGTTCGGTGTGGATAATGTGTTAACATGGTTAGATCCTCCTCCAAGAAAATGAATGTTGAAAGCTTCCCTCCAGAAATATAAATCATCTTCTTGTCCAATATAACCTGTTAAACCTGAGAAAACAATCATGGCAAACCTTACGTAAAATCAACGGCAATCTCTATATATAATAGAATCCTAGAAAGCAAATAAAGATATAATGCTTGTGGAATGAATATTTGCAGATTTCTTGGAGTTTATAAAACTAAAGATTTAACAAAAACTCTATGACTCCGGCAGAAAAACAAAACTTGTAAAATTTTTCAGAATTTTACACTTGACGCTTTCAGAATGCTCTGACATAAATCTTATGTTAAGTTTCCGGAAAATTTCAGGAAAAACTCACGCCTTAATTCCTTGAAATCCTGAAAAATATCATTATGACTCGATACAAGCATTTGACTCAAACAAATATTAATATGCATATTCGTTTAATATTGTTGTGATTCAAGTCCAATCTCGTTCTTAGAAACAAATTTAGATTTCCCTTACACTTATCTTTTGCAAAATACCTTTATATGTAATTAAGACGAAGTTAAAAACAAAATAAAGCATTTTTACAATTTACCTTGAAACATAAGCCATAAACGATAAAAAATAAAACATGCATACGAAAACAAATAAAATCAAACAAACAAACAAACAAAGCTTGTGTTGCCTCCCAAGAAGCGCTTTTCTTTATTTACGAGTCTTGTAGCTAAACTCAAAGTCATGGGCTATTACGTTTTCCTTTCCCACTTTTCAATCGATTCTGTTAACCTTTGAGCTACTTCCATGCCGACTCTATACTTGGGTCCTAGGGTTAAGCATTCTTTATAATAAAGGATCCTCTTTTCCCAGACAAAATTCATTCCCTTTTACTTATCTTCTTCGTTAATGTCCTCAATTGCACTAATGTTATCTTTTTCTAATTAAGAAACATAACGGAATTCTCTCATCTTATTAGGCATCCTATATGTGACTTTATTGGTTTCATTAGAGAATTGGACCGTTCCCTCCAACCAATCGTATTTTAACTTGGACTCCTCAACAAATGGCTTACCTAATACAACATGGGATAAGCGACAATCTATAACACTAGCCAAGTCTTCAACAACCATAAAGTCAATGATATAAGTAAAGTTACCAACAAAGACATGTAAACCTTTAACTCTCCTGACAAAATTACAAATTCCGCCGGGGTATTTGAGATCCGTCCTAGGTTCGATTCTTGTTTCTACAATATCATTATAAACGCTTGAAGACATAATGTTGATTGGAGATTCGAAATCGATGTAGGCTTGATCAATGCATTTATATCCAATCATACATGGTATCTTCACATTCTCAGGCTCACCTCTCTTTATCTCAGGGTCAATCTTAACAAAAGGGGGCCGGGGATTATCAACAAGATTGTTATAGTAAGGGATTTCCTCCTTAGTGGGATATAGATTGAAATAATCATCAAGTTTTGAGTCTATCTCCCCTTCCATAAGTCCCTCTACATTATCAACAACCGCAAAATCATTAGGTCCTAAGTCCTCACTCGTATACAATGTGATTACTTGTAACACCCCAACCCGACATGGGTCCGGAGCGCTACAGTATGGTGACATATCAAAGCATACAAAGCATACAACGCAAGCGGAAGACTTATAAACATAAAGTTACAAAGCATATTCTAAAGATTACAAAGGAAATACTAACTCTATACAAGAATGAGAATACCAAAGCTAAACAAAATCTAATCGAATCCAAGTCCAAGTCTAATCCAAGTGTCAAAGGCTTCTAATCATTGGGGTAGTCCACTAACGCTCCTATGCACTCTTCACCCAAACCCAGCTTCCAACCTAAAACCTGCTGCAGGAAAAGAAATGCGGCTGAGCTTAAAAAGCCCAGTGAACAGATATATAGCAAAACAAATGGATAATCGAAATGTAAATAAGCATATGAAACGGAAAGCATAAACTCCTGTTGAAAGAGAAAGTCATCTGTCAAATGCATAAGAGATCAACGAACAACTGAACGAATATCATAAGTCAAACGAAACGAAGCATCATAGATATATCAAGCATAAAAAAAATCATAAGAGAATTAAGAGCACGTATCAACAAAGGCTTGTCCACCAGAGACACTCGAATGGACAAAAGAAATAAAGGAAAGCCACGAGCCGACCTACCAGAGACACTCGAATAGGTCTAATCACATAATCATATATCCGTCAAATCATAAGTTGTACAAAGAGGGGCGACCTCCAAGTACCAGACGTGAAAGGGGTACAAGGCACGTACAGCCAGTCACAAAATCAAATCATATCATATCATATCAAACATACCTAGGATGCATCCATACGCCCCCCACAAACAAATCATATACAAAGTGGCCAAGTGATCACATATTATACCATAAACAGACGGGGACGCCGGGGACTAATCACACCGCCCCAGATAGTGTCATGCCATTGGTGCCTCAATGACACGCCCATGGTACCTCCATGAGTAGACTAGAAACTCGGGCATCAAAACAGAACATATTAGAACAAACAAAGCAAAGCTATCCATAAAAAAATGCTCCCAGAGCATGACAGAACAGAATGCTCCCAGAGCATAATATAACAGAATCTTGAAATTACATAATCATAATCAAAGTGGTAGCAAATCAGAATCAAATCAGAGGTATCATAGCAAGGCTCATATCAAAAAGATCATATCAACAAATCATATCAAATGGATCATATCAATCATATCAAATGGGGAACATAGCAATGGCTTAGGGAATCTTAATACGAATCAAAGATCAAGATCAAGAGTCATGAGAGAGAAAACCCCTTACTGAAAGAGGATAGAATATCTGTACCTCAAACCGCAAATGAAACCATATCAGAGAACATAAGGATCGGAAGTTACTCCTTCTTCAGTGAATCTACACAAATTAATGATCGTCTTTATTATTCATAAGTTCATTTTAAATCAAAATACTCCTTTTAGGTTTCTTTCCATTTTTAATAACTTGCCAAATATAGTAACTTTCCTATTCTTAGCAGGTTTCCCGAATTAGTAAGTTTAACCAAGTTTAGTAAGTTTTTCGAATTAGTAACTTTATACTTTAAGGTTATAAAGGTCAATTAAATAATCTTTAAAGGTTAAAATGACGAATATGGTTGTTTGGGGTTTAATATTTTAATTTAGTAAATTTAGGGTCACATATGTAAATTATCAAAATTAATTATTAAAAATGTCAAATAAAATTATTTTAAGGTTTATACCATAATTTAAATCAAAATGATAATTTTAGAGCTCGTCGTTCATAATTTATATAATTTATTAACATACCCTCGACATTAAGATTTAGACCGCGATGACCTAAAATTTTATTATAACAAGCATGACTCGTGTATAAACTCGACACCTTTAACACACATTCGAAGCAACATATTAAATAATGAGACCAAATCATACCCTACCATCCTACCTTTTTTTTAAAAAAAACTCAAAGACACACATGCATGTAACGAAACCAAAACAGACTTCACAGTTAAAAAACATATTCACATTTCACTTGTTTACCATCACCTCAAGTCATACATTTACATGAATTTATTTGATAAACCCCAACTCATGCGTACAAAATAATCTCATCAACCATGCATGCATTTTGAAGTGCAAAATATACTTTAAGGTTACAACTTGGACAGATTAAAACCAAACTCGATGTCAAACATGAACACGAGTACACTAATATTCAACGAGTCCCATACTTTTAGTGACTTAATCAAGGTTTACATATATAGTTGTATGAATTTCATCCCATTAAGTTTATTTAGTTACTATAGACATCAAGGCCGGATTTGAGCAAGTGCAGGGTGTGCGATGGCACAGGGCCTCCATTTTCTCAAGGGCCTCACGATTATAGACTCTGTGATGGATTTAATTCGATGTTTGGCATAAAACTGATAACAATGCGTTCATGAATGACATAATATTTGATTTTACAGAAATAATGAGGTAAAAATGGATCAATATGAAGTAAATTCTAAAAAATGAGGTGGTCTTACAGAGGGGGTGGTTTACGTTTTTAACTTGTGAAGAAGATGACTATTTTGGGTAATTCACGTTTTTGCTCCCTAGAGTTTATACCTTTTCCATACTAGTCTTCTATTTTCAGAGTTAGTTCCAAAAAAGGTGAAAGTTTACATAATTTAGCAGTTTTTACCCTTGTTTAAAAATGTTACTAACAAAGGTCATAAATCACTCAAAATGTATTTACAAATTACAATATGTTACTTACTGTCTAAAATGTTTCCAAAAGCAGTTCAATAGAACTAATGTCAAAAATTGACGACAACTATTGTTTTTTCGCTTATGTACGCTTTGGAAAATTTTCATAGCTGTTAAATATTTACAAAATTTTGTGATATTTACAAGCTTTTCAACTATTTTAATTGTTTTTTAGTTCAAAGGGCCTCAAGTGTAATTATGGCACAGGGCCTCTAAAATCAACGAGACGGCCCTGATAGACATGACCCGAATTTACCGATTCAATCAACCTGAGCAGCTCAAGCACTTAACTAGACACATGCGAGACAATTAAAGTATCACGAGATCAGATCTAAACTACGAACCTTCGCGAGACCCGAACAAACTTAACGAGACACAACCAAACTCACATTCACACCAAGACACCACAAGCACACTCTTATTCACGTAAATATTCATACATGTTCCATTCATTTCGCATAGGTTTTTAATCCAGATTTTAGATCAGGTTTTATATAGATTACAAATGTATATTAAAGTCTTGATCAAGATGTATATCCTAGCATGTTTGAAAGACTCAAAACAACATAAAGATTGATGTATGACAGCCATGCTCGATATATAATATAAAGGTTTAAGATTTCATGAGACATATATCATTTGCATGATCATTTTAATGTAACATTAGATTAGGTCTTCCATGTTATTATACGTATATACATATATATGTTGTATGCATGTCAAGTGAATAGAAATGAAGAGGTCGATATACCTCTTGGATCGGATGTATGAACGAAAGCAAGAATAACCAGAACCGAAACCAAAGTCGATCAATCCAAAACGCCAATACCCTTCTTCGAAATACACTCCCGATCACCCAATGCACACCAAGCAAATCACCACCTGCTATCCATCGTATCTTCTTTTCTTGGAGAGAAAATGACCAGTCGATTATTAAAAGTGTTTGTAGGGTTTGTGAGTGAGTTTTGAAATGGTAAAATTGTTGAGATAAAGAAGCTGCAAGTGGGGTGGATTTAAGGGAAAATGGCCGAGTATATGGCTACAAATGTGGAAAACCAATTTTATTCCTTTCAAATGTGATATTATCTCTTTACCATGCATGTTGTGTACCCAACATAAAATGAATCAGATCCTTTAATGACATAGTTAACGTGTGATACATAAGTTTTCAAAACAAAATTTGGTCCAATTTATAAATGTTTTGTCGTGTGAAATGGGAGTCCAAACAATCTAAATACACTGGCCCAAAAAAAATGATCCAAACAATTTATCAAACGCCTTTCTAAACCTTCGTAACATGCGAATGTCGGGATGAATATTAAGTGGTGTCGTTTTATTTGTAGTTTAAGTTCAAGGTTCATAACTCACATATTCGTATTCAAAAATTTTAAATGATAGCTCCAATGACATGAATTCAAATATCGTTCAATATTTTAGGTTGTTATATTACTAACTCATTAAGTGTACTCTCAAGCTTAATATCAATTAACCTATTGAGCTTCCTAAGCTCTCTAACCTCGCTTTCAAGCTGATCACGCAAAACAATCATTTCCTCAGGTGAAAGGGACGGATTCGCGTTGTCCATAATGGCAAACGGAATAGTCAATGAACTTAATTTACTAACAAAGGCACAAAGAAAAAGATAGACTAAAGAGAACCTATAAAAATAAAAATAAAAATCTTACTAGAAAGGAATCTAGCAAGTATACCTAATAAAAAGAAATTTCAACCTAAACAATAACTATTCCCCGGCAGCGGCGCCAAAAACTTGATGCGTGGTTTTGCAACCTTGCAAAAGGTTTTACCTCTCAAGGGATCTTGAGAAGCTTGCAATCCCCACCAGGCAGTGTACCTGACCGATGTAGTATAGTGTAATGGCAAGTACGGGGGATTGATCGTTCTCCACAGGGAAGAGTGTTTGTTAGGATCAAAACTTAATTAAACTAGTTCTAGAGGTGAGGGATGATTCTTTTTGTATTTTTATGGTTTTATGAAAAGCAAGTAAAAATCTCATGTATTGGAAGAGTGGGCGGAATTAGTTGCTAGTCAACTAACCCAAATAACTACAAATCCAATGAAAATAAAATAACAAGAAAATAACATTTTGAGAAAAACCTTAGAATGAGAGAAACGTGTTTACTTAGATTTCACTACTCCCTCGCTATCTTTTATTAATTGATTAGTTTGTTACAATTGCATGGACGATGGGTTATATTCCTTAATACCATTCGTGGGGCCGTGTACGATATTCCCCAAATCTATGAGTTTCTACCTCTTCCTATGTCGAGCCGACAAATAGCTCCTAACATGGCATCCTTAGTAGTCACTTATGCATTAAATACAACCATTAAAATCGTAGTACACATCCGATTCATGTTTCTTAAGACTTTCAAGCAAGTTACCAATTGGAAGTTAGCAAGTTTTCTTAAGCCCAACATCGAAATTATTCATCCACAACAATTAATAACAAACAACCAACCAATAATCAATAGCTAGGTTTCATTACATCTATGCAAACACAAACAAACTCAGTCTAGCATGTTAAAGTAAAGACAAGCATAAGATAGAATCAAACAACACATAGATATATTGAATTATTATTGGGAAACTTATCTTTAATCAAACATGGATGAAAGAAGGGTTTGAAACCCTTACAAGAAGATTAAAATTCGTACTAGGGTTTCTCCAAGACTCTCCCAAAAGTTCTCTCTTTTATGAATGAAATTTAGAAAATTATATCATCGGATTTCCTAGATCCAGATCTGACGCCGTCTCGTTATAATCTTCACTTGGCCATCTCTTGTTAATTTATACGTGATGGCCTTGGCGTCACAAAGCGTGACGCCATCACACTTTAAATCCAAAATCCATTCTGGCGCGTCTAGTGTAACTTCATATCCACCTCTTTGCCATAACGTGATGCCGTCACATATAATGCGTGACGCCGTCAAGTACTATTTCCAGCTTGATTTGGAGACTTTGTCGTTTTCTTCACTTTTTCTCTCCAAAAATGTCCAAAATGCTTCCTTTTCCAGATTTTTTCTCCAAAATACCTAAAATGACAAAAGGAACGATTTAAGGCAATATTTGATCAAATAATCAAAACTTAAATGACCCCCTAAAATCGTAACACTTTTCGCCTCATCAAATACCCTTACACTTGAGATTTGCTTGTCCTCAAGCAAATGCGCTTTAATTCTAATCAAAATTCAAGCTAGGGGTCATTTAACACTAATATAAAAGTAATTATAACAAATAATTGTTCCACTTCAACCAAAACAAGCACGGAAATTATACACTAGCACCTTACGATTAGTATTTAGATACTCACATCTCTCGGGTGTAATAAAAGTATATATCACAAAAGAAAATGGAAAATATCTCTCACTACCTGTCATAGCACATAGATTACCATAGGCTTGGGAAAGGATCATACCTCCACCACTTGGCGTAAGCACCTAGGATAAACTATCGAAGAGGTCTTTCTAAAGGGTTGTAATGTGAGGTGTAGGGATATGATAAACACGGTTTTGTTGGATAAAGGCAATCTTTACTGGTGGCGAGTTAATCATCTTGGTCAATTACATGTACAATGTGGTGTTTCTAAGCCAAGACTCGACTCGACTTAAGTTAATGAAAACTAACAAAAACATAAAAAGTAACATAAAAGGAAACGGGATGGTAGTCCGTATGGGTTTTTCTTTTTGCATACACTTTTGCCCTAACATCCAAAATAATACATCATAGGGGATTTACATTCCCCTTACACTTGAATTTTTACATACTTTACAATCAACTATTCTAATGACTTGAATTAAGATAATCAAAACACTTGGAGTACTTTTTAATATTAACGCACATATGGGGGTAATAATTGATGTCTTCCCCAATACTCCATAACAATAGTACTTTACCCATGATTCCCAATCATCCCAAAACAATATGTATAAGATATAACTCGACTTAGCAACCATGTAATCAATTAGACAATTAACTTAGGGTTTAAACAAATAACAATAATGCACTAAAAATGAGTTAGAAGGCTAAGGCGATTTGGGTGTACATTTGGGGTGGATTGTAAACAAATTCTATCTTTAAGTAAGATGCTTAAAGTTAGAAATTAAAAATATAGACTCTGAGGGTTGTACTAGGGGTATCGTGTACTAAAAATGAGTACAACGCAAAGGTGTGGGAAAATTAATTGACTTTACTAGTCAAGTGTATTAACTTTATTGGTCAAGTAATTATGATACAGGTTTAACACAAGGGTTATCCTAATGCCTCTTATCATGTAGTAAACCCTACTACACGAATGTAGTCTCACATGTGGTCTCGGGATGCATCACTATCACAAGTTCTAGAATCTAAGTACTACCGGTACACTCACAAGCATCTTTTCCTAACAAATCTAGGGGCGAACCTCACATATTTGGGGTGGAAAATTTTTGAGTGGTAAGGTTTTTTGTGCTAGTCATATAACTCCTATCCATGAGATGCTTATTAAGGCTAAAGCTTCACTCCTAAGTGTTGTAAAAAAATTCAAATTTGGCGCTAAAATTACCCTAACAAGTGTTTCTCTTAGTTTTATTACACACCTACTATTGAACAAACAAACATCAAGTGCAATTGCATTTTCTAAGGTATCATCATTTACCCTCCCCTTACGTGACGGCCTTGGCGTCACAAAGTTCACTCTTTTATGAATGAAATTTAGAAAACTATATATAGATTTTACAGTCTGACGGCGTCACATTGTACATGTGACGCTGTTAACTCACCGCCAAAGATATCCTTGGATTGCCTTGATCTAGATCTGACGTCGTCTCGTTATAATATTCACTTGGCCGTCTCTTTTTAATTTATACGTGTCGGCCTTGGCGTCACAAAGCGTGACGCCGTCACACTTTAAATTCAAAATCCATTCTGGTGCGTCTCGTGTTACTTCATATCCACCTCTTTGCCATAACATGACGCCGTCACATATAATGCGTGACACCGTCAGGTACTATTTCCAGCTTGATTTGGAGACTTTGTTGTTTTCTTCACTTTTTCGCTCAAAAAACGTCCAAAATGCTTCCTTTTCCAGATTTCTTCTCCAAAGTACCTAAAATGACAAAAGGAATGATTTAAGGCAATATTTGATCAGATAATCATGACTTAGGGCTTAAATGACCCCTTAAAAGCGTAACACTTTTCACCTCATCACCATCTAATTAAAAACACTTGAAGTTGTAGTTTACGTCATGTGAGAACTTGGCTAGATTGCAATGGAGAGGTAAATTTCATAATTTCATTGCTAGCAGATCAACTGATGTAATGGAATTATGAGTTTGCAGTTTTTAAGGTAGACGACTTAAATTGAGTAGGAAGTGAGAACTTGGACTCAAGGAATTAAGATGGAGGTCAAACATGCTTACATTACAAAAGTTTTGTGATTGTAAATCCCATAAATCTAGGAATTGTAAACACGTTATGCCAATTATTGTAAGACAAGTTACCTCGTATTATATTTTCATTACTAGCAAATCAACTGATGTGATGAAAATATGTTTATGGAGGATCCTAGTTTTCAAGAAAATTCTATGAATTTTATTTCCTTAGGTATTCTATTTTCTTGAAAAATTGTATTATCAAAAATACTAATGTTTTGAACTTTCTTTATCTGTAGAAATGGCTCAAACTGATAACACCAACTTACGTTTTACGTTCAAGTCTTACTTTGAACGAGAAAAATTGACTGGCACAGAGAATTTCAATGATTGGTATCGTTCACTCAGGATTGTCTTGAGAGTGACTGATCAACTTGAAATCTTGAAGACGCCTTGTCCTGCTGAACCAACTGGTCCAACTGCAACTGATGCAGTAAAAGCCGCTTGGAGAGAAGTTTATATGACGCATATTGATGTGGCCTGTTTAATGTTGGGAGTGATGATACCTAATTTATAAAGGCAGTTTGAAAATTTCTTCCCTATGAACATGATTGATGAACTTAAGAAACTATATGAGAAACCATCAAATGTATAGATTTATGATTTGATGGAGTCTCTACATAGTTGCAAGCAGGGTGATGGTGAACCTGTAAGTGCTCATGTATTGAAAATGAAAAGTTACATGGATCAATTACAAGCACTTGGCAAACCCTATGACAATGATATGGCTGTGAACTTAATCAGTAGATCCCTTAACAAGGAATTTAGTGGTTTTGTTAGGAACTTGAATATGCATTGCCTGGGGAAGACAGTGAGTGAATTGTACGCACTGCTCATTGATTATGAGAAAGGTTTACCACTAAAGACTCCTACACCCCAGTTACTTACTATTCAATGGGGTAGAATTAACAAGCCAAATGCGAAAAAAAAGAAGGGTAATGGTAAGTGGTGTGTGCTTATTCACACACCTTTTTTTGGTGAAATTAAGACCAAAACAGACACAAACTAACCATAAATGCCAAAGATATTGTGTTTTTGTGTTTGTGATCGTGCAAGAACGGATATTTCAGAAATTGGCATAAATCAGGCCAAAAAGGACAAAAACGAGCACGAGTTTGGAAAACATGTCAAAAGCCGGAGCCGGGGAAGCAAATTACCATTTTTGAGCTCAGATTGTCAAAATATACCTTGGGGAATCACAAATTGCCAAAAATAGTCCTTGGAACAAAAGTTTGCAAAATTGGCAGAAATGGTCCCTCAAGTTTGAAAATAGACAAAATTGGCCCCTGAGCATTGGATTTGGAAGAAAAGTTAACAAAGGTCCTTGGGAATTCAAAAGTTGACACCATTGGTCCTTTGGAGGAATGTTTGAAGATTTGGCAAAACTAGTCCATCAACTTTGTAGAAATGACAAAAATGGTCCCTGGATATCTCATTTTGGAAAATTATCATTTCTGGTCCCTATATAGTTGAAACTTGGCAAGTTTGGTCCCTTGGAATACTTTGGACAGTTGGCAAAAAAAACCCCTTAATTTTTTAGAAATTGCAAATTTGGTCCTTGTGTTAACTACTAAACCAAACGGATCCTTATTTACTAAACCCAAAAATAAATCCAACCCAAAACACAACCCTGGCCCAATCCCTAAAGCCCAAACCCAACCCCGTGTATTATATAGAACGGTCAACGTGGGTCAAACTCACCCATCCCCTACCCTTTCCCTCCCACTTGATTTGCATCCCTACCCTCCCTGCAAACACCATCATCTCTAACCTTGCTCACCCCAAAACCCTTATTCCTCCCTCCAAACACAACAAAACAACAAGTAATCAATGTATTCCCCCCCCCCCCCCTTGTAAGATAACAGACAAAATTGGTCAAAACCAATTTTCCAGCCAAAAATGATCTAAGGGCCAGGATGAAAAATAGTGATCCAAGGGCTAATATTCTTGATGGGATTTGATCAGAATCACATGGGAACCCTTGTTATCCAATATATAACAAGAAAGAAGCAACAGAGAGGGAGTGTAGATTTTTTAGATTACCTTCAATATCGACTTAGTGTATTTTCCATTTTTCTCAATGTTAAACTTAGTTTAAAAGTTATATTTAGTGTTCTAAGTGTACTTTGAATGTTTTATATTATCAAGTTCAAGCTTTCCAGTATCAATTCAGTTTATGCTTAATTCACATGAAAATCTCATTTTAGCTTAAAGTATGTTAAAATCTGTTGTTCATTAGTCATTACAGCTCAATTATGCTCATTAGTAAGTTTTTTGAAGCATAGAAAAGATTAGAGGACTGCCAATTCAGAAAACTCAAAAATTATCAAAAATACAAAAAAATATTGTAAAAATCAAAAATCAGTTGAGAAAATGAAAGAAGCAATGAAACAGGGTGTATTTTGGATTGCCCTGGGTTAGTGCTTCTTGGGAAGCTATAGGACAGATAAAATTGGCCTGGTTAACTTGTTCTCAGCTTGAATGCATTTGTAAGCAATATTTCACTTTTTGGTATTTTCATTGTAGAATACATTATGGTAGGTTATATGTGTTCCTTTATGCTTATTTGGTATAGTTATGTTAGATTAATGCCTAGTTTGTATCACTTGTTCAATAAATTCTTTTGTTGCTCATTATTTACATTTCACTGCCATTTTAGCATAATAATGATTCATGAGTATTAGTTATTGTAATTGGTGTTTCTGTGTTTATATGATCTTATGTTGTCATGTTATAACCTTGTGATTCTGTAATAAGGTCTTAATCTTTCATTTGCTTCAATAATCACAAAATCAGTTTTTAAAAGGTGTGTTTGGCTTAACTTGTTTCTCTGTGTTAAGGCTTGTTATTGTTGTTAGATTTGGTTCTTACATCTCATAATAGGTCATATTAGCATATTCAAGTCATAAAAACCAGTGTTATTAGCAAGAAAGTCAACAATCACTTTAGATCTCTTGATTTTTGTTCATTGTTAAGGATTTGGTACCAATAATCATTCATCTCAGTCCATTAGTTGTTAGATTTGCTTAAATCAGTTTCATTATAGCTTGTAATAACTTATTTAGTCAGTAAGGATCATTAGAAATCCACATAAGTCAAACTCAGTGTTCAATCAAAACGTCAAAATTCTCATATTCAGCCAAATGGGACAATTTTCTAAATCACATGTAGGATTTAATATTATTTGGAAATAGATGAAAATTGTTGTTTTGAGTTATTTTGTTGCTTGAGTAACTGAATCAAGAAGAAAATTTAGGTTTCAAAGTCATTTGCTTATTTATATTTGATCTCAAAGTGACCCATTTGACCCAAGACCTCCCCTACACCATGGTATGCAGGTTCACAAGCCTGCATTCATAAGCTCATTGTGAGCTCTATTGTGGACCCCACTTCCTATTTCTTGGCTTATTCATAAGCTCTTCTAGCTGGCTTATTGATTCCACCCTCAACCTTGGACCCCCAAGCTTGTTTGGTGGGTCCCACATAGGCCTGCAAAGTGCCACTTTTGGTTGTTTGTCCTCAGGTTTTAGATTTAGCTTATTTGTGGCCTTTTGCTTATTCCTATGGCTTATTTGTTTGTGTTAGCTGATTCTAGAGTGCATCAAGTCCCTTTTAGCTTGTTCCTTCATTAGGTTAGCTTATTGTTTGTCTTGTAGTTTATTCCAACCAAAAATCCAAATTTAAGCTTGTAAACCAACTGTTAAGCTATTAAGCTCACAAACGGCTTATTTGGTGTTGTTATAAAAACCATCTTCATAAAAGTTGCTTATTTTCATTTGTCAAAAAGATTTGTAACAAGAAAAAAATCAAAAAGAAAAATAAATAAAAAAGGTGACACAAGTGGGACTTGAACCCTGGACCTCTTGGTTCCAAAAACGACACCAAACCAACACAGAGCACCAACTGAGCTAAGTGATACTTAGTGTTTTATATTTCTACACTTTTTAATATAGTGATAGCTTCTATTTAATTAAATTTAGCTTATTTTCTTATTTTCTACTTTTTCAATAAGTACTTGTATGTTTTTAATTTTTTCTTAAGTTCCTATTACATTAAAGTAGTTGTGTAAAAATTTTCCTAATTTTCTGTTTTGATTTAGTATTTTTAATAATTAATATTAGATAAATTAGTTTTAATTGAAAAATCAAAAATAAAATCCATTACTGCTTAATTTTAAGCACTAGCATATTTTTATATTTTTCCTAGCTTTTATTAATCAGTAAGGGTAAGGCTGATAAGAATAAGCAAGTTATGGCTTATCAACCTCCTCATCTTAAAAAGAACCCTCCAAAGAAGGATAATCCGAAGAAGGATCAAGGATGCCATTACTGCAAGGTGATGGGTCACTGGAAGAGGAATTGTCCTCTTTATCTCGATGACTTGCGAACTAATAAGGTTAAGAAGACTGGGCACGTGGGCGCCAGTACTTCAGGTAACTTATTTGTCATTGAATTATTTGCTTTATCTCGTAAAATAAATTCCAGGGTATATGATACTGGATGTGGTATTAACATATGTAATACACTGCAGGGGAAAGGAAAGGCGACTATCCTATGGGGAGCAATTTCTACAAGTGGGCAATGGAGCACAAGCAGTAGTTGAAGCCATAGGAGTGTTTAATTTAGTTTTACCTTTTGGTTTAGTGCTTATTTTAAACAATTGTCATTATGCACCTTCTATTGTTAGAGGTGTTGTTTCCTTTTCATGTTTATTGGATCTTAGTTTTACTCATAATATTAATAGCAATGGAATTTGTGTTTCTTTAAATGGTGTATTTTATTTTAATGCTATTGCTGTGAATGGTGTGTTTGAAATTGATATGAATGATTATAAGTCCAATAATAATAAATCAATGTATAGCATAAGTAAGAGAATGAAGTATGACTTGAATTCTTCTTACCTTTGGCACTGTAGACTTGCCCATATTGGCAAGGCTCGCATGCAAAAGCTGCAACAAGATGGGCTTTTGAAAAATATCAATGATGAGTCATTTGATAAGTGTGAGTCTTGTATATCTGGTAAGATGACTAAGAAACCTTTTCATAGCAATATGGAAAGGGCTTCAGATCTACTTGGTTTAATACATACTGGTGTGTGTGGACCACTTATACATGTGTCAAGGAGTGGTGCTATTTACTTCTTAACTTTTACAGATGATTTCAGCCGCTATGGTTATGTTTATTTACTTAAGCATAAACATGAGGTGTTTGAAACATTTAAAGTTTTTAAAACAGAAGTAGAGTTGTAATTAGGAAGGTAGATTAAAGCTCTTCATTCTGATCGAGGTGGTGAATACCTTAGTCAAGATTTTAAAGATTTCTTAGTTGAGAATGGAATTGTCCAGAATCTCACATCTCCATATACTCCACAACAAAATGGTGTATCTGAGAGAAGGAATCGTACATTGTTGGACATGGTTCGATCAATGTTTAATCTTACTAATCTTCCTTTGTCCTTTTGGGATTATGCTTTCGAATCAGTTGTTCGTATTCTAAATATGGTTCCCACAAAGAAGGTTGATAAGACACCATATGAGATACGGACTCGAAAAGCTCCAAACTTGTCTTATTTAAAGGTCTGGGGTTGTGAGGCGTATGTTAAACATGACTCAGCAGATAAACTCCAACAAAGATCTGTAAAGTGCATTTTTGTAGGATACCCAAAGGAAACAATGGGTTACTACTTTTACTACCCACCTGAGAACAAAGTGTTTGTTGCTAGGTATGGAGACTTTCTTGAAAAAGATCTTGTATCTCAAGAAGTCAGTGGGAGAATCTATGATCTAGAATATGATCAAGATAATGCATTACCTTCAGAAAATACTAGCACACTTCCTGTAGAACCTGAAAGTCTGGGTCCTCCACCTGAAGTTGAAGTAGTTCCCATTCGCAGGTCTTCTAGACATGTGAAAGCTCCTGATCGTCTATGTCTTAATGTAGAGGTTGAGGTAACTATACTAGGGGATCTTAACGAACCTACTAGTTATAGAGTTGCCATTAATAGTCCTGAAAAGGATAAATGGAAAGTTGCTATGAATGGGGAAATGCAATCCATGAAAGATAATGAAGTCTGGATTGAAGTAGACCTTCCTCCTAATGCCAAGGTAGTTGGGAGTAAGTGGCTCTTCAAGAAGAAAACTAACATGGATGGAAATGTTCACACCTATAAGGCTCGTCTGGTTGCTAAAGGTTTTACTCAAACTTTTGGAATCGATTACGAGGAGACTTTTTCTCCTAGAGCATACATAAGGGCTATTAGGATTCTCATAGCTATAGCAGCGTACTATGACTATGAGATTTGGCAAATGGATGTGAAAACCGCTTTCTTAAATGGCTGTTTAGTTAAAGACATCTATATGGCACAACCAGAAGGGTTTGAAAATCCAGAGTTTCCAAATCGTGTATGCAAACTTCAAAGATCCATTTATGGATTGAAGCAAGCATCACGACATTGGAACAAGAGATTTGATTCTGAGATTAAAAGGTTGAGATTTACTCAAAATCCTGATGAGCCATGTGTATATCACAAAGCTAGTGGGAGTGATAATATAATTTTCCTAATTTTATATGTTTATGACATATTAATCATGGGAAAAGACATTCCAAGTTTGCAAAAAGTTAAGGCATATCTTGGAAAGTGCTTTTCTATGAAAGATTTAGGAGAATCTGCATACATTCTGGGAATCAAGATCTATAGAGACAGATCAAGGCGGTTAATTGGATTAAGTCAAAGTGCTTACATTAACAAAATGTTGAAAAGATTCAATATGCAAAATTCCAAGAAAGGAAATTTGCCAATGGAAGTAAAACATGGCTTAAGTAATGAGTTATGTGCTTCAACACCTACTGAGGTGGCTTGCATGAGTAAAGTTCCTTATGCTTCGGGTGTAGGATCTATTATGCATGCGGCAAAATGCACAAGGCCAGATGTGGCGTTTGCTCAAAATATCACCAGTCAATTTCAACAGAATCCAGGTGAAAAACATTGGATTGTTGTTAAACATATTCTTAAGTATTGATGAGGCGAAAAATGAACCACTTTTAGGGGGTCATTTAAGCCCGGAATTGAATTTATTTGATCAAATATTACCCTAAATCGTTCCTTTTGTGATTTTAGGTACTTTGGGAGTGAAATCAGGAAAAGGAAGCAATTCGGACGTTTTAGGAGCATAAAAGTGAAGAAAACGCCAAAGACTTAATTTTCCATGCTTAGAACAGTACCTGACGGCGTCAAGAGGAAGATCCTGATGGTGTCAAGAGTAAAAGTGGTGACAACCCAGTGCAAACCTGACGGCGTCACAACAAGGGCGTCAAGAGTATTTTTGGCGACGGCCTGCATAAGGTGAATACATGACGGCGTCAGACCCGGATCTAGGCAGTCCGAGGAACTATTTGGCGGCGAGATGACGGCGTCAGACTTTTGTTCTTGATGCTGTCACCTATCAAACTCTATATATAGTTTTCTATTTTTCATTCATTAAAGAGGAACTTGTGTGGAGAAAACTAGGGTCAAACTTTGTAAACCCTAGGTCATATTCTACAGTACTTTCAAGGGTTTTCACCCCTTGAATCCTTTCATGTTCTATTGAGATAAATCTTCTCTTAATTCAATCAATATGTCTATGTGTTGGTTGATTATATCTTATGCTTGTCTTGATTTCAACATGCTAGGCTAGATCTATCTTGTGTTTGCTTAGATCTAATGAAACCTAGATGTTAATTATGTGTTGATTACTTGTTTATGGTTGTATTGGATGAATGATTTCAATGTTAGGCTTAAGAAAACTGGCAGATCTCCATTGTGTAACATGCTTGAACGTCTTAGGAAACATGAACCGATGTGTACTAGGTTTTATTGGTTGTATTTAATGCATGAGTAAATTCTAATGATCCCATGTTAGGAGCTTCTTAGCCGGCTCGACATAGGAGTGAAGTAGGCGCTCATAGGATTGGGGAAGTAAGTACGCCACCCCATGAATGGTACTAAGGAATACAATCCGTCATCCACGTAACTATAACAAGTAATTAACGTGTAAAAGATGTCTAGGGAGTAGTGAAATCTAAGTAAACACAATTCTCTCACATATTGCTCACAACTTTAGTATAATTTAGTTTATTTTCATTTTTAGTATTTTATTTTGATTGCATCTTAGTTTTGGGTTAGTTGATTAGCAACTAATTCCGCCCAACTCCTTTAAACCCGAGATTTTTAATTGCTTTTCATAAAATATAAAAATACAAAAAAAGAATCATCCCTCATCTCTAGACCTAGTCTTTAGGTTTTCTAATCCTAGCGACACTATTCCTAGCTGAACGATCAATCCCCCGGTACTTGTCATTATACTATACTACATCGATCAGGTACACTGCCTAGTGGGGGTTGTAAGCTTCTCGAGATCCCTCGAGAGGTAAAGCCTGGTGCAAACCCCACGCATCAAGTTTTTGGTGCCGCAGCCCGGGGAATAGTTATTGTCTAGGTTAGAGTTTCTTTTTATTAGGTCTACTTGCTAGATTCCTTTCTAGTAAGATTTTATTTTTTATTTTTAGGTTTTCTTTAGTCTATCTTTTTTTTGTGTCTTTGTTTGTAAAAACCTTTCCATTGACTATTCCGTTAGCCATTATGGAGACCGCGAATCCACCATACTACCAACCACGAAATTCACCCACTCCAAATGACATCTTGATGTTTAAACAACATGAGGATGAACCTATCTATGATGCATGGGCTCGTTTTATATATTTACTCCGAAAAGTCCCTCATCATAATTTCGATCTGTGGTCCCAAATTGAAATATTTTACCATCGTGTCGACCACTATACCAAAATGGATATTGACCATGCCGCAGATAGGGACCTTTGGGGATTAAGTATTGATGAAGCATGGGAAACCATAGAGAATTGTGCCACACTTGCCAAAAAAATGGACAACCCAACAAACGTTGTTACGGATCAATTGATAGCAAGTTTAAGGGAACAAGCAAGAAGATTGTTTGGGGATAAACCTATTGATGAGATAACTGGGCACACGGGGTGGTTTGATTTCACCACAATACAAGATGAGCACATTGGTAATCCTGATAAGATGGAGGATAGAGTTGAAAATTTAAACCCACCAAGTACCTCACAAGTCCTACAATCATTTGAGGCATATACACCGCCCGTGACTTATTCGGATGAAGTAGAAGAGACTTTAGGAACCCCAATAGAGGTAGAACCTTTGAACCAAACACAACTAGAGGATATAGGTTTGAATACTTATAATGATAACCTTACTCTTAGTTTTAGGGAAGTTCCTAGTTTTGATGAATCGGAGCCTCAACCAAAACCGTTACCTAATCTTCCATCCTTGGATGAAAATTTAGGAATTGAAATAGGTTCCGATCCACCCATCAAACCATATAGTCCGGGTAGTCTTAGGACAAAGGTAGTGGACTCTAAGCCTTGTAGAGAGGAAGCCAATATAGGAGTGGAAAATGACCTTACATGCTTACATCACCCATTTATGATTGATCACTAGAAACATTATGGGTTTAAACCGGGTTTATTAGGTCAAGATGGATTCCCAACTAGGAGTCTCTTGAAGTTGATTGAAAATGATCCCTTTCTAGGAGAAAATCTTAATCCGCCCACTAACCCAATTGAATTAGGTAAGGTTATGATGATAAGAGCATAGCCCTTTGAGCATATAATTCATCCACCACTCTTTCCTCACATGGCATATTTCCACCCTAAGGGTGTGTATCGCTACTTCCACCCGCACTTAATCCTAAGTGTAGGGAAAACCTCCCCTATTTCCGTTAAATAAGGATAGAGTCAGGCTCGTGACTCGAACAAAAACAAGCGCTTCTTGGGAGGCAACCCATGTTTTGTGTGATTTTTATTTTGTTTGTTTGTTATTTGTTTCCGTACGCATGCTTTATTTTTATTGTTGGTAGATCATGTTTCTAAACTAAAAATTGAAAATACTTTACTTTGCTGTTTGGCTTAGTCTTAACTTCACCCAAAGGTATTTTTGCAAAAGATAAGTGTAAGGGGAAACCCCAAATATGTTTTTAAGAAACAAAACCGATCATGATTCTCTACAATATTAAGTGAACATGTATATTCGTATTTGTTAGAGTCAAATGCTTGTATCGAGTCATAATGATGTTTTGCAGGATTTTCCAGGAAGTAGGACCAAGTTTTTCCAGAAATTTTCCGGAAACTTAACATAAGAATTTCTGCAGGTCACTTCTGACGGCGTCACGAGTTTACTCTTGACGGCGTCACGTGTAAAAATCTGGAAATTTTACCAGTTTTGTTTTTCTAACTGAGACTTAAAGTTTTTGTTGAATTATTAGTTTTATAATCTCCAGGAAATCTGCAAACATCATTCCACAAGCATTATATCTTATTTTGTTTTCTAGGATTTATTAGCATATGTAGATTGCCGCCGATTTTATGCGAGGTTGCCTTGTCTATTTTCTCAGGTTTTACAGGTTATGTATGACAAGAAGATGATTTATTTTTCTGGAAGGGAAGCTTTGATTGTTCATTTTCTTGGAGGAAGATCTAACCTGGCCACTTATTATCCATACCGAGCGAATCAGAGGAGTATTTGATTTCATTCTTTTTACTTATTTCACTTTTACATTCTTTACTTGAACATTGGGGACAATGTTCATCCTAAGTGTAAGGGGAGGGTAAAATGATGATACCTTACAGATACACTTTCGCTTGAGTTTGTTTGTTTGATAGTAGATGTGTAATAAAACTATGAGAAATACTTGTTAGTGCAATTTTAGCGCCAAATTTAAAATTTTTTACAACATTTAGGAGTGAAACTTTAGCCATAGCAAGCGTCTCATGGATAGGAGATTGTATGACTAGCACAAAACCGTACCATTCAGAAAAATTTTCCACCCAAATATGTAAGGTTCGCCTTTAGATTTGATAGGAAAAGCATTTATTATTAGTGCTTATGAGTGTACCGGTAGCATTTAGATTCTAGAACTTGCATTAGTGATGCATCCCCGAGACCGCTAGTGAGACTACATTCGTGTGGTAGGATTTACTACATGATAAGAGGCATTAGGATCACCCTTGTGTTAAACCCGTATCATAATTACTTGACCATTTAAGTCATATTATTTGGCTAGTTAAGTCAACTAATTTTTCCCACACCCTTAGCGTTGTACTCAATTTTAGTACACGAAACCCCTAGTACACCCCTCCGAGCCTATCTTTTCGTTTCTAACTTTAAGCATTTTACTTAAAGGAAGAATTTGTTACACCCCACTTAAATGTACAACCAAATCGCCTTAGCCTTCCGTGTATGCACTCACCTTTAGTGCATTATTGTTATATGTTAAACCCTAAGTTAATTATCTAATTGATTACATGGTTGCTAAGTCGAGTCATATCCTTGTACATATTGTTTTGGGACGATTGGGACTCATGGGTAAAGTACTTATTTTATGGATTAATGGGGAAGAACATCATATATTACCCCCGTATGTGCGTTAATCTTAAAAGTACTCCAAGTGTTTTGATTTTTTTAATTCGAGTCATTAGATTAGTTTATTGTAAAGTATGTAAAAATTCAAGTGTAAGGGGAATGTTCATTCCCTATGATGTATTATTTTGGATGGTAGGGTAAGAGTGTATGTAAAAAAAAATAATAAAAAATAAAAAAATAAAAAATAAAAAAATAAAAGAGAAAAAACATACAGACTACCATCCCTTTTCATTCTATGTTTATTTTATGTTTTTGTTATTTTCCATTTATTAGCTTAAGTCGAATCTAGTCTTGGCTTAGCAACGCCATATTGTACATGTAATTAACTAAGATTGTTAGCTCGCCACCAGTAAAGACTGCCTATATCCAAAAAAACCGTGTATTCCATATCCCTACACCTAACGTTACAACCCTTTAAAAGACCTCTTTGATAGTTTATCCTAGGTGCTTACGCCATGTGGTGGAGGTTTGATCCTTTCCCAAGCCTATGGTAATCTATTTTGCTATGACAGGTAGTGAGAGATATTTTCCGTTTCCATATTGTAATTTATACTTTATTACACCCGAGAGATGTTAGTGTATGACCTCTGTGCTTGTCTATTGGTCTTTAGTGGAACGATTATTTGTTGTAATTACTTTTATATTAGTGTTAAATGACCCCTAACTTGTATTTTGACTAGAATAAAAGCGCATTTGCTTGAGGACAAGCAAATCTCAAGTGTAAGTATATGATGAGGTGAAAAATGAACCACTTTTAGGGGTCATTTAAGCCCGGAATTGAATTTATTTGATCAAATATTACCCTAAATCGTTCCTTTTGTGATTTTAGGTACTTTGAGAGTGAAATCAGGAAAAGGAAGCAATTCGGACGTTTTAGGAGCATAAAAGTGAAGAAAATGCCAAAAACTTAATTTTCCATGCTGAGAACAGTACCTGACGGCGTCAAGAGGAAGATCCTGACAGCGTCAAGAGTAAAAGTGGTGACGACCCAGTGCAAACCTGACGGCGTCACAACAAGGGCGTCAAGAGTATTTTTGGTGACGGCCTGCATAAGGTGAATACATGACGGCGTCAGACCCAGATCTAGGCAGTCCGAGGAACTATTTGGCGGCGAGATGACGGCGTCAGACTTTTGTTCTTGACGCCGTCACCTATCAAACTCTATATATAGTTTTCTATTTTTCATTCATTAGAGAGGAACTTGTGTGGAGAAAACTGGGGCTGAACTTTGTAAACCCTAGGTCATATTCTACAGTACTTTCAAGGGTTTTCACCCCTTGAATCCTTTCATGTTCTATTAAGATAAATCTTCTCTTAATTCAATCAATATGTCTATGTGTTGGTTGATTATATCTTATGCTTGTTTTGATTTCAACATGCTAGGCTAGATCTATCTTGTGTTTGCTTAGATCTAATAAACCTAGATATTAATTATGTGTTGATTACTTGTTTATGGTTGTATTGGATGAATGATTTCAATGTTAGGCTTAAGAAAATTGGCAGATCTCCATTGTGTAACATGCTTGAACGTCTTAGGAAAAATGAACCGATGTGTACTAGGTTTTATTGGTTGTATTTAATGCATGAGTAAATTCTAATGATCCCATGTTAGGAGCTTCTTAGCCGGCTCGACATTGGAGTGAAGTAGGCGCTCATAGGATTGGGGAAGTAAGTACGCCATGTAACACCCCCAATTCATGGTTGCAGCAGAATTCGAACTGGGTGTTACTTGACAGCACAATAGTCACAATAATAGAAAACGAACTCCAATTGAGTCGTTTTAAAAGATTTATCATTCAAATTGTATAAATATCAGAGATTTACAAAATGAGGTCCCAAATGGTTCCATGTTTACAATGTATAATAAATGTGTTTTTGAATGATAATAAAATTTATAGCCCTCTTGAGTATCCGTGCCCTTCCGTACCATCCTTGATCGTCATGAACCTGAAATACATGCTTGAGAGGTCAACACAAAGGTTGAGTGGAATTCGTAGAGTTTAGTTAAATCGTTTGAACACAATAATCGTAGTGTGAGCTATAGACTCACACTCATAGTTAGAAAACAAAATCGTTATTTATTTCACTAAGCTCATGCAACCAAAACATTAACATCGAACCAACAAAATTGGCATTATAGAAGCCCTATCAAGGTACTTTTGCCGTTATACCGCTAAATCTCAAATATAGTGCATTTGTGTGAACTCATCGTTGTTCAACACAAATGGGATTCGTCAATCCCAATAGATCTATTCACAATATTCGCGCTCACTAAAGGTAGTGACTAATGGTTCATGATATAGGGACTTCGAACATGGCAATCGCTACTTAGTGATAATAAAACATCGTCGTGAAGCATACATTAGAAAGCATCGTGTTCGAGTAGAAAAATAATAGCATGTATTCCCCCCCATGGGTTTGTAAAGTAGTTAAACAGTAGAAAGTGGGGCTACGAACTCACCTTAAGTTATGTAGTGAGTAACGAATGTGATGGTCGAATCGTGAAGGTTTCTACGAGCAACCTATAATAGAATGTCGCGACTTAGGATCGGAGTAAAGAATATGAAGTAGTGCCTATATATATCTTGCATTTAGTCCATGATGTGGTATGATGTATAGTATAAGTCTTTGAAAGAAAGATTCATGAAACATGTATGTTTTGGTATATCGTTTACTACCGTTCGGGCCGACATAATTCAGAAGTCATGTTAGTAAGCGTTCGAGGAGCCAGGACACTTTAACTCGTAAATCCACAACTCAACTCGACGGCTTACATAATGAACTCCTCACATGAGGCTCCCTACTATTGTAGTAGTTGATGAAATATATAGATATAAGTTTTGATCCGAAAAGTTACATGTCCGATATTTGAATAAACTTAGGAAAGTTTATTAGTACATGAAGATTGTTATTAGGGGTAGTTTCATAAGTCTTGAATGACCATTTTCTCTTGGTAAAATCTCATGGTCCCCTTTTAAGTGAAGTAGATCGAAATTGCTTGTTCAAGTTATCGCCTAATTCATTGTTTCATGTTTACGCCTATGTAAGTTGGTATGGTCATTTCGTCATGGCCTAGCCATGACCTTTGGTCCTTGTTCCAAGGTCATGAGACACAACCTTGGCTCTAGCCATGGTTGTGGTCTTGATTATAGGTCATAAGACCTCTTGTTCCTTTCAAAGTATAACCATAATCTAGTGACTTTCGCCTAAAAATGGGCTGTTTAGAATTTGAAGAATTTTATCACTCGGAAAGCATTTTTAGGTCTCGAGCTTCTTTGTACCTGAACGAAAACGTCGTTCCGGACAACTTTCGTGTTTTAACTTTTTGATGAATCGGAGCAGAAGTGGGACTTTCAAAACCCAAATTTGATCAGAATGGTATTTGGCAGTTTTGCCGGAAATCTTTGGTAATTTCAAATCGCCATAACTTTTGACTCGTATATTCGTTTTAGGTGGTTCAAATTGCTACAGTTTCCTTGTTAGGTCCTCTACTACAATATGTAATAATCCAATATCATATTTTTACCATTTTAATCAGGTCTTTCCAAGAAATTCACTAATTTGCTTGTTTTAGTAACTTGTTTCAACAATTCATTATAACAACATCTTTTACTCATCTTTATACATCATGGACATTTATACAAGACATAATATAGCAAGAATAACATGTAAATGATATGAACATGATAAATTAACAAGAAGCATGTTAGGGTTTGGCTTACAACTTTTGGCTTTCTAATAAAGAAAGGAAGTAACAAGTAAGGAAATGGACTTTGATAGACTTGCTTCAACCCTTCTTCACTTCATGCAACCTTTCTACCCTTGGTATTCTTGAAAGATGGATGATGAAGGTTGAGGTGAATTGAGTGGATTTAAACTCAAGAGAAATCACCAAGTATTCTAGGGTTTGGAAGATTTTTGGTAACTTATGATCAAACTAGGGTTTCTACTTGAACTTTCACTTGAACCTTGCAAGAACTTGGAAGGAAATGAACTAAGGATGAAAGGGTTTTGGGGTTGGGGATGCACGGCACAAGGAAGGGGGGGAGAGGGGCTATTTATAGTCCAAATGAGGAGGTTAGGAAACTACTAGGAAATTACCAAAACTTGGTGACCAAGTTGTAATTTAATGGTGATCTAGGGGTAAATTCATGAGATGAAGCCACATGGGTGTGACTCCCCCCTCCTAGGGCGGTTCATGAGTGGATAGGAAGGGATGAGTTGGTCTTGGATGATATTATCCAAGTATTGGATGAGTTTTGACTCCGGGAAATGCCAATCGTAAATGATTAAGCCTCAAAATGTAAAACCTGGTGTCGTAAAATTATGGAATTTGAAAGTATTGTTAAACATGTTCATATAGTCCATAATAAAATATAAAATGAGTGGTAGGTTCTATCGGGTGCTAAAACCCTGCTAAAAACTGGAAACACGGGTCTAAAACGCGTAATACGTAAAATGTACGAATATTGCGTAAAATTGAGAAAAGTAAAATATTACTTTTCTAATAGGTTATAAATGATTTAAAATAACTTATAATGTCTAGACTGGGCTCAGTCTAGTGTCGGTTGGTGTTAAATATCTTTTAGACATCAAACCGTAAGCCTAAAAATCAAGGAATGACTTATAAAATCAAGGAATGATTTTTGGTCAAAGGAGGAGGGAAAAATTATGTTGACTTTTTCTAATAAGTTTGAAAACTCAAAACGTCTTAGAAACTCGTTTTGTGGTCTAACGGTTAATCGCCCATTCGGTTAAACGTGCTCATGTGAGAGTAGTACCGACTTGGGTGACCTGCTGGGAAGTCTTTGGTCATGTTTTTCTCAGTCACAATTAATTCTCAAATAAATCATGAGTGTGTCAAACATTTTTCTGATGCGGGGTCACTTAACGCGGTCGAGTTTCGTTGTACGTAGAATTTCTGAATGACGTTTTACCCTAAAACGTGTAATTCCTTAATAACTTTCACGAAAATGATCTGACGAATGTCAAACATTTAATTTGCCATGGAAATGATTTATCACTCAAGAATATCAAATAAAAATCAACTTTCAGGAAAGTTTCGGGAAAAATGAATAGTAAAAGTGAATAGTGAAATTTTCCGGGAATGGTAATTAACCTGAAATTGCGAATTGTTACAGTCTCTACCCCTTACGGGGAACTTCGTCCCGAAGTTCTATGTGTGTCATATGTTGGAGTGGTGTCGATAAAGATGTGTGGTTACTTATGAGGATTAGAGTGATGTAGTTTGATTTGTTGTTTCAGTGTATGGCGTAGGATGAGTTTACTTATGAGAAGTTTGTTTCTAAGAAAACATACAGGTGACTGCTCCCAGCATAACATGATCCCTCCTGAATTAGACATAGGTGATCAGGCTATGTATAATTTAGGACTGATAATGTGATGTTCGGTTTAGTCATGTATGGTATTTAATCTTGTAAGGCTGATGAGTTTGCTTGTGGTGTAACTAAGGATGATTTGAGCTTTAAAAGTGCATCAATATCAGAAAGTGAGCTTGTGGGATTAAGGGTTGTGAAGATGATGATGGTGAGAAGGTTAAGAAGGTTTGTGTTCTTCATTTTGGTATGTTGAGATTTAGTGGTTTGTAATGAAAGTTGGAAATGAAGGCATGATTTTGATTTATAGGGTGGTATCAACGAAGTGATTTTTCTAGGATGGTGGTAGAATATCTTGGAGAAAAAATGATGTGAAACAATAAAGTGATAACAAATTAGCTTGAAGTAAAATTTGTTGAATGGTTTAAATGATAACTGAGTAAGTCTCATAGAATGGTAATAGTCTGCTAAACAATCAAATTGGTTTGGAGATAGAAAGTACAATAGATGAGAATTATCAGATAGAGTCGTTTATTGAACAATAAATATTCTTAAGTCATAAAACTCCCATTACTAGGGATGACATACACATAGTACAACAAAGTGCATAAATAAATATGACTGCTAAGTTCTAAACTTCATTGTTCTGCAGTGTTGTTGAGATTCTGATAAGCTCCTTCTCTTCTTATCATATATGCTCACCCTTGGTTGTCTTCAACTTGTTGACCTTGGTTTTGGGGACATTGGTGTAACACCCCCAATTCATGGACGCAGCGGAATTCGAACTGGGTGTTACTGGACGGCACAATAGTCACAATAATAGAAAACGAACTCCAATTGAGTCGTTTTAAAAGATTTATCATTCAAATTATATAGATATCAGAGATTACGAAATGAGGTCCCAATTGGTTCAATGTTTACAAATCACATTAAGTGAGTTTTTGAATGATAATAAAATTTATAGCCCTCTTGAACATCCGTGTCCTTCCGTGCCATCCTTGATCGTCATGAACCTGAAATACATGCTTGAGAGGTCAACACAAAGGTTGAGTGATATTCATAGAGTTTGTTAAATCGATTGAACACAATATGTTGGTAGTGTGAGTTATAGGCTCACACCAATGTTTGGAAAACAAAACAGGTAGGCTACGTTATTATACGCCCGGAACATGTATTATACACTAAGCTTATGACACCAAAACGTTAACGTGTACCAATATCGATTGGCAGATTTATCCCGGTAGGTACTTTGCCGTCATACCTAATGTCTCAAATATTAATGCATTTGTTTGAACTTAGTCAAAACAAATGGGATTCGTCAATCCCAATAGGCCTATTCACAATATTCGCGCTCACTATTTCTAGTGATTAAATGGTTCATAATAAAGGATCTCGGTTTGGCAAGGATGGTACTTAGTGATAATAAAACAATCAGGCAAGCATACAATTTAAAAACATTGTGCTCGGTTAAAATAGCATGTATTCCCCCCAAGGGTTTGTAAAACATTGAAGTAATGTAAAGTGGGGCTATGAACTCACCTTAAGTAAGATAGCAAGTAATGAATGTAACGGTTGAATCGTGAAGGTTTCTACGAGCAACCTATAATAGAATGTTGTGACTTAAGATCGGAGTAAAGAATATGAAGTAGTGCCTATATATATATCTTGCATTTAGTCCATGATGTGGTATGATGTATATTGTAAGTCTTTGAAAGTAATGATTCATGAAACATGTATGTTTTGTATATCATTTACTACCGTTCGGGCCGACATAATTCAGAAGTCATGTTAGTAAGCGTTCGAGGAGCCAGGACACTTTAACTCGTAAATCCACAACTCAACTCGACGGCTTACATAATGAACTCCTCACATGAGGCTCCCTACTATTGTAGTAGTTGATGAAATATATAGATATAAGTTTTGATCCGAAAAGTTACATGTCCGATACTTGAATAAACTTAGGAAAGTTTATTTGTATATGAAGATTGTTATTAGGGGTAGTTTCATAAGTCTTGAATGACCATTTTCTCTTGGTAAAATCTCATGGTTTCCTTTTAGATGAAGTAGATCCAAATTGTATGTTCAAGTTCTCGCCTAATTCATTGTTTCATGTTTACACCTATGTAAGTTGGTATGGTCATTTCGTCATGGCCTAGCCATGACCTTTGGTCCTTGTTCCAAGGTCTTGAGACTCAACCTTGGCTCTAGCCATGGTTGTGGTCTTGATTCTAGGTCATAAGACTCCTTTGGTCTTCATAAACCATAACTTATATGTAATGACTTTGTCTAAAAATGGGCTGTTTAGAATTTGAAGAAATTTATCACTCGGAAAGCATTTTTAGGTCTCGAACTTCTTTGTTCCTGAACGAAAACGTCGTTTCGGACAACTTTCGTGTTTTAACTTTTTGATGAATCGGACCAGAAGTGGGACTTTCAAAACCCAAATTTGATCAGGAAGCTATTTGGCAGTTTTGCCGGAAATCTTTGGTAATTTCAAATCGCCATAACTTTTGACTCGTATACTCGTTTTGGGTGGTTCAAATTGCTATGGTTTCCTTGTTAAGTCCTCTACTGTAATTTGTAATGATCCAATATCATAATTTTACCATTTTGGTCGTGGTTTTCCAAGAAAATCACTAGTTTACTTGTTTGAATGACATAAGTTACATATATGTATCAATACTTGTTTTACTCACTTTTATACATCATGGACATGATAACAAGACAATATATAGCACAAATAATATGTAAATAACATGAACATGATTATTTAACAAGAATCAAGTTAGGGTTTGGCTCACAACTTTTGGCTTTCAAAGATGAAAGGAAGTTAACATGTAAGGATAGGACTTTGATAGACTTGCTTCAACCCTTTTTCACTTCATGCAATCTTTCTACCCTTGGTATTCTTGAAAGATGGATGATGAAGGTTTAGGTGACTTGAGTGGATTCAAACTCAAGAGAAATCACCAAGTATATGAAGTTATGGAAGTGTTTGATGAATGATCACCTATCTAGGGTTTCTACCTTGAACTAGCACTTGAATCTTGCATGAAACTTGGAAGAAAATTAGCAAATGGAATGGTGTTGGTGTGTATGGAAGTGGACGGCAACAAGGGAGGAGGAGGGCTTTTATAAGGGCTTGAGGAGGTTAGAACATGGACTAGTCAACACCTTGGAGACCAAGGTGAACACTTGTAACCATCTTAAGGCCTTAAGCACAAGATCAAGCCACCTAGTGTGAATCCCCCCCCATAGGCGGTTCATGAACTTGGAGAGCAAGGGTGTGGACTTTTCTTGGCATTATCCAAGATACTTGGTTAGTTTTGACTCCGGGAAATGCCAATCGTAAATGATTAAGCCTCAAAACGTAAAACCGGGTGTCGTAAAATTATGGAACTTGAAAGTATTGTTAAACATGTCCATATGTTCCATAATAAAATATAAAATGAGTGGTAGGTTCCATTTGGGTGTAAAACCCTGCTAAAAACTGGAAACACGGGTCTAAAACGCGTAATTCGCGTAAAACGCTGAATATTGCGTAAAATTGAGAAAAGTAAAATGTTACTTTTCTAATGTGATAAAAATGATTTAAAATGACTTATAATGTCTAGACTGGGCTCAGTCTAGTGTCGGTTGGTGTTAAATGTCTTTTAGACATCAAACCGTAAGCCTAAAAATCACGAAATGACTTATAAAATCAAGGGATGATTTTTGGTCAATGGAGGAGGGAAAATTATGTTGACTTTTTCTAATAATTTTGAAAACTCAAAATGTCTTAGAAACTCGTTTTGTGGTCTAACGGTTAATCGCCCATTCGGTTAAGCGTGCTCATGTGAGATTAGTACCGACATGGGTGACCTGCTGGGAAGTCTTTGGTCATGTTTTTCTCAGTCACGATTAATTCTCAAATAAATCATGAGTGTGTCAAACATTTTTCTGATGCGGGGTCACTTAACGCGGTCGAGTTTCATTGTACGTAGAATTTCTGAATGACGTTTTATCTTAAAACGTGTAATTCCTTAATAACTTTCACGAAAATGATCTGACGAATGTCAAACATTTAATTTGCCATGGAAATGATTTATCACTCGAGAATATCAAATAAAAATCAACTTTCGGGAAAGTTTCGGGAAAAATGAATAGTAAAAGTGAATAGTGAAATTTTCCGGGAATGGTAATTAACCTGAAAAATGTGAATTGTTACAATTGGTTCTTGTAATGTCCACTTTCTCCACACCCGAAGCATATAACTATCGGTTGTGTGTTGCTACCGGTAGCTACATCCTTGACTCTACAATCTCTGGCAAGGTGTCCAGTGTTCTGACAGTTGCGACACTTAGCCGGGCAAGGACCTGAGTGGTGGAAGTTACACTTATTGCATAGTGGAGCATTCCCGGTATATCCTGAGCCTCTAGTTGGTGCAGCCACATAAGCCTTTGCGGTCTCTTGTCTTTTGTTTTGCTGGTTGTTGTTTTGAGTTTGGTTGTTGTTGTTATTGTTGTTACTTCCATGGTTACCATCCCATGGTCGCTTGTTGTTGTTGTTCCTATTGTTATTGTTGTTACTGTAATTGGAATTGTTGAGGTTATTGGTATTGCTGGCGTTGTTGGTGTTGTTGTTGGTTTGCTTTCGGGTTTCTGTCATTCGTACCACTTGGTCCATGAGGCTGCGGGACATCCGCATAGCTTCATCAAGTTCCTTTGGATTTGCCGAAGTTACATGTCCTTGTATGCTGGATGGAAGTCCCCAGATATATCTTTCCAACAATTTTTCCTTTGGGGAAACCATTGTTGGACAAAGTATCCTTAATTCTTGAAATCGACGATTGTAGGTTATGATATCATTTCCCTTAACCGTATGATCCCATAATTCAACTTCCAACTTCTGTATTTCACTGCGAGGACAGTATTCCTTGATTATCATTTGTTTCAAATTAGCCCAAGTAATTTTGTAGGCATTCTCAATGCCCATAGGTTGAGCAATTGAGTTCCACCAGGACAACGCCTCATTCAACAGAGTACTCGTGGCATACTGAACTTTATCCTCCTCGGTACATTTACTAACCAAGAACACCGACTCCGCCTTTTCGAACCAACGGGTCAAACCTACAGCCCCTTCAGTACCCTTGAATTTGATGGGTTCACATTTCAGGTAGGAAATGAACGAGCAACCCTTTGGTACTGTAGTAACATTGGTCACCGGAGGGGTAGGTCCTCCAAGGTTAAGACTGGCAATTCTGGCAGCCTCTGCAGCTATCGCAGCTTCCGCAGCAGTGGCGGCTTCTGCGGCTGCTGCAGCATCAGCAGCTGCTGCAGCATCAGCAGCACCAGCAGTTGTGGCGGTTTCGGCAGCTGCTGCAGCTACGGCTGCTCGTTCCGTGATAAGTGCTGCATTGATACTGTCCTTTACCAGTTTGCGGATGGCGGCTTGCATCATCGTTGGTGGTGTCTTTTTCTTTGGCGCCATGATTCTATTGTTCAAAAGATACATCGTAATTAGAGAGTTGTGAGATGAGCACAATTTTTGCTAAGAATGATAGGATAATAATGTTTGAAACTTAAAAGCATAACACATGATAGTATATAAAAAAAGAGTTTTATTCGTACAACGTTGGTTGATTTACAAAATCGAAACCTTTTACAAGCTTCTTCAAAATTTACTAACTGATACTTTCAGTTTAGTAATTACAACGTTTTTACTATCGCTAGTTATACATAGATTTCGTAACATTTACTAACTGAGTCTAATCAGTTTAGTAGTACAAAAGTTAACTAGTATCATCATACTAGTCTATTGTGGATTAGAAGGTCCGAGCAGCTCTGATTGATCGGCAACTTCTTGGTTTAGTGTGTCATAGAGGTACGAGTCGATGAAATTTGAGAAGCTGTAGTTTTCATGTTGACTTTCTTGTTCGATCAATGGTGGTCGAGGTACAATCCATAGTGAGTGATCCAATTCATCACATGTAGGGATATCAAAGGGAAGTGATAGTGGTGGTGGTAATGGTTCTAGTACATATTCGTATTCATTATCCTCTTCTTCGTCGGTTGAATCTTCGAAAGGTTCTTCTTCGTCATCAGAAGCGAAGGCATTTACGAAGTCAAATCCGAACTCGGGTGAGGGTGGTAAGACTTGGAAGTTATTAGGTAGAGTGGGCACATAATCGGGAGAAGTGGGTACGCACATGATTTCTATAAGAAGAATTACAATGTTAATATAATTCTATCGTTTATGGGAAGTGCTTGAAATATGGCAAGCATATATATAGCAATATACTAATATGTTTATGTAGCCTAACAGGCATAATAAGTCCATAATCGTCTGGAGGATGGAAGGCACAAAGAGCGGAAGGCTATAAAATGGTTTTGCTTGTAATTGTAGTTATAGTTTAGGTCTCAATTAGACCCGTTTCTCTATAACCATGGCTCTGGTACCAATCTGTAACACCCCCAATTCATGGTTGCAGCGGAATTCGAACTGGGTGTTACTTGACAGCACAATAGTCACAATAATAGAAAACGAACTCCAATTGAGTCGTTTTAAAAATTTATCATTCAAATTGTATAAATATCAGAGATTTACAAAATGAGGTCCCAAATGGTTCCATGTTTACAATGTATAATAAATGTGTTTTTGAATGATAATAAAATTTATAGCCCTCTTGAGTATCCGTGCCCTTCCGTACCATCCTTGATCGTCATGAACCTGAAATACATGCTTGAGAGGTCAACACAAAGGTTGAGTGGAATTCGTAGAGTTTAGTTAAATCGTTTGAACACAATAATCGTAGTGTGAGCTATAGACTCACACTCATAGTTAGAAAACAAAATCGTTATTTATTTCACTAAGCTCATGCAACCAAAACATTAACATCGAACCAACAAAATTGGCATTATAGAAGCCCTATCAAGGTACTTTTGCCGTTATACCGCTAAATCTCAAATATAGTGCATTTGTGTGAACTCATCGTTGTTCAACACAAATGGGATTCGTCAATCCCAATAGATCTATTCACAATATTCGCGCTCACTAAAGGTAGTGACTAATGGTTCATGATATAGGGACTTCGAACATGGCAATCGCTACTTAGTGATAATAAAACATCGTCGTGAAGCATACATTAGAAAGCATCGTGTTCGAGTAGAAAAATAATAGCATGTATTCCCCCCCATGGGTTTGTAAAGTAGTTAAACAGTAGAAAGTGGGGCTACGAACTCACCTTAAGTTATGTAGTGAGTAACGAATGTGATGGTCGAATCGTGAAGGTTTCTACGAGCAACCTATAATAGAATGTCGCGACTTAGGATCGGAGTAAAGAATATGAAGTAGTGCCTATATATATCTTGCATTTAGTCCATGATGTGGTATGATGTATAGTATAAGTCTTTGAAAGAAAGATTCATGAAACATGTATGTTTTGGTATATCGTTTACTACCGTTCGGGCCGACATAATTCAGAAGTCATGTTAGTAAGCGTTCGAGGAGCCAGGACACTTTAACTCGTAAATCCACAACTCAACTCGACGGCTTACATAATGAACTCCTCACATGAGGCTCCCTACTATTGTAGTAGTTGATGAAATATATAGATATAAGTTTTGATCCGAAAAGTTACAAGTCCGATATTTGAATAAACTTAGGAAAGTTTATTAGTACATGAAGATTGTTATTAGGGGTAGTTTCATAAGTCTTGAATGACCATTTTCTCTTGGTAAAATCTCATGGTTCCCTTTTAAGTGAAGTAGATCCAAATTGCTTGTTCAAGTTATCGCCTAATTCATTGTTTCATGTTTACGCCTATGTAAGTTGGTATGGTCATTTCGTCATGGCCTAGCCATGACCTTTGGTCCTTGTTCCAAGGTCATGAGACACAACCTTGGCTCTAGCCATGGTTGTGGTCTTGATTATAGGTCATAAGACCTCTTGTTCCTTTCAAAGTATAACCATAATCTAGTGACTTTCGCCTAAAAATGGGCTGTTTAGAATTTGAAGAATTTTATCACTCGGAAAGCATTTTTAGGTCTCGAGCTTCTTTATTCCTGAACGAAAACGTTGTTCCAGACAACTTTCGTGTTTTAACTTTTTGATGAATCGGAGCAGAAGTGGGACTTTCAAAACCCAAATTTGATCAGAATGGTATTTGGCAGTTTTGCCGGAAATCTTTGGTAATTTCAAATCGCCATAACTTTTGACTCGTATATTCGTTTTAGGTGGTTCAAATTGCTACGGTTTCCTTGTTAGGTCCTCTACTACAATATGTAATAATCCAATATCATATTTTTACCATTTTAATCAGGTCTTTCCAAGAAATTCACTAATTTGCTTGTTTTAGTAACTTGTTTCAACAATTCATTATAACAACATCTTTTACTCATCTTTATACATCATGGACATTTATACAAGACATAATATAGCAAGAATAACATGTAAATGATATGAACATGATAAATTAACAAGAAGCATGTTAGGGTTTGGCTTACAACTTTTGGCTTTCTAATAAAGAAAGGAAGTAACAAGTAAGGAAATGGACTTTGATAGACTTGCTTCAACCCTTCTTCACTTCATGCAACCTTTCTACCCTTGGTATTCTTGAAAGATGGATGATGAAGGTTGAGGTGAATTGAGTGGATTTAAACTCAAGAGAAATCACCAAGTATTCTAAGGTTTGGAAGATTTTTGGTAACTTATGATCAAACTAGGGTTTCTACTTGAACTTTCACTTGAACCTTGCAAGAACTTGGAAGGAAATGAACTAAGGATGAAAGGGTTTTGGGGTTGGGGATGCACGGCACAAGGAAGGGGGGGAGAGGGGCTATTTATAGTCCAAATGAGGAGGTTAGGAAACTACTAGGAAATTACCAAAACTTGGTGACCAAGTTGTAATTTAATGGTGATCTAGGGGTAAATTCATGAGATGAAGCCACATGGGTGTGACTCCCCCCTCCTAGGGCGGTTCATGAGTGGATAGGAAGGGATGAGTTGGTCTTGGATGATATTATCCAAGTATTGGATGAGTTTTGACTCCGGGAAATGCCAATCGTAAATGATTAAGCCTCAAAATGTAAAACCTGGTGTCGTAAAATTATGGAATTTGAAAGTATTGTTAAACATATTCATATAGTCCATAATAAAATATAAAATGAGTGGTAGGTTCTATCGGGTGCTAAAACCCTGCTAAAAACTGGAAACACGGGTCTAAAACGCGTAATACGTAAAATGTACGAATATTGCGTAAAATTGAGAAAAGTAAAATATTACTTTTCTAATAGGTTATAAATGATTTAAAATGACTTATAATGTCTAGACTGGGCTCAGTCTAGTGTCGGTTGGTGTTAAATGTCTTTTAGACATCAAACCGTAAGCCTAAAAATCAAGGAATGACTTATAAAATCAAGGAATGATTTTTGGTCAAAGGAGGAGGGAAAAATTATGTTGACTTTTTCTAATAAGTTTGAAAACTCAAAACGTCTTAGAAACTCGTTTTGTGGTCTAACGGTTAATCGCCCATTCGGTTAAACGTGCTCATGTGAGAGTAGTACCGACTTGGGTGACCTGCTGGGAAGTCTTTGGTCATGTTTTTCTCAGTCACAATTAATTCTCAAATAAATCATGAGTGTGTCAAACATTTTTCTGATGCGGGGTCACTTAACGCGGTCGAGTTTCGTTGTACGTAGAATTTCTGAATGACGTTTTACCCTAAAACGTGTAATTCCTTAATAACTTTCACAAAAATGATCTGACGAATGTCAAACATTTAATTTGCCATGGAAATGATTTATCACTCAAGAATATCAAATAAAAATCAACTTTCAGGAAAGTTTCGGGAAAAATGAATAGTAAAAGTGAATAGTGAAAATTTCCGGGAATGGTAATTAACCTGAAATTGCGAATTGTTACACGCCACCCCATGAATGGTATTAAGGAATACAATCCGTCATCCACGTAACTATAACAAGTAATTAACGTGTAAAAGATGTCTAGGGAGTAGTGAAATCTAAGTAAACACAATTCTCTCACATATTGCTCACAACTTTAGTATAATTTAGTTTATTTTCATTTTTAGTATTTTATTTTGATTGCATCTTAGTTTTGGGTTAGTTGATTAGCAACTAATTCCGCCCAACTCCTTCAAACCCTAGATTTTTAATTGCTTTTCATAAAATATAAAAATACAAAAAAAGAATCATCCCTCATCTCTAGACCTAGTCTTTAGGTTTTCTAATCCTAGCGACACTATTCCTAGCTGAACAATCAATCCCCCGGTACTTGTCATTATACTATACTACATCGATCAGGTACACTTCCTGGTGGGGGTTGTAAGTTTCTTGAGATCCCTCGAGAGGTAAAGCCTGGTGCAAACCCCACACATCAAGTATTTAAGAAATACAAAAGATATGTTTTTGGTATATGGTGGAGAACTAGATGCAGAACTTGGTGTTACAGGTTTCTGTGATGCGTCCTGGCAAAGTAACAAAGATGATGCGAAGTCTCAGACGGGTTATGTCATTGTTATCAATGAAGGAGCAGTAGGCTGGAAGAGCAAGAGGCAGAGTACAATTGTGAGGTCTGCAACAGAAGCTGAATACATTGCTGCTTCAGAAGCTGCTATGGAGGCTGTTTGGATTAGGAAATTCATTTCAGGGCTTGGTGTTATGCCTTCAATTGAATTACATATTAATATGTATTGTGACAATTCTGCTGCAATCATATTTGCCAATGAACCTGGAGTCATGAAGGGAACCAGACATTTTCTACGAAAGTATCACTTTGTTCGAGAAAAAGTTAACGAAGGTGAAATAAATCTGTTGAAAGTTCACACAAACGATAACTTAGCTGATCCATTCACTAAGGCTTTAGCAAAAGAAAAGCTTTATGAATTAGCCAATGGCATTGGGCTTAAATTAACTAGTAGTTTCATGCATAACTGTGATTAGTATTTGGATAAAGGATATTGTAAACAATTATTATTTTAATGAAATAAAGTATTTTGATATGTTTATTTCTATTGTTAATTATTTTTGTCCTATTTTTGCATGTTTAAATCCATGAATAAAAATAATTCTAAATTGTCCGTTGTCAGTTAATAATATGGAAACATTATTAAATTAAGAGAAATATGAAAGTTGGTATAATATACTTAAAGTATATTGATGCGTAGTCATGCCATTTCAGATGATATTCAATGATACCAAATATAGGACTTATCCAAACTATATGATGTTACTTTATGGATCTCATCATTAAGTAAATCATAAGACGTTATCCTTAGACTTGAGATACAAGGTAACGGTCATGAATGTAGTACATTTTTGTGGAGCAACTTAAAGCTATACGTAACTGGTAGTCATAAGGGTTGTTTTCGGAAGTGTTACAAAGTTTGTGTGTTTTGCTTGTAGTCAATATAGAATTTGTTCCTTCAAATTAATTTTGGAGTTTAATACCGCTAGGCCCCTCGTAGGGTTGCCAAGGTGTTTGCGTGGCCACGCCCAAGATCTTCGCTGAAATGTTCAGACGATTTGGTAATCTTGTCAATCACTAACAACGAGAAACAGAATGGTTAATTAAGGAATGACCTAGATCCATATCCTTATTAACGTGGTATTAGAAACAAAAGGATAATAATAATAAGAAATCATTAAAAGGTTTTCCAGGAGCCTTACTCGAGTTGTACTAGAGGCATCGGCATGTTGCAAGACGCTAACCGATGTGATCACTCTATTATGATATGTCTAAGTGGGAGATGTTAGTTTTATAGATGATTAAATAATAGATGTGTGTTAGGATCGAACTCGAGATCACGGGATTGCATATTTTACGTATGAAAGTTAAAGATTAATAATTATATATAAATGTTATATTAATTATTATATAAACTTAAAACACTTAACGATTGTTAACATTTAACGGAAAAGGCTAACAACCGTTAGACGAAGAAAATGAAAGTTTTACTTGTGAATAACTGGAAGGATTAGAAGGTTACGGAATCCCTTAGGGATACCCAACCGATCGGCCAAGGGGGTATTCCACCTCCTTTGTGCCTTGGACTCCAAGTTATCTCAAGTATATAAACAAATAAAGGGTTATTGTTTTCTCTTAACTTGTACACATAACCTAAAGTGTTTTCTCCTCTCCTTTTTCTCTTGCAAAAATCGATCCACCTTATTCCATAAGGGGAGTCGAATTTTTTGAAGCTCGAAGTGTTTTAGTTTTGTTTTACTTGCATAACTTTAACTTGTTTTAGTACGTATGTACAAGAACGTGATATAATCACACTATTGGTTATATCTTGGATTGAATTACAAAAGAGGTAAGGGGTAATTCTTATAATCCACATAAACCCTAATTAGGGTTCTTGAGTTGAAGATTTGCATCACTTGATTCTTGTTCGGACTAGAATCACTACGGTATGTTTACTATTTAATATTGATTAATTAATTACATATTATATGATCTTATTATAATTGCTTCCAATATGCTTACTTGATATTTATTGGTATATTTGTATGCATGTCATGATTATATAATTCCAACACATGTAAGAAAATGTATAAATGATAGGAAAAGAAAAATATATCGTCATTATGGTCAGTGTCTTCACTAACCCACAAGGACGAAAAAAGCAGCTAACTCAATAATTATACTGAGTATTGTCATGTGTCGGCTTAAGTAAAATGTACATTAAACGACGTACGCGGAATAACCTATCTAGTTATTCATAAGAGTGAATTTACTTAAAATAAAATTATTAAATAAAATTAAATAATTAAATAATGACCTCAAAATTGTGAATTGTTACAAAATTTTAGATTAATCTCAATCATTATATCAAACTAAGTACATGGTAGAGATTTGTCTCTCAATAAGCACCAAAATAAAAGTAAGCAAACGAACCTATATCTAACAAGTTAAATAGGTAAACGAAATAGGATTTATGTTTACACGAGATAGTCAAACTAATTTCTTGACTCTACTATGCGGGCCAATAATATTACTATAAGTACAACAGACTTTTCCTTAAGAGAAAATTCTTCAATTAGACCAATCGCTCAAGTTTTTTTTTACCTTTTTTATACCAAAAAAGTTGATGAGGCGAAAAATGAACCACTTTTAGGGGGTCATTTAAGCCCGGAATTGACTTTATTTGATCAAATATTGCCCTAAATCATTCCTTTTGTGATTTTAGGTACTTTGGGAGTGAAATCTAGAAAAGGAAGCAATTCAGACGTTTTTGGAGCATAAAAGTGAAGAAAACGCCAAAGTCTTAATTTTCCTTGCTGGGAACAGTAGGTGACGACGTCAAGAGTTAATCCTTGACGGCGTCAAGAGCAAATTTCCATGACGATCCAGTACAGATTTGACGGCGTCACGAAGTAGTGCGTCAAGAGTAAAATTCATGACGGCCTGGAAATGCATAATACATGACGGCGTCAAAAGTAGATCAAGGCAGTCCGAGAAGAGTTTTGGCGGTGAGGTGACGGCGTCACAAGTTTGGCCTTGACGCCGTCAGACCCTATTTCCTATATATATTTTTCTAATTTTCACACATTAAAAGGAGAAGTTTTGGAGAAACCCTAAGTACGAACTTGGTGCGAATTTTACAGGTTTTTCAAGGGTTCTAAGCCCTTCATACCTTTCATGTGCAATTAAGATAAGTGTTCTTTTAATTCAATCAACATGTCTATGTGTTGGTTGTCTATATCTTGTTCTTGTCTTAATTCCATTATGCTAGGCTAGATCTATCTTGTGTTTGCTTGGATCTAATGAAACTTAGATGTTAATTATGTGTTGATTACTTGTTTATAATTGTCTTGGATGAATGATTTATATGTTAGGCTTAAGAAAACTGGCAGATCTCCAATTGGTAACATGCTTGAACGTCTTAAGAAACATGAACCGATGTGCACTAGGTCTTTATTGGTTGTATTTAATGCATGAGCCACTGTTTATAATCCCTATGGTTGTGCTGGGCATGGTATATGAGGAGATAAGAGCTCATAGAATTGGGGAGTTAAGTGCGCCACCCCATGAATGATATTAAGGAATACGATCCGTCATCCATGCAACTATAACAAGTAATTAACGTGTAAAAGATGTCTAGGGAGTAGTGAAATCTAAGTAAACACATTTTCTCCACTTATTGCTCACAACTTTAGTATAATTTAGTTTATTTTCATTTCTAGTATTTTATTTTGATTGCATCTTTAGTATTGGGTTAGTTGACTAGCAACTAATTCCGCCCAAATCCTTCAAACCCGAGATTTTTAATTGCTTTCTAAAAAATATAAAAATACAAAAATAATCATCCCTCACCTTTAGAAATAGTATTTAGGTTTTCTAATCCTAGCGACACTATTCCTAGCTGAACGATCAATCCCCCGGTACTTGTCACTATACTATACTACAACGATCAGGTACACTGCCTGGTGGGGGTTGTAAGCTTCTCAAGATCCCTTGAGAGGTAAAGCCTGGTGCAATTCCCACGCATCAAGTTTTTGGCGCCGCAGCCCGGGGAATAGTTATTGTCTAGGTTAGAATCTCTTTTTACTAGGTCTACTTGCTAGATTCCTTTCTAGTAAGATTTTATTTTTATTTTTAGGTTTTCTTTAGTCTATCTTATTTCTTTGTGTCTTTGTTCGTAACCACCCGACATCATGGACAACGGGAACATCTTTGAACCCGTCATCCCAGCACAACAAAACCCACCATTAGAACCCCTTAGGCCCCGAACCTTAGGAGAGTATTCCCGACCTAGCCACCAAGGCTACCGAAACACCATTGAGCTCACCGGAGCCAATGTGACTCCCTTGCGATCCGACACCATCCGGTTGGTGCAAAGCGGATGTGCATTCCATGGACTTCGTTTCGAAGATCCAAACCAACATCTTAAGGACTTCCTGAAAATCGTAGATTCCATAGACCTAGGTGTTGAAACAAGAGAGACAACCCGATTACGCCTATTCCAATTCTCTCTACGGGATCAAGCTAGTCAATGGCTTGAGTGTTTACCCGCGGGATCCATCACCACATGGGATGATCTCACCACTCGTTTCCTTGCTCAATTTTTCCCACCGGGGAGAACTACTAAGCTTAGAAATGACATCTTGATGTTCCAACAACGTCAAAATGAATCTCTTTATGAAGCATGGACTCGTTTCAAGGACTTACTCCAAAAAGTCCCTCATCATGGCATAGATCTTTGGCTCCAAGTCCAAATCTTTTATGACCATATCGATATCTCCACGAGGTGAGCCATTGACCAATCGGCCGGTGGTAAGCTACGTGATCTAAGTGCGGAACAATCATGGGAACTCATAGAAGATCTTGCTCTCTATGACAACGAAAGTTGGAATGATCCCCGTGACTTGAACAAAACGGTCAAGGCAATATCTTTGCCTTTGAACAATTCTAGCACTCCCGACCATAGGATCATGGAACTTGAGGACCAAGTCAAGTTTCTCATGAAATCTTACGAAGCTCCTAAGCCTTCAAGCCAAGTGAACAAAATCACTTCTTCATGCAAATTATGTAGTGGTCCCCACGACACTCGTGATTGTGTGGAACTATCCGGAACAGCTTTTGCGGACTACGCATCCACGCGTACCGACGAAGCGGGAGACAAGTGGTACACTTTCAAGCCCGAGCCAAACACTTACAGTGATTCATACAACCACTCTTGGAAAAATCACCCAAACCTTAGGTGGAAACAAAATCAACCCAATTCATCCAATCCGCCTAATCATTACCAACCAAACGGTCCACCCTCCAACCATACTTTCAACAACAATCCTTCTAACAACTATGGTAGTACCAACAATCTTGAAGGATTGATGTCAAAGTTTATGGCATCTCAAGAAGCTCGTATAGCTAGGTTTGAAACTGAATTCAACCAACAACAAACGGAGATGACCAACAAGATTGACAACTTGTTGAAAGCCCCAACAACCAAGCATTAGTCGCACCTAGGAAGGACACTAGGGACACCAATAACAGAATTCAAATTAAGGACCCCTCATCATCCAAACATGTCAACTTTGTCAATGTTGTCACCATTAAGCCAATAGATAAGGAGATAGAAGAGAGTGACAAGGATGAAGTTAGAGTAGAAACCGAGACTAATGATGAGAGTAGGGAAGTTGAGGTTAATAGGGGAGAGGAATTAGAGGAGGTAGAACCTATAGAAAAGTACTTTGATAAGTTGCCCACCAAGGAAGAACGGGAATACCATAAGGATTTATTCGATAGTCCCGAGAGACCATATATCCTTGGTACCCCCTTATCAAAATGGGAGTCCCCTCTAACATTAACATACCATGCAATATCGGGCACATGCATATATGAAAAGCTTACATCGACCCTAGATCCCCCGTGAACATCATGACTAGGACTTATTACAATTGGGTGATGAAGAAGCAACTAAATTTTAGGATGATGCCCAATAAGAATCTGATAAGTAATTTTGCAGGAAGAGTGAGAGGATTGCATGTGATTATAGGGAATCTCACCTATGAGATCGATTTTATGATAGTTGAAGACACTCGTCCGGTGATAGATGCTTGCCTAAGCCAAATAATATTTGGAAAACCATTTGTTGAGGCCACTAGGATGAGTTATGATCCGACTTTAGGGATAGTTAGATTTAAGGAAGAGAATGATGAGGTTGCCTATCAAATGCCCTACAAAATTGAGCAATACCGCCTTCTCTCTAATTTCGAAAAGGAACACAAGCAAGCGGCTTATTATAGGAATGAGGAGGATAGACGTAGAGGAGTAGAGTATGTAAAGAATAGGATGCTTGGTTTCTACAAAGAATGTTTGCAACTAGGTCCGGAATACAAAACTGGTTTAGAAGACGACCTAGAGAGTGGAACCAACGACGAGGTCCCATGACCTTGAGTCTAGCTACAAGACTCGCAAATAAAGAAAAGCGCTTCTTGGGAGGCAACCCATGTTTTGTGTGATTTTATTTTTGTTTGTTTGTTATTTGCTTCCGTATGCATGCTTAATTTTTATTGTTGGTAGATCATGTTTCTCAACTAAATAGTGGAAATACTTTACTTTGTTGTTTTGGCCTAGTCTTAACTCCACCTAAAAGTATTTTTGCAAAAGATAAGTGTAAGGGGAAACCCCAAATATGTTTTTAAGAAACAAACCGATCATGATTCTCCACAATATTAAATGAACATGTATATTCGTATTTGTTAGAGTCAAATGCTTGTATTGAGTCATAATGAAGTTTTGCAGGATTTTCCAGGAAGTAGGACCAAGTTTTTCCAGAAATTTTCCGAAAACTTAACATAAGAATTTTTGTAGGTCACTTCTGACAGTGTCACGAGATTACTCTTGACGGCGTCAAGTGTAAAAATCTGGAAATTTTACCGGTTTTGTTTTTCTAACGGAGTCTTATGGTTTTTGTGAATTATTAAGTTTTATAATCTCCAGGAAATCTGCAAACTTCATTCCACAAGCATTATATCTTATCTTGTTTTCTAGGATTTAGTAACTTATATAGGATGCCGCCGATTTTACGTGAGGTTGTCTTGTCTATTTTCTCAGGTTTTACAGGTTATGTATGACAAGAAGATGATTTATATTCTGGAAGGGAAGCTTTGATTGTTCATTCTCTTGGAGGAAGATTTAACCTGGCCACCTTATTATCCATACCGAGCGAATAAAGGGAGTATTTGATTTCATTCTTTTTACTTTTTCACTTTTACATTCTTTACTTGAACATTGGGGACAATGTTCATCTTAAGTGTAAGGGGAGGGTAAAAAGATGATACCTTACATATGCACTTTCGCTTGAGTTTGTTTTGTTTAATGGTAGATGTGTAATAAAACTATGAGAAATACTTGATAGTGCAATTTTAACGCCAAATTTAAATTTTTTTACAACATTTAGGAGTGAAACTTTAGCCATAGCAAGCGTCTCATGGATAGGAGATTGTATGACTAGCACATAACCGTATATTCAGAAAAATTTTCCACCCAAATATGTGATGTTCGCTTTCAGATTTGATAGGAAAAGCATTTATTATTAGTGCTTATGAGTGTACTGGTAGCATTTAGATTCTAGAACTTGCGTTAGTGATGCATTCCGAGATCGCTAGTGAGACTACATTCGTGTGGTAGGATTTACTACATGATAAGAGGCATTAGAATCACCCTTGTGTTAAACCCGTATCATAATTACTTGACCATTTAAGTCATATTACTTGGCTAGTTAAGTCAACTAATTTTTCCCACACCCTTAGCGTTGTACTCATTTTTAGTACACGAAACCCCTAGTACACCCCTCCGAGCCTATCTTTTCGTTTCTAACTTTAAGCATTTTACTTAAAGGAAGAATTTGTTACACCACACTTAAATGTACACCCAAATCGCCTTAACCTTCCGTGTATGCGCTCATCTTTAGTGTATTATTGTTATTTGTTAAACCCTAAGTTAACTATCTAATTGATTACATGGTTGCTAAGTCGAGTCATATCCTTGTACATATTGTTTTGGGACGATTGGGACTCATGGGTTAAAAACTTATTTTATGGAGTAATGGGGAAGAACATCATTTATTAGGTAAACCAAAATAAAAGTAAGCAAACGAACCTATATCTAACAAGTTAAATAGGTAAACGAAATAGGATTTATGTTTACACGAGATAGTCAAACTAATTTCTTGACTCTACTATGCGGGCCAAATAATATTACTATAAGTACAACAGACTTTTCCTTAAGAGAAAATTCTTCAATTAGACCAATCGCTCAAGTTTTTTTTTACCTTTTTTATACCAAAAAAGTTGATGAGGCGAAAAATGAACCACTTTTAGGGGGTCATTTAAGCCCGGAATTGACTTTATTTGATCAAATATTGCCCTAAATCGTTCCTTTTGTGATTTTAGGTACTTTGGGAGTGAAATCTGGAAAAGGAAGCAATTCGGACGTTTTTGGAGCATAAAAGTGAAGAAAACGCCAAAGTCTTAATTTTCCTTGCTGGGAACAGTAGGTGACGACGTCAAGAGTTAATCCTTGACGGCGTCAAGAGCAAATTTCCATGACGATCCAGTACAGATTTGACGGCGTCACGAAGTAGGGCGTCAAGAGTAAAATTCATGACGGCCTGAAAATGCATAATACATGACGGTGTCAAAGGTAGATCAAGGCAGTCCGAGAAGAATTTTGGCGGTGAGGTGACGGCGTCACAAGTTTGGTCTTGACGCCGTCAGACCCTATTTCCTATATTTATTTTTCTAATTTTCACACATTAAAAGGAGAAGTTTTGGAGAAACCCTAAGTACGAACTTGGTGCAAATTTTACAGGTATTTCAAGGGTTCTAAGCCCTTGATACCTTTCATGTGTAATTAAGATAAGTGTTCTTTTAATTCAATCAACATGTCTATGTGTTGGTTATCTATATCTTGTTCTTGTCTTAATTCCATCATGCTAGGCTAGATCTATCTTGTGTTTGCTTGGATCTAATGAAACCTAGATGTTAATTATGTGTTGATTACTTGTTTATAATTGTCTTTGATGAATGATTTATATGTTAGGCTTAAGAAAACTGGCAGATCTCCAATTGGTAACATGCTTGAACATCTTAAGAAACATGAACCGATGTGCACTAGGTCTTTATTAGTTGTATTTAATGCATGAGCCACTGTTTATAATCCCTATGGTTGTGCTGGGCATGGTATATGAGGAGATAAGAGCTCATAGAATTGGGGAGTTAAGTGCGCCACCCCATGAATGATATTAAGGAATACGATCCGTCATCCATGCAACTATAACAAGTAATTAACGTGTAAAAGATGTCTAGGGAGTAGTGAAATCTAAGTAAACACATTTTCTCCACTTATTGCTCACAACTTTAGTATAATTTAGTTTATTTTCATTTCTAGTATTTTATTTTGATTGCATCTTTAGTATTGGGTTAGTTGACTAGCAATTAATTCCGCCCAAATCCTTCAAACCCGAGATTTTTAATTGCTTTCTAAAAAATATAAAAATACAAAAATAATAATCCCTCACCTTTAGAACTAGTATTTAGGTTTTCTAATCCTAGCGATACTATTCCTAGCTGAATGATCAATCCCCCGGTACTTGTCACTATACTATACTACAACGATCAGGTACACTGCCTGGTGGGGGTTGTAAGCTTCTCAAGATCCCTTGAGAGGTAAAGCCTGGTGCAATTCCCACGCATCAAAAGTGCTCTTCCCAAATTAGATTGAGCGACCTGCAACTTTTTTTACTTTTGATAAGAAGTCGACAAGTGGCACAAAAAAGTAGCTTAAAAGTACAAAAGTCGCTTAAATTAGTACAAGAAAGTACAAAAAGTCGCTTAATTTTTTCTGCCACATGGCAACTTCTAATCAAAAGTAAAAAGAAAAAAATCATAAGTCGATCGGTCTATTTTGAAAAAACACTTTTTTTATCTAAAAAAGGTAAAAAGACTTATGAGTCTCGAAATTAGCTCTTTCCTTAATTAGCTATCCCAAAATTTTCACCCAACATAGTTTGAACCTTGATCTTTTATGAGACTTTATAAACACCTTACTATTTATTATATATATACTATCTATAAAGGGTGTATAATCAAAAGTGAAATGTTGAATGTTAAAACTAAAAAAGGAAATATTGAAAACATATCTTTTAAAAAGAAACTATCAATACACATCAAAAACCACTATAAAATCTCGTTTATAACACATAGACTTTTTTATCATAAAAACTATCTACCACTATAAAATCTCGTTGCTATGCACGAGTACTCGTCTAGTCACATAAAAGATGTAATTAGTATCAAGTCAAACAAATGTGTAAATACTCATTAATAACGTTTACTTTCTACATTATTATTATCAAAAATGATAGATGGGCCTAATAAATAGGCCTAAAAATGGACCTATTGCATTAATGACATGTACTAGGTCCATTTTTAGGCCTATTTATTAGGTCCATTTATTTGGCCTATTATTATTTATGAGCTTAAAATAACCAAAGTATATTTGACTTTCAGAAATGATAAATTGTTATCCTTTAAAGTAAACAATTTCCATGGCAGTCACATAGACACGATTTCTTTTAATAAATACTATTGTCTTTGTTCTTGTTTCATGATTAGAATAATATTTACTTTAAAAGACTCGACCAACTTTTTTGGTCTATATAGTAATAGAATTATGATCAATTGATCATATAGTCATTACGGAATACTACAATTAATAATTCTTAAACTGTCCTCGATTTCTTTTAATAAATACTACATTATTTTTGTTCTTTTTCCATGCTTGTAATAATATTTACTTTCAATGAGTCCACCAACTTTTTTGGTCTATATAGTAATACAATTATGATCAATTGATCATATAGTAATTATGGAGTACTACAATTAATAACTCCTAAACAGTCATATAGACATGATTTCTTTTAATAAATACAACAATTCTTTTTGTTATTTTCTATGCTTGTAATAAAATTTACTTTCAAAGAGTGAACCAAATTTTTTGGTCTATAAAATAGAATTATTATCATATATGTTCATGAAGTCATATGCCCATTCAACACACCCATGAAGACACTAAACTTTTTGTTCCTTTGCCTTATTCTCACAACAAATGCATCTTCAATAGCAAAAACTCCGATAGGTAGCGCAAAAAAGTCATGTGCAACTACTCATTGGATTGTCTATATCTATAATTTGATGAATGAACCATTCACCATTCAAATAAAATCACGAGATGATGACCTGGGAAACCATACACTTGGAGTGAACGAAAATGAAAACTGGGGTTTCTGTGAAAACTTTTGGGGAAGTACCTTGTTCTGGGCTGATCTCGTCTGCAAAGATACAAGGAGCGCCTCTTGGCATGTGTGGGATCATGAATTGGGTCCTAATTATGGCTCGGGACCTCATGATCATCGAATATTGGTTTGGTTAGTTAAGGAAGATGGAATTTATGTAGGAAACAGTCTTCCTCCATTTCCAGTTGATGGATGGACCAAACTATATCATTGGCCATGAGCGATGTATTTGATTATAATTTTATCAATATAGCATGCAATATGTATGGTGTTTGAGTTTTTAAAATGACAAATTTAATACTTTTACCAGTTATTTCACAACCATTGTGTTTGATATTTTACTATGTCACTGAAACGCCAAATATATTGAGAGTACACTCTGTGGGTGGTTATACCCCACCCTTATAGGCGTAAAACAGTGTCAATGGCGCCACTATATGCGTACCTGACATCGCATCATAGGTGCACCCTCAACCTGATAACAGGTGTTATTGACTTTTTAATTTTTTTTTATTAAATTATTTTTTTACTTTGGAACGTAAAGTGAAGTGTAACTGTATGTTATAAGAATGTTATGAGCTAAGTTGCACGGGACAGAAACGGGAACAGGGACGGGTACGAGACCAGGTATTGGGAAATGGCAACATCCTAAAATTCAAAAAACAGGTACGACGAGAAAATGTCAATCTGTTTTATAATATTTTAGTATATGGCAAATTGTCTTCCAAAAAAATATTACACAACATTCAAAAGTCCAAACAAATATTACTCATTATCATCAATTAAAAATTCTTAACCATCAAATTGTCTTCCCAAAATCATTTAAGTAAAAGCACGCAAACTAGTTGTGGTATCCTCGGAAAAACTGAACGTAACAGTTAGCCGACTTGAGAAATTGAACGTAACATTTAGCCAATTATGGTGTACCAAGTGATCACGAACAATTGCAATTTTCAACTTTTGAGAATCGGAGATGAAGAATCACGATTATGAGTTCTGGATGGTTTCAAGTTGATAGAGTCATGAGTTGTTAATCAGTTTATAGACGATTTGTCTTCTACCGACTTGCAAATTAGATAGGTTAATTAAAGCTAAAGCCTTTTAGTTACTAGGCCATTGGAAACGTGACTTTTTGGGGCAGAAACGTTTCCTAGATAAGGATCGGCGTAAGCCAATTGAAGAAACGTTTCCACTTTTTCAAGGGATGTTTCCCAGTCGTTTCCCATTTCCGGAAAGTTTCGAGTACGTGACAAGGAATCCCAGCTGAGTTTCCATGAATCTTAGGTTATGAGTGTAAATGTTTTTTTAGTTTCATGTTATAAGATAGTTATAGGTCAAAAGCTGAGTGACAATATTTTTTTTGTTTATATGTCAGTATAAGATTGTTATAGGTCAACAGCTAATGTGGTGGGTGGCCTGGCAGCCGCTACCGATACCTAGCCCTCAAATACCTATGCACATTTAGATTAGCTAATTGCCCACTTTGGGAAAGAAAAAGAAATGAAAGAAATTTATCCAAAGAAATTCTCTCGAAGTTTGACCTTTTATTTTTGCAAGAACACAAACTTACCACCAGACTTATATGTTGGCTTTGTATATAAGTTTAATTTTCCGCTATTTTAGATTTTTAGGTACTAACGACATGGTAAATATAAAGCTAGAGTTAGAATTAGAAATATAATAGAATGTAAACACTATAAGTTTGTCTCAAAATAGATAAAGATACTTTAGTTGTAGGAATTTGCTTATAAAGTAATTATTTAATTAATAAAAGTATTGCTCTATGTGCTTCTTGAAAATGCAATTTGCATAAGATACTATCCTTGTCATTGTACACACAAATTCCATTGGAGACCAGTGGTTATAAAGAAAGATAAAAAAGGTTTATGTGTATAAACATAGGACAGAGGTTGTGTGTGAATCAAAGTACACGTATTTGCGGAAGCTAGGAACAAGTATAACACATAAATATTAACCAAAACATAATAGGAACGTACCGTGGTGATTCTAGCCCGAACAAGAATCAAATAAGCAAGTCTTGAACTTTATGTAATTAGATCAATGATAAACCCCTTACTGTTTTGTTTATCGATCTCTTAATAATAACTATAATGAGTTATTACCTCGTTGTTGTACACACAAACTACCAACGAATAAAAGAGATTGCAAGATCTAAACACTATGAATTTTGTAAAACAAAAGTCGACACAAAAACCCTAAAGGGTTGTTTGGCCAATCGGCTTAGGGAGGAAAAGAGAGAAGGAAAAAAATTAGGGTTAGTGTGTGTCCATAAAAGATGAGAAACAAATAACCCTTGTGTTTGTATATATTTACTAGATGAAACTTAGAGGACGAGTTTGTATGGGATTGGGTCTCCCCTAGCCCATTCGACCAGCCATGCTCCCCCATGGGGTATTCCGGAACCTTCTTGTCTCCTAAATTACACTCTAGTCCTTTTCCTTCTTATTTAACGATAGTTAGTACTTACGGTTAATTACTAACGACCAATAAGTCCCTCAAGTGTTTATTTAATTATATATACACGATACATTTATCATATATATAATTAATATACTTTTACTCTCGTTTGTAATGTGTGCAATCCCGAGGTCTCGGGTTCGATACTAGACATTTACTTATTAATGTTTATAGGTAACATTTAACAGCTCCCACTCGTATATTCATTAATAGTAAAATGACATTGGTTGGCGTCTTGCAACACTCCAATGCCCCCAGCACGACTCGAGATAGGTTTCCTGGAAAACCTTTAATGATTCATCATTATAATTATCCCTTTGTTTCTAATACTAAATTAATAAAGATGTGAGATTCTTTATTCACTTTCTATTTCTCGTTTCTTTATGATTGAACAAAATTACCAAAACATCTGAACGTATTCCAGATAGACTTTGGGCGTGGCCACGCAAACATTTTGTCAATCCTACGAGGGGCCCAGCAGTATTAAACTTCTGAACAAATCAGAAGGAACAAATTTTTTCTTGACTACAAGAATAACCCATGAACTTTGCAACACTTCTGAAAACAACCCGTATAACTCCCTGTTACGGTGAGCGGTAGATTGCTTTACAAAAATGCACTACATCCATGACTCTTATCTGGTATCTCAAGTCTGAGGATAACTTTAAATATGATTCTCACATTTATTAAATCATATAGTTGGGATAAGTCCTATATTCAATTCACTGAATATCATGTGAAATTGGTATGACTAAGCATCAATATACTTTCAAGTAACCAATACTCAAATATTGCCTTAGTTTAATGATATTCCCATATCATTAATCGACAACGGACAATTTAGAATAATAATTTATTCATGGATATAAACATGCAAATATAGGATATATTATTAAGACAATGATTAAATAATCATAAACAATATTTTATTCCATTAAAATAATAATTGTACATTACATCCTTTATCCAAATATTAATCGCAAATGGGCATGAAACTATCAGCAAAACGAAGTCCTATGCCTTCAGCAAGCTTATAAAGCTTGGTGCCAGGTAGAGGCTTTGTTAATTGATCTGCTAAGTTGTCATCTGTGTGAACTTTGAGTAATTCGATTTTACCTATTTCGACTTGTTCTCGAACATAGTGATGCTTAATCAGGAAATGTCTGGTGCCTTTCATGATTCCAGGTTCATTGGCAAATGTAATTGCAGCTGAATTGTCTCAATACATTTTTATAGGTCTTTGGATCGAAGGCATAACCCCAAGCCCTGAAACAAACTTCCTAATCCAAACAGCTTCCATTGCAGCTTCTGAAGCAGCTATATACTCACTTTCTTTTGCAGACATTGCTAGTGTACTCTGCTTTTTGCTCCTCCAATCCACAGCTCCTCTATTAATGACAAAGACATACCCCGTCTAAGACTTCATATCATCTTTATCACCTTTCCAAGAAGCATCGCAGTAACCTGTAACATCAAGTTCTGCAGATGGAGTACCCCCATAAACTAAGAACATCTCTTTAGTTGCCCTAAGGTACTTAAGAATATTCTTAACAGCAATCCAGTGAGCTTCACCTGGATTCTGCTGATATCGACTGGTTAAGTTCTGAGCAAATGCCACATCAGGCCTTGTACTTTTAACTGCATAAATTATAGATCCTACAGCCGAAGCATAAGGGACTCTCTTCATGCGTTGCACCTCTGCAGGTGTTGAAGCACAAACTTTGCTACTCAAGCCATGTTGCTCTTGCATTGGCAAATATCCCTTCTTGGAATTTTGCATATTGAATCTCTTCAATATTTTATCAATGTAAGCACTTTGGCTTAATCCAATTAATCGCTGAGATCTATCTCTATATATCTTGATTCCTAGAATGAATGCAGCTTCCCCTAAATGTTTCATAGAAAAACATTTTACAAGATATGCCTTAACCTTTTGCAAACTTGGAATGTCTTTTCCCATGATCAATATGTCATCAACATATAAAATAAGGAAAATTACATCACTCCCACTAGCTTTGTGATATACACATGCTCATCAAAATTTTGAGTGAATCCATACTTTTTAATCTCACTATCAAATCTTTTATTCCATTGTCGTGATGCTTGCTTCAATCCATAAATGGATCTTTGAAGTTTGCATACACGATTTGGGAATTCAGGATTCACAAACCCCTCAGGCTGCGCCATATAGATGTCCTCATCTAGGCGAGCATTTAAGAAGGCAGTTTTGACATCCATTTGCCAAATCTCATAGTCATAGTAAGAGGCTATGGCTATAAGAATCCTAATAGCCCTAATGTCAGCTATAGGAGAAAAGGTCTCCTCATAGTCAACACCAAATGTTTGAGTATAGCCTTTAGCTACCAAACGGGCCTTATAGGTGTGTACAATGCCATCCATATCAATCTTTTTTCTTGTAGAGCCATTTACTCCCAACTAGTTTAGCACCCGGAGGTAGGTCTACTTCTATCCAGACTTCATTGTCTCTCATGGATTGCATTTCCCCATTCATAGCAACCTGCCATTTTTCCATTTCAGGACCATTCATGGCAGCCCTATAACTAGCAGGTTCATCAAGATCCTCTAGTATAGTTTCCTCACATTCTACGTTAAGACATAGACGTTCAGGAGCTTTCAATGTTCTTGCAGATCTGCAAATGGGAACCACTTCAACTTCAGGTGGAGGACCTAAACTTTTAGGTTCCACAGGAAGTTGGCTAGTGTTTTCAGAAGGTGTTACATCTTCATGATCATCTTCCAGATCATATACTCTCCCACTGAATTCTTGAGATATGAGCTCCTTGAACGGGAGATTGTGTGTTGTCGTTTACAAGACCAAGAAAGTAGATTATCACCCAAAAAACACAGTATCTTGAAATTGAGCGTCGTGTGGAGGGGCAACCCGCCCAATCTACATATGTATATATGACAAGAGAAGTGGTAGATGATGAATATAGGTGTAGACCAAAATCCAAAGTCCCTCGAACGTATCATAAAATACATTTAAGGGCAGCTAAATGTGGTTCGTGAGGATCATGCATGTAAAAACAAATCTGTTGGACAGCATATGAGAGATCCGGTCTAGTAAATGTGAGATACTGAAGACCACCTGCAAGACTGCGATATAAAGTAGGATCCAGAACTGGAACACCGTCGGGACCCAGTTTGGATTATGTATCAACTGGTGTTTGAGAAGGGTTACAGTTGGTCATGTGAGCACGCTTAAGGAGCTCAGTAGCATACTTCCGCTGAGAGAGAAATACAGTAATTTAGTGGCCCGAGATCAATCATCTCAAACTCACTATGTAGGGAGGCAATGATCTGCTATAGAAGAGCTGTAGAAGAGGCTGTAAGAATAATGTCATCCACATAGATAAGTAGGTAAGCAACTTGAGAGCCCTGTCGAAGAATAAATAAAGAAGATTCACAGCGACTATGGTAAAATCCAACTCTAGTAGTGATAATGCTCAAATTGTGCATGTTTTTAGTGGCGTTATTCGTATGTTTTTCGGTTATTTTTTTATGCTTTTGTCACTTAATTGTATCAAAGTATGTTTGCAAGCATTTGTAGCCAAAAACAGGAAAAAGGAAGAAAAAGTGAACGAAATGAAGGATTTGTCATTTCCAAGTCGAGATCCAATTCGTTCAACTATTTCACAAAGAAGAATCCAAGTTTTCATCACTCCAAAGTTCCAACACAAGAAATAACCAAGTTTGGACAAAGAACGAAGAGCCAAGTTAAAGATAAAGTTTTAGCTGTCAGAACCCTTCCAACCGATCGCTCATCATTCCAACCGACCGGTTAGATGAAATTGTCCAGAGTAACTGATCGGTTGTAATCCAACCGACCGGTAAAACACAGATGTTCCATCCAACCGATCGGTGGTGCCCCGTAACCGATCGGTTGGTCAGCTCGTATAATTTTTGCACACTTTATTCTACCTCATTCTACCCGATTCTAGGCCATTCTTTCTGGTATTCTAGGTCCTTCTCTTCACCTTAGAGGCCAAGTTGCTGCATTTAAGATCCTAGGCTTGATTTCTACTATAAATAGGACCATTTTTCCTTGGTTCTAGGAGTGTAAGTGTGTGTGCATTTCTATCCTCCACCCTAAAGGAAGATTTGTCACCACCTTACCAAGTGCAATTCGAGCCTCCACCCTAAAGGACGAATTTCCACCAACTTATCTCACCCAAAAGACCACAAACCTCTGCCATTTCCAGAAGTAGTGCTCAAGAAAGTGTTTAGGTATGATTTTTCGGCTTGGTTAGAAGTTGTAGTTGATTGGAGGCTTGAAGGTTGCTATAAATCCTTTACATTTGCCTATTGTAATTCATACTTTGGGTAAAATCTTGTTACTTTTAAGATGTTGAATGTTATATCTCATGTTTGGTTCTATGTGTTTCATGTGATGTGTTTTGATAATGATAATCTCTTAATGCTTGTTTGATACATATGAAAACTTGTGATAAAAGGATGTTTGGATACAATTAGTGTTTGTTTGGTTTATGATGAAAGACATCATATTTGGTTAAATTGGAACTTGTCTTGTTTATTATTTTGATTAATCATTGTTGAGTCTATAGTCGAAAGGATTCTCAAAAGTGGTTGATTTCAATTCATTAGTCGACGAATGGTTTTGGTCTTGTACTTTGTGACGATTGTACAAGGAACTTAATAAACATAACAAATAAAGGTTTAATTTAGATTATGGGTCGAAAGGCATCTTTTGAATATGTGTTCTAATCATTTTCCAAGTAAATGGCACTTAACAAATTAATGGCATCAAAGTCTAGGACGAAAGGATTCTTTGTTGTTGTTTAGATATAAGGCTCATGACATAACCATTTGATTAAGGCTTATGCACATTTGATTTATAAAATACTAAATTATTATTGGTTCTAGAGGTCGTAAGGATTACCTTTGATAATATGTTTTCCAAACTAAACATCCTAATATCCTTGTGATCATTTGTCCAAACATGTGTTCTAATATTGCTTTTCTTGTTGGTTTGATCCGTGACAATCATAACCACCAACTTGTTACTTGCTTAAACAAACAAACGACACTTGAGTGTAACCAAGTCTTTTGGGACGACCTTGACTTACCACTACTATACTACACTACTATACTATAAGTAGATGGTAGAGATTTGTCTCTCAATAAACACCAAAATAAAAGTAAGCAAACGAACCTATATCTATCAAGTTAAATAGGTAAATGAAATAGGATTTATGTTTACACGAGATAATCAAACTAATTTCTTGACTCTACTATGCGGGCCAAATAATATTACTATAAGTGCCACAGACTTTTCCTTAAGAGAAAATTCTTCAATTAGACCAATCGCTCAAGTTTTTTTTACCTTTTTTATACCAAAAAAGTGCTCTTCCCAAATTAGATTGAGCGACCTGCAACTTTTTTTACTTTTGATAAGAAGTCGACAAGTGGCACAAAAAAGTAGCTTAAAAGTACAAAAGTCGCTTAAATTAGGTACAAGAAAGTACAAAAAGTCGCTTAATTTTTTTGTGCCACTTGGCAACTTCTAATCAAAAGTAAAAAGAAAAAAATCATAAGTCGCTCGGTCTATTTTAAAAAAACACTTTTTTTTATCTAAAAAAGGTAAAAAGACTTATGAGTCTCGAAATTAGCTCTTTCCTTAATCAGCTATCCCAAAATTTTCACCCAACATAGTTTGAACCTTGATCTTTTATGAGACTTTATAAACACCTTACTACTTATTATATATATACTATATATCTATAAAGGGTGTATAATCAAAAGTGAAATGTTGAATGTTAAAACTAAAAAAGGAAATATTGAAAACATATCTTTTAAAAAGAAACTATCAATACACATCAAAAACCGCTATAAAATCTCATTTATAACACATAAACTTTTTTTATCATAAAAACTATCTACTGCTATAAAATCTCGTTGCAATGCACGAGTACTCGTCTAGTCACATAAAAGATGTAATTAGTATCAAGTCAAACAAATGTGTAAATACTCATTAATAACGTTTACTTTCTACATTATTATTATCAAAAATGATAGATGCGCCTAATAAATAGGCCTAAAAATGGACCTAATGCATTAATAACATGTACATTTGATCAAATGTACATGTTATTAATGCATTAGGTCCATTTTTAGGCCTATTTATTAGGTCCATTTACTAGGCCTATTATTATTTATGAGCTTAAAGTAACCAAAGTATATTTGACTTTCAAAAATGATAAATTGTTATCCTTTAAAGTAAACAATTTTCATGGCAGTCACATAGACACGATTTCTTTTAATAAATATTATTGTCTTTGTTCTTGTTTCATGATTAGAATAATATTTACTTTAAAAGACTCGACCAACTTTTTTGGTCTATATAGTAATAGAATTATGATTAATTGATCATATAGTAATTACAGAATACTACAATTAATAATTCTTAAACTGTCCACGATTTCTTTTAATAAATACTACATTATTTTTGTTCTTTTTCCATGCTTGTAATAATATTTACTTACAAAGAGTCCACCAACTTTTTTGGTCTATATAGTACTAGAATTATGATCAATTGATCATATAGTAATTATGGAGTACTACAATTAATAACTCCTAAACAGTCATATAGACACGATTACTTTTAATAAATACAACAATTCTTTTTGTTATTTTCTATGCTTGTAATAACATTTACTTTCAAAGAGTGAACCAAATTTTTTGGTCTATAAAATAGAATTATTATCATATATGTTCATGAAGTCATATACCCATTCAACACACCCATGAAGACACTAAACTTTTTGTTCCTTTGCCTTATTCTCACAATAAATGCATCCTCAATAGCAAAAACTCCGATAGGTAGCGCAAAAAAGTCTTGTGCAACTACTCATTGGATCGTCTATATCTATAATTTGATGAATGAACCGTTCACCATTCAAATAAAATCACGAGATGATGATCTGGGAAACCATACACTTGGAGTGAACGAAAATGAAAACTGGGGTTTCTGTGAAAACTTTTGGGGAAGTACCTTGTTCTGGGCTGATCTTGTCTGCAATGATACAAGGAGCGCCTCTTGGCATGTGTGGGATCATGAATTGGGTCCTAGTTATGGCTCGGGACCTCATGATCATCGAATATTGGTTTGGTTAGTTAAGGAAGATGGAATTTATGTAGGAAACAGTCTTCCTCCATTTCCAGTTGATGGATGGACCAAACTATATCATTGGCCATGAGCGATGTATTTGATTATAATTTTATCAATATAGCATGCAATATGTATGGTGTTTGAGTTTTTAAAATGACAAATTTAATACTTTTACCAGTTATTTCACAACCATTGTGTTTGATATTTTACTCTCTCACTGAAACGCCAAGTATATTGAGAGTACATTGTGTGGGTGGTTATACCCCACCCTTATAGGCGTAAAACAGTGTCAATGGCGCCGCTATATGCGTACCTGACATCGCATCATAGGTGCAACCTCAAACTGATAACATGTGTTATTGACTTTTTAATTTTTTTTATTAATTTCTTTTTTTACTTTGGAGCGTAAAGTGAAGTGTAACTGTGTGTTATAAGAATGTTATGAGCTAAGTTGCACTGGACAGAAACGGGAACAGGGACGGGTACGAGACCAGGTATTGGGAAATTGCAACATCCTAAAATTCAAAAAACGGGTACGACGAGAAAATGTCTATGTGTTTTATAATATTTTAGTATATGGCAAATTGTCTTCCAAAAAAATATTACACAACATTCAAAAGTCCAAACAAATATTACTCATTATCATCAATTAAAAATTCTTTACCATCAAATTGTCTTCCCAAAATCATTTAAGTAAAAGCACGCCAACTAGTTGTGGTATCCTCGGAAAAACTGAACGTAACAGTTAGCCGACTTGAGAAATTGAACGTAACAGTTAGCCAATTGTGGTGTACCAAGTGATCACGAACAATTGCAATTTCCAACTTTTGAGAATCGGAGATGAAAAATCACGATTATGAGTTCTGGATGGTTTGAAGTTGATGAGTCGTGAGTTGTGAATCAGTTTATAGACGATTTGTCTTCTACCGACTTGGAAATTAGATAGTTTAATTAAAGCTACAGCCTTTTAGTTACTAGGCCATTGGAAACGTGACTTTTTGGGCCAGAAACATTTCCTAGATAAGGATCGGCGTAACCCAATTGAAGAAACGTTTCCACTTTTTCAAGGGATGTTTCCCGGTCATTTCCCATTTCCGGAACGTTTCGAGTACGTGATAAGGAATCCCGGCTGAGTTTCCATGAATCTTAGGTTATGAGTGAAAATGTTTTTTTAGTTACATGTTATAAGATAGTTATAGGTCAAAAGCTGAGTGACAATTTTTTTTTTTTTTGTTTATATGTCAGTATAAGATTGTTATAGGTCAACATCTGATGTGGTGGGTGGCCTGGCAGCCGCTACCGATACCTAGCCCTCAAATACCTATGCACATTTAGCTTAGCTAATTGCCCACTTTGGGAAAGAAAAAGAAATGAAAGAAATTTATCCAAAGAAATTCTCGCGAAGTTTGACCTTTTATTTTTGCAAGAACACAAACTTACCACCAGACTTATATGTTAGCTTTGTATATAAGTTTAATTTTCCGCTATTTTAGATTTTTAGGTACAAACGACATGGTAAATATAAAGCTAGAGTTAGAATTAGAAATATAATAGAATGTAAACACTATAAGTTTGTCTCAAAATAGATAAAGATGCTTTAGTCGTAGGAATTTGCTTATAAAGTAATTATTTAATTAATAAAAGTATTGCTCTATGTGCTTCTTGAAAATGCAATTTGCATAAGATACTATCCTTGTCATTGTACACATAAATTTCATTGGAGACCAGTGGTTATAAAGAAAGATAAAAAAAAAGTTTATGTGTATAAACATAGGACAGAGGTTGTGTGTGAATCTCAATTACACACTTTACATCCATTCTAGTGATGGACTTTGTGGAAGTTTATATGATTAGATTGTTAACTTTCTAAAAGAAGTGGTGATATATAAAAACTTGAGTTGACATAGCGTGACGATTTTATGAACTCGATAAAGTTTATAGCATTTGGTGATGCTCTGTGCTTTTGGTTCCTCGTGTTATTGTTAGTGACACATGCAAGAACATTTGATATTTCAAGATCATTAGTTTTTGGTTCCACTCTTTGGTCAATTCAGTGACCTATAGGATTTGAAAATAAAATTGCCTAAGTACAAAAGAAGACACTCAAGAAATCTGTTAGAATATGACAATCAAAGTCCACGTATTTGCGGAAGCTAGGAACAAGTATAACACATAAATATTAACCAAAACATAATAGGAACGTACCGTGGTGATTCTAGCCCGAACAAGAATCAAATAAGCAAGTCTTGAACTTTATGTAATTAGATCAATGATAAACTCCTTACTGTTTTGTTTATCGATCTCTTAATAATAACTATAATGAGTTATTACCGCGTTCTTGTACACACAAACTACCAACGAATAAAAGAGATTGCAAGATCTAAACACTATGAATTTTGTAAAACAAAAGTCGACACAAAAACCCTAAAGGGTTGTTTGGCCGATCGGCTTAGGGAGGAAAAGAGAGAAGGAAAAAACTTAGGGTTAGTGTTTGTGCACAAAATATGAAAAACAAATAACCCTTGTGTTTGTATATATATACTAGATGAAACTTAGAGGACAAGTTTGTATGGGATTGGGTCTCCCCTAGCCCATTCGACCAGCCATGCTCCCCCATGGGGTTTTCCGGAACCTTCTTGTCTCCTAAATTACACTCTAGTCCTTTTCCTTCTTATTTAACGATAGTTAGTACTTACGGTTAATTACTAACGACCAATAAGTCCCTCAAGTGTTTATTTAATTATATATACACGATACATTTATCATATATATAATTAATATACTTTTACTCTCGTTTGTAATGTGTGCAATCCCGAGGTCTTGGGTTCGATACTAGACATTTACTTATTAATGTTTATACGTAACATTTAACAGCTCCCACTCGTATATTCATTAATAGTAAAATGACATTGGTTGGCGTCTTGCAACACTCCAATGCCCCCAGCACGACTCGAGCTAGGTTTCCTGGAAAACCTTTAATGATTCATCATTATAATTATCCCTTTGTTTCTAATACTACATTAATAAAGATGTGAGATTCTTTATTAACTTTCTGTTTCTCGTTTCTTTATGATTGAACAAAATTACCAAAACATCTGAACGTATTCCAGATAGACTTTGGGCGTGGCCACGCAAACATTTTGTCAACGTTACGACGGGCCCAGCAGTATTAAACTTCTAAACAAATTAGAAGGAACAAATTCTTTCTTGACTACAAGAATAACCCATGAACTTTGCAACACTTTTGAAAACAACCCTTATAACTCCCTATTACGGTGAGCGGTATATTTCTTTACAAAAATGCACTACATCATGACTCTTATCTGCTATCTCAAGTCTGAGGATAACTTTAAATATGATTCTCACATTTATTAAATCATATAGTTGGGATAAGTCCTATATTCAATTCATTGAATATCATGTGAAATTGGTATGACTATGCATTAATATACTTTCAAGTATATCCTTAACCAATACTCAAATTTTCCTTAGCTTAATGATATTCCCATATCAGTAATCGACAACGGAAAATTTAGAAAAATAATTTATTCATGGATATAAACATGCAAATATAGGATATATTATTAAGACAATGATTAAATAAACATAAATAATATTTTATTCCATTAAAATAATAATTGTACATTACATCCTTTATCCAAATACAAATCGCAAATGGGCATGAAACTATCAGCTAAACGAAGTCCTATGCCTTCAGCAAGCTTATAAAGCTTGGTGCCAGGTAGAGGCTTTGTTAATTGATCTACTAAGTTGTCATCTGTGTGAACTTTGAGTAATTCGATTTCACCTATTTTGACTTGTTCTCAAACATAGTGATGCTTAATCAGGAAATGTCTGGTGCCTTTCATGATTCCAGGTTCATTGGCAAATGTAATTGCAGCTGAATTGTCACAATACATTTTTATAGGTCTTTGAATCGAAGGCATAATCCCAAGCCCTGAAACAAACTTCCTAATCTAAACAGTTTCCATTGTAGCTTCTGAAGCAACTATATACTCACTTTCTGTTGCAGACATTGCTAGTGTACTCTGCTTTTTGCTCCTCCAATCCACAGCTCCTCCATTAATGACAAAGACATAACCCGTCTGAGACTTCGTATCATCTTTATCACCTTTCCAAGAAGCATCGCAGTAACCTGTAACATCAAGTTCTGTAGATGGAGTACCCCCCATAAACTAAGAACATCACTTTAGTTGCCCTAAGGTACTTAAGAATATTCTTAACAGCAGTCCAGTGAGCTTCACCTGGATTCTGCTGATATTGACTGGTTAAGTTCTGAGCAAATGCCACATCAGGCCTTGTACTTTTAACCGCATACATTATAGATCCGAAGTATAAGGGACTTTCTTCATGCGTTGCACCTCTGCAGGTGTTGAAGCACAAACTTTGCTACTCAAGCCATGTTGCTCTTGCATTGGCAAATATCCCTTCTTGGAATTTTGCATACTGAATCTCTTCAATATTTTATCAATGTAAGCACTTTGGCTTAATCCAATTAATCGCTGAGATCTATCTCTATATATCTTGATTCCTAGAATGAATGCAGCTTCCCCTAAATGTTTCATAGAAAAACACTTTCCAAGATATGCCTTAACCTTTTGCAAACTTGGAATGTCTTTTCCCATGATCAATATGTCATCAACATATAAAATAAAGAAAATTACATCACTCCCACTAGCTTTGTGATATACACATGGCTCATCAAGATTTTGAGTGAATCCATACTTTTTAATCTCACTATCAAATCTTTTATTCCATTGTCGTGATGCTTGCTTCAATCCATAAATGGATCTTTGAAGTTTGCATACACGATTTGAGAATTCAGGATTCACAAACCCCTCAGGCTGCGCCATATAGATGTCCTCATCTAGGCGATCATTTAAGAAAGCAGTTTTGACATCCATTTGCCAAATCTCATAGTCATAGTAAGCGGCTATGGCTATAAGAATCCTAATAGCCCTAATGTCAGCTACAGGAAAAAAAGTCTCCTCATAGTCAACACCAATATGAGAGAAGACACATCATCACATTGATTATTTTTCCTGCTTCATTGGCTTGTAAATTATTCAGGGTTATTATATAAAATAGATATTTTCTAAAGATCTAATGAACCAATTATGATCATCCATTTTTTGATCGAAACAAAAAAATAAACTTTCACCCTTTTTCATATCTCGTAAATCGCTAATCGTTACGCAAAATGAATCATACCATCACGACGAGAATTAAATCATCTTTCTATAAATTGGCACTTTGATATACTTTCGACGAACTTTTTTTCGATTACGTCAACGTAACCGAAAAAAAACAAACGAAAGAAAAATCATCAAAAGTATATCAAAGTGTCGGTCTACTAAAAAATTAAAAAAAAAAAAATCGTCGCGATGGTGTATTTTTTTTCACTTGACGATTTACCATTTGCAAGATGTTTTTTTTTTTTTTTTTTTTTTTTTTAAAGTGGAAAGTGAGTTTTTTTTTTTTTTTTTTTTTTTTTTTTAAGTCAAAAAAATGAGTGGATACAATTGGTTCATTGGATCTTTAGATAATTTTGGTTATAAATTGATCTCAACTCGAACTAACTATATATAAAATTTTTTGAACAACGATTCCATACCTTTTCTTTAGGTCACAGTAAGTTGTCTTGTTTTGGTAGCTATTATTAGAAAGTGGAAGATCAATATAGTTTTATCAAGTTAACTAAAGATAATCAATTCTACAGTACTTAAAGCTATTATGAAAGCTTCAAACGGGGTATCAGTTTATGTTTACGCTTTGTTTTCTACATGGTCAGTAATTATCAGCACAAATTACTGGAATGCATGATCTTTTGACAAGTGCCTAAATTTACAAACTATCAATGTCAAGCCTTATGCAAGGCTTTAAGGGGAAACATATACATGATGGTTAATGCACTTGCACAATAGTTAGGCTATGTTTGGCAAAAGTAGTTGTGAGCGGTAGCAGTGAGCAGTAGCCAAAAAAACTCACAGCTTCATAAAAAAACATTGGGAAAATGAGTTTTCCTAAAAAATAGCAAAGCCCACAGCTCTCATGTCAAATGAACACTAAAAATCAAAAAGCTCATTGTTCACCGCTCATTGCCCAAAAAAGCTCCAAAAAGCTTTGTGACAAACATAGCCTAACAACTAAGTTACCCAACCAACAAAAATAACTTTCGAGGCAATTATACATTCACCAAGATATAAAAACATGATGTGTCAACGGTATGGAATTGATAAAGTCCACATCATTGGAGATGCTCTGAACATGAATATGAATATGAACTTAAATCACAAACAAATTTAGTTGGCTCACAGAATTCAAGTTTACTGCCGTACACATTTTAACAAATCAAAACTTATATTACAAAAACAACGATTGATAAATCTAACAAATGAAAGTTAAAACCTTCTGTTTCACGATATGCTATGTTTCTTTTGTCCGGACCCCTCAACCACTTAGAAACAATAGGCTCACTTTCTTCCCCATGAGTCCATTTTCATTTTTATATCTAAATTTTAGGTGTTGTTTAAGCATTTATTAATAGAATTATGATCAATTGATCATATAGTAATTACGGAGTACTACAATTAATAACTCCTAAACAGTCAAATAGACACGATTTCTTTTAATAAATACAACAATTCTTTTTGTTATTTTCTGTGCTTGTAATAATTTACTTTCAAAGAGTGAACCAACTTTTTTGATCTATATAATAGAATTATTATCATATATGTTCATGAAGTCATATACCGATTCAACACACCCATGAAGACACTAAACTTTTTGTTCCTTTGCCTTATTCTCACAACAAATGCATCTTCAATAGCAAAAACTCCGATAGGTAGCGCAAAAAAGTTTGTATATCTAGTCATTGGACCGTCTATATCTATAATTTGATGAATGAACCGTTCACCGTTCATGTAAAATCACGTGATGATGATCTGGGAACCATACACTTGGAGTGAACGAAAATGAAAACTGGCGTTTCTGTGAAAACTTTTGGGAAACTACCTTGTTCTAGGTTGATATCTTCTGCAATGATACAAGGAACGCCTCTTGGCATGTGTTTGATCATTTTACGGGTCTTAATTATGGCTCGGAATCAATAGATGATGATCAACGAATATTGGTTTGGTTAGTTAAGGAAGATGGAATTTATGTTGGAAAAAGACTTCCTCCATTTCCAGTTGATGAATGGACCAAAGTATATCATTGGCCATGAGCGATGTATTTGATTATAATTTTATCAATATAGCATGCAATATGTATGGTGTTTGAGTTTTTAAAATGACAAATTTAATACTTTTACCAGTTATTTCACAACCATTGTGTTTGATATTTTACTCTATGTCACTGAAACGCCAAATATATTGAGAAGCTTTCATTCATATACCCATTCAACACACGTATGAAGACACAAAAACAACAACAGCTAGACGCGTTCATATATAAACTTTTTTTTAGCTAGTCTATTCGGTTGATAAACACATTACTCATGTCCAGTCATGTAGCTTGGTTGACGAGTTAAGATGCGGTCCCAAATAAAATCCATCAGCTTTAACTAACCATAGACATCTTCTCGGTTTGTCCAATTCTTTTACTGCGCAGTATTGGAATAAAAGTGTAGAATTATAAAACCATGAACTACATCCATGAAGGGAAGTCACACACATAATCCTTCACTTGAATTTATAATGCTTTCAAAATGAATCCTTTTTAAAGAAAACAGTTTTTAACCAAATCATACATGACTGGAAAATCAAATTTTTTACATGAAAATAACCTAAATGAACAAACATAAGTCACGAACTAAAACATACTTGCATTACATTACATATAATCTAAAAATATAAAACAACAAATAAGTGAGCAAAATTCAAGAAACCTTAATAAGTTCAAGCAGATTCGTTAAGCGACTTTTTCTTTCTATTGAGTGATGTACTTAACGATGCCTTAGCCTTCTTCCACTCTTTCATGGACTCGTCTGTCCTCATGAACAAGCATGTGTCATCAGATTCCAAGTTCACAATAGACAGTTTTTTCCTTTTTTCTAACGGTTTCTTCTTCACGGATGATAAAGCTGGTTCCTTGGTATTTGGGGTCTGGTCATCAAGATTCTTGTTTTCTGGCTGTGAAACCATTGCATCAGTCTGCTGTTCTTGTTTCTCAAAACTTATATCGGGCACAATCTGTGATACGCTAAAAGAAGTATGGCTTGTAGTGTTAATCAATTGTATCCATGAGGATTTATGTCGCCAAAATTCACCTCTAGCTGTTCGAGTCAAATCTTCATCAGTAGGTTTTTGCGATCATTCGAGCTACCCGACTGGCTATCTGCATTTTGACGCTTTTCTAAGTTGCTATTTTCCACCTCGTTAACATCATCAGCTCTGAGTTCCTCATGTTTTTGGTCAATATAGCATCTGGAAAAATATCTGACGTTTCAAGTTTTTCTACATTACTATTCTTCACATTATCGAAATCATCAGTTTTAGGTTCATCCTCTTTTTGGTTGATAACATCGGGACGAACATCTGACATTTCAACTTTTTCATATATAACTGCTATTTTTCACGTCATCAATGTCATCAGCTTTACGTTCATCTTGTTTTTTAATAACATCAGAAAGAACATCTGACATTTCAAGATTGTTGGGTTTTGGTTCCTCCTCCTTTTCCCGACAATCATTTGCAAAAATGTCGGAAATACTGATTTCTGTTTTAACTGGGCCTACTTCTGCTGTGGACTCTACGTTTATACCCAATCCGGGCTCGTTTTATCACTATATATATCCAGCTTTGTTTTCTTATCATCATCTTCAACAGCAGCCAAGTCATCATTATAGTTCATGGGGTCGCCTCTTGCATTGACCGATTCAGACTTGTTAGTTACTTGCTTAGGTGGGTTTGCCCTGTTGAAAATCTTGTTCATCACTGAATTCATTATATCGAGCTCTTGTTCGTTAATTCCATAGCTTGCATCCTCAACTTCTGAAGATTTTTTTTTTTTTTACTAGGTGGAGGAAATTCATTGGAGTGCTCTTCAGTCTTCACAATCACAAAAATGGGTTGGTGTGGATGGAACTTGAAGACGTTGGAAGCTGTATTTATGTTTGCCAATACCGACTTGGGCCAATGATTTCACCTATTCAAAAACCAACAAAATCGATGAGCAGTATCTTATAGAAGTACCAAATTTGACCCAACAATCTTGATAAGTAACTCAAAAGGTTAAACAACTTGAGAGTTGCCCATAATGTATTTTTAATGCAAAAACCTCTGAAATTATTTTATTCAAAAAATAAACATAATATTTGTTGCTATCTTGCCTTCGTTCTTTCTGGTTTCACAGGTTCTTTGTGGGGTGTTTCTTGTGATTATGTTGCGATAAAAAACAGAAGTGCAGAAATTTACACAGAATTAACAAACGATATATTTATTTACTTGTATTGATATGGAATAATTTGTTTACAGAATTCATGCCCTATATATACTTGTTGAATCGTTGCTTCAAAGAGGCATAACGATTCAGTATAACTTTGTAATCTATCTAATCGTTGTAACCTATCTAAAACGTTGTACCGTTATCCTATAAAGTAAACGTTACAACCCTACTAAACGTTATATGACCCAGCCCAATACATTGGATCGGATCATTATCTAAACTTACAGAATACTTATCATAATTGTACACTAAACTACCCTATTCTATTCTTCTATAACATTAAAAGTCCAACATTCTCCCCCTTAATGTTATAGACTGTAATCGAGTCTTCTTTCCTTGTCTTTACAGCAATGTTGGTTCGGTGTCAGTGTCATAGATGAGATGTGACTCTTCTTGCTTGTTGTATTTCCATTTCGTGCATTCTTTCGCAAAGTGTCCATGCTTGCCACATTCATAACATCTGAGCTTGCTTTTGTCTTTAGTTCCTTGACTCGTATTCGAATTATTTTTCCATTTCATGCTTTCCTTGCCTTCTTTGTTGAAATCTTTACCTCGCCATTTACCATAAGTTTTGTTGTTTGAACTTGCCATGAGAAGCTTGTCTTGATCATTCGCCTCTAGTATGTCTTGACTCTTGATTCGTTCTTCATAGGCTGTTAACCTTCCAATGGCTTCTTCAAATGACATTTCGTCTAGGTCTTGATATTGTTCTATAGTTGCTACGATCGGTAAAAACTTCTTTGGAACAGAATTAAGTAGTTTCCTTACTAGCACCTTATCTTCCAAAGTTTCACCAAGTCCTCTAAACTTGGCCTTTATACTACTTAACTTTCCTCCATAGTCACTTACTTTTTCGTTTGGTTTTATCCTAAGCGTCTCTAGTTCACTTCTCAATGTTTGTAGTCGTGCCTTTTGAACAAGATCGGCTCCCAAATGCTTGACTTTGATTGAGTCCCATACTTCCTTTGCAGTCGAGTATTGTGCTACTTGCATTAAAACATCTTGTGGCAGTGATTGGAAAATTATTGCTTTTGATGTGTTTTCTTTCTTCTCATTTGTTTCTATTCCTTCTTTTGCAACTATTGTTTCCCATATGCCATATGCCTTCAATATTGTCTCCATCATCAATGCCCATGTCGTGTAGTTTGTTTCGTTCAATTTTGGACATTGTAGTGAAACATCTCGAACTGATGTAATGTTCGATGTGTTATCATTCTTGTCTCCTTCTACCATACTTGCTTGCTTGCTTATAATCAGAACCGAGATGGTTTCTGGTTTTCTTGCTCTTGTGTTTGATCAAAAGATCAAATCCTTTACTTGCTATTGGTCAATTTATTAACCAGGTTTTCTTGCTATTTGAACCTAAAAGGCTCGAAACTTGCTATTTAAATCTTAAGGCTCGGAACTTGCTATGAACCTAATGATTCGGTTTAACTTGCTATGAACCACAAAGGGTTCGGATTTGACTTGCTATGAACCACAAAGGGTTCGGATTTAACTTGCTATGAACCACAAGGGTTCGGATATGACTTGCTATGAACCACAAAGGGTTCGGTTTAACTTGCTATGAATCACTAGGATTCGGATTTGACTTGCTATGAACCACAAAGGGTTCGGTTTAACTTGCTATGAATCTAAAAGAAAATTGGTTTTTGCTATTCTAATCAACCCAGTTTTTTTTTTACTAATGCTAATTTCTATCTTAACAAAACTTTTATTAATTTATATGGAGTATTTAGAAAAATAAAAAGTTGAAAGAATTTGGAATAACCGGTTGATTAGAGAAAGCAGGAGGCGTGCGTTTCTTCCTTCTGATTCGTGATTCCAAACAGATTCAGTAAATAGATTTCCAGGCAAAAACTTCGTTCTTCTATCTTGCTTTTGTTTCCGTTCTTCCGTGGATCGATTTGCCTTGGGCTCTGATGCCAATTGTTGCTATCTTGCCTTCGTTCTTTCTGGTTTCACAGGTTCTTTGTGGGGTGTTTCTTGTGATTATGTTGCGATAAAAAACAGAAGTGCAGAAATTTACACAGAATTAACAAACGATATATTTATTTACTTGTATTGATATGGAATAATTTGTTTACAGAATTCATGCCCTATATATACTTGTTGAATCGTTGCTTCAAAGAGGCATAACGATTCAGTATAACTTTGTAATCTATCTAATCGTTGTAACCTATCTAAAACGTTGTACCGTTATCCTATAAAGTAAACGTTACAACCCTACTAAACGTTATATGACCCAGCCCAATACATTGGATCGGATCATTATCTAAACTTACAGAATACTTATCATAATTGTACACTAAACTACCCTATTCTATTCTTCTATAACATTAAAAGTCCAACAATATTTACAGATAAAAAAAGGCGATTTTTTTTTTTTTTTTTTGTGCAGAAAGCACTTTGGGTCAACCGTCAACCTATCCTACCTGTTTCAGATTATATCAGAATGTACCCATTTTGCCCCAAACGCATTTGACATGTTACCCGGACCACCCATTTCGAAACATTTACATAAAGAAATAAAAGAAACATTGGGTAAAAATAAAAAAATGTAGTTTTGGTCAAAAGGAATAGTACCTTTCCTAGATTGGGGAAGAATAGATTGATTTGTGCCTTATCAGCAGGCGATGGTTTCTTTGGCTTTTCTAAAGTGTTTTATCACAGAAATGTAACTCAACCAACTTGCTAGAAGCTAAATTTCGGTGTAAAGGAGTATCATGATGGTATTTCAGATTTTCATTATAAAAACTGGACAAAAATGCGGGCCTATGAAGCAAGAAAAAGCATCAGGAAGACGAGCTCTAAAACACCAGGAAACCAGCATCCATAAAGGTTTCCTTTGCAATACTTTTTAAATGGACCACAAGATTGGTATCCACAAAAAGGTGTAGATTGGCAGGAACACCCTGACCCCGGGTGCCTTTCGGCACCAGCCATTGTCCACCCCACAAGGAATAGCTCCGGGCAACTCTCTTGGCCTAGTGGGGCACCAACTGGAGTGAGCCGAGACCCTCGGACTCTTGAGCTCTTATCCACAAAGTCTCTCCAGTGAGCCCATAGGTTTTGCGGAGGTGGTATCGTATTTGTTTTTCATATATAAACCCTTAATGCAAACTTGGTTTAAATATTATCAACACAAACTACTGGAATGCATGATCTTTTAACAATTTCATGCTCAACAACGGCAAGTAACCCAACTAACAAAACTAACTTTCGTGGCAATTATACATTCACCAAGAAATAACAATATGGTGTATCAACGGTAGGGAACTGATAAAGTCCATACCATTGGAGATGCTCTGAACATGAATATGAGCATGAACTTAAATGACAAACTAACTTAGGTTGCTTACAGAAGTCAAGTTTACGGCCATACACTTTTAACAAATGAAAACTTGCATTGCCAAAAAAACAACGATTCTTTGGTGATGTTATCAGGTCAAATCGATGGGAGGGGTTCACCTATACATGGTCTTTTTTTCTTGTGAATTTAAATGAGATAGCGAGATGACATGTTGAAGTCTTTGACTTTGATTACACGACACAATGAAGATTCTCAGACGAGGGAGTCGTTCCTCTCTAAATAATTGCTCGACAAGTTGAAGTCTTTGACTTTGTTTATATCATGGTCCCGGACCCCTCAACTACTTAGAAACAATCGGCTCACTTTCTTCACCATCAATCCATTTTCACTTTTATATTAAACTTTAGGTGTTGTTTGATTAAGCATTTATTAAGAAAAATAGTTGTCTATAAGTGCTCGACTTGTGGCCACAAATTGTACTGATGACAAAGTTTTTCCAATATTCAAAAGAGTATGTATACATTCATAACAAACTATTGAGAACAACTATGAGAAAAGTCAAGCATGCCTAGAATCCCACATCGGTAAAGGAGAATAAATTTTACCACCTTATATACCTAACTGACCTTATATACCTAATTGTGTATTGAATGTTTGTCTTAGGGTGAGTACCTGGCTTTCAGCTTTTCTAGTCTCTACATGTTATAAAAACATGGGAAGATTGTGAAAGACGACAACTTTGTATAAAATCCTAATCTTTTATTATATACTATTCTTTTTTTTTGGTTAATAACTACATATATAAATTGTTTGATATATAATCTTATATATATAAGGGGGGGGGGGGCGGCCGACCCCCCGAAATTTTTTTTGCGATGTAGGGGTATATAGTTTTCGTGTAGAAAAATTTCGGTATTTTCGGTTTCGCCCCCCCAATTTAATTCGGTTTCGACCCCCCATAGTGTTAGGAAAAAAAAAATTTAGATCCCGACCCCCCACTCGAAATTTCCAAGCTTCGCCCCTGTTAATATATATATATATATATATATATATATATATATATATATATATATATATATATATATATATATATATATATATATATATATATATATTGTCACAGTAACTTGTCTTGTTTTGCTAGATATTTTTCATATACTATTCTAACTACATATATAAATTGTTTGATATATAATCTTTTATATATATATATATATATATATATATATATATATATATATATATATATATATATATATATATATAGTGTATCTTTATTTTCAGAACCCTGTTAAGTGCGAGAACTCTAATTTTGCATTAGAAAACATGTATGTTTTCTTACATACACCTTATTACACATACATGCATAACATAAATGTTCATATAAAATCCTGTTAAGTGCAATAGATCAATGCAAAATGGTTTTATTTTTAGAACCTGTTAAGTGCGGGAACTGCGAGAACTCCAATTATGTATTAGAAAACATGCATATTCATATAAAACATGTATGTTTTCTTACATATACCTTAATACGCAGGCATGTGTATTAAGGTGTATGTAATAAAACATACATGTTTTATATGAACATGCATGTTTTCTAATGCAAAATTGGAGTTCCCGCACTTAACAGGGTTCTGAAAATAAAGCGCCTATATATATATATATATATATATATATATATATATATATATATATATATATATATATATATATATATATATATATATATATATGGGGTCATTCATGTAAGAAATCTGATTTTTGTGAGAAGGTGAGAACTAATCTTACCCACTCATTTTATCCTTCTTTAGTTTTGAAAAAAAAAATTCACATGTGTAGAAAAAAATTTTTAAAAAAAATTGAAAAAAAAAATTAGGAAAAAAAAAATTTCGAAAAAAAAATTTCGATTTTCACATGTGAAATTTTTTCTCATTTTTTTCACATCTTCAATTTTCACATGTGAAAAAAATTTCACTTGTAAATTTTTTTTTTCATTTTTTTCACATGTGAAAATTAAAAATTTTCTCATGTGAAATTTTTTTTTTTCACATGTGAAAATTGAAAATTTTCACATGTAAAATTTATTTTCATTTAAACATGTGCAAAAAAAATTCACATGTAAATTTTTTTTTTTCATTTATTTCATATGTGAAAATTGAAAATTTTCACATGTGAAATTTTTTTGACATGTCACGAAAAAAAATTTCGAAAAAAAAAAATCGAAAAAAAAATTTTCAAAAAAAAAATTTCGGAAAAAAATTTTCGGAATTTTTTTTTTCACATGTGAAAAATGACGGGAAAAAAATCGAAAATTTTTTGAAATTTTTTGAAATTTTTTTTGAAATTTTCAGAAAAATTGGTTAGCTAGCATTAGGCATTAGATCAAAATTAAAAGATAAAATGAGTGGCTAGGATCTCTTATCACCTTCTCACAAAAATATGACTTCTCATTTGAACGCTTGACTATATATATATATATATATATATATATATATATATATATATATATATATATATATATATATATATATATATATATATATTGTCACAGTAACTTGTCTTGTTTTGGTAGCTATTATTAGAAAGTGGATGATCAATATAGTTTTCATCAAGTAAACTAAAGATATCAATTCTACTTAAAGCTATTATGAAATCTTCAAACGGGTATCAGTTTATGTTTACGCTTTGTTTTATACATGGTCATAAAGGTGAGAATAGCATGGCGTTATAATCACCACAAACTAATGAAGATTATATTGGTTTGGCAGAAAGTTATTCCGTTTCGAAGACATTATGTGCACTGTTTTCTATGCTACATATATACACCTATGAAGACACAAGCTTTCATTCATATCAAATGGTAATCGTGGTTTACAAATTATAATTGTTGTGTTTCACGATCTTGAACTAAAACAACTAGACGCGTTCATATATAAACTTTTCATTTAGTCTAATCGGTCCAGTCATGTAGCTTGGTTGACGTCGACGAGTTAAGATGCGGTCCCAAATAAAATTCATCAGCTTTAACTAACCAAAAACATCTTCTCGGTTTGTCCAATTCTTTTACTGCGCAGTATTGGAATAAAAGTTTAAAATTATAAAACCATGAACTACATCCATGAAGGGAAGTCACACACATAATCCTTCACCTGAATTTATAATGCTTTCAAAATGGGAGTAATCCTTTTTAAAGAAGCAGTTTTTAACCAAATCATACATGATTGGAAAATCAGATATTTTACATGAATATAACCTAAATGAACAAACATAAGTCACGAACTATAACGTACTTGTATTACATTACATATAATCTAAAAATATAAAACAAATAATTGAGCAAAATTCAAGATAACCTTAATAAGTTCAAGCAGATTCGTTAAGCGACTTTTTCTTTCTATTGAGTGATGTACTTAAGGATGCCTTAGCCTTCTTCCACTCTTTCATGGACTCTTCTGTCCTCATGAACGAGCACGTGTTGTCAGATTCCAAGTTCCCAATAAGTTTTTTCCTTTTTTCTATCGGTTTCTTCTTCATGGTTGATAAAGTTGGTTCCTTAACACTTGGGGTCTGGTCATCGAGATTCTTGTTTTCTTGCTGTGAAACCATTGTATCAGTCTGCTGTTCTTGTTTCTCAAAACTTATATTGGGCACAATCTGTGATATGCTAAAAGAAGTGTGGCTTGTGGTGCTAATCAATTGCGTCCATGAGGATTTATGTCGCCAAAATTCACCTCTAGCTGTTCGATTCAAATCTTCATCAGTTGGTTTTTTAAGATCATTCGAGCTACCCAACTGGCTATCTGCATTTTCACGGTTTTCTAAGTTGCTATTTTCCGCCTCGTTAACATCGTCAGCTCTGGGTCCGTCCTCTTTTTGGTCAATAGCATCTGGAAGAAAATCTGAACTTTCAAGTTTTTCTACATTGCTATTTTTCACGTCATCCATATCCTCAGTTTTAGGTTCATCCTCTTTTTGGTTGATAACATCAGGAAGAACATCTGACATTTCAACTTTTTCATAACTGCTATTTTTCACGTCACCAATATCATCAGCTTTACGTTCATCTTCATCATCTTGTTGGTTAATAACATCAGAAAGAATATCTGACATTCCAAGATTGTTGATTTTTGGTTCCTCCTCCTCCTCCCGACAATCATTTGCAAGAATGTCAGGAATACTGATTTCTGTTGTAGCTGGGCCAACTTCTGCTGTGGACTCTTCGTTTATATCCAATCCAGACTCGCTTTTATCACCATCCAGCTTTCTTTTCTTATTATCATCCTTTAATTCTTCTTCTTCTTTTTGAGAAACAGTTGCAATGAAGTCAGAAATATTGAATGAAGTGTTACGTTTCTGACCAAGAAGATTTTTCCAACTAGACTTGATGGAACGTAAAGAAGTGTTTCCAGATGGCTTTGTACTTGATTCTGCTTCTGTTTTATTGTCTTTTGGAGTATCCACACGGGTTTGAGAATTTTTAGACGTTTCAGGGACTGTAGAATTGTTGGTTTCTTCTGAGTGAGGTGATTTTCTCTTCTTAGCGAGTGGTACAGCCTTCTTTTCATTACTATCATGCACAACTTTTGGTTTCTCGGTAGAAGTTATTGGTCTCTTAGCTATTGGTTTCTGAGCATTTAACAAGTATACAAAAGAATATTAAAATTAACGTACGAGTACATACTAAAAGTAATGGGTCAAAATGGGTACTTTTTATAAAGATTAGATTAAGCCAAGCTGTCAAGTGTCAAAACTACTGTCAGGTTTAAAAAATAATGTCTAAAATATGACTATAGAAACTAATTGTGTTGAAAAAAATCTGATTTTTCAATAAAGCAATCCATGAGGATTTCGGCATTTAACAATCTGTGGTCGACTTTTAGGCAAGTTTTAAAATTTGAGCCGCTTAACATCAATTGTAGCCAAATCGCCCCATACTAAGAAAATGGGGCGAAATTGACAGCTCTAACTAAAAAACAGATAAGAGTGATAACATTAAGTTGATTACTGAGTCATACCCGATTTGCCATCATAGATCTCATTTCCCCTATCAAATCCATGCTGTCATTTTTCCCATTTGCCACATTGAGTACAAGATTATCTTCATCTGTTAGATTATCTTCCTCATCGTCTTCAACAGCAGCCGAGTCATCATTATAGTTCATGGGGTCGCCTTTGGCATTGACCGATTCAGACTTCTTAGTAACTTGCTTAGATGGGTTTGCCCTGTTGAAAATCTTGTTCATCACAGAATTCATTATATCAAGCTCTTGCTCGTTAACTCCATAACTTGCATCCTCAATTTCTGAAGATTGTTTTTTACTGGGTGGAGGAAATTCAATAGAGTGCTCTTCACAATCACAAAAATGGGTTGGGGCGGATGGAACTTGAAGACGTTGGAAGCTGTATTTATGTTTGCCAATACCAACTTGAGCCAATGATTTCACCTATTCATAAACCAACAAAATTAATGAGCTCGAACTGATACAGTATCTTATAGAAGTGCCAATTTGACCCATTTACTTATGCATGAGTTGGTTCAGGTTAAATTCAATTGTAACGCGTCAGATTCAATAAGTAACTCAATAGGTTAAGCAAGTTGAGAGTTGCCCATAAGGTATTTTGAATGCAAAAACCTCTGAAATCGTTTTATGGAAAAAAGTAAACATAATATTTATTATTTACAGATAAAAGGTGAATTATTATTTTTATTTTTTTGCAAAAAGCGCTTTGGGTCAACCGTCAACCTGATCCAACCTGTTACAGACTATATCAGAATGTACCCATTTTACGCCAAAGTGCCAAACGCATTTGACATGTTACCCGACCAGCCCATTCTAACACATCTACATAAAGAAATAAAGAAACACTGAGTAAAGAAAAAAAATATGGTGGTTTTGGTCAAAATGAATAGCACCTTTCCTAGCTTGGGGAAGAATAGATTAATCTGTGTCTTATCAGCAGGCGACGGTTTCTTTGGCTTTTCTAAAGAATTTTGACTTTTCGATGCATCAGCATTAACACTTTCAGATGCTTTGCTTGCAAGTTCAGATTCTTCTTGCCACTCACGCTTTAATTTAAGAAGATAGTGTTCCTTGGCCTTCTCAAGCTTCAGCCTCCCTCCTTTCCACATACATCCATTATACTGAAATTTTGAAGATTAATATTGGCAACAGTAAGAACATCTAAGAAAATGCATAATGATATGAAAAGAAAAATATATTGTCGGAATCATATAGGAACTAAGAAGCTTTAAGACAGAAAGCAAATCCAAGACCTCATGTGTCATAGATGTAACACAACCAACTTGCTAGTAGCTAAATTTGCGGTGTAAAGGGGTATCATGATGGTATATCAGTATAAAAACAGCACAAAAATGTGGGCTCTAAAACTAACAAGAAACCAGGATCCATGTGATATATTAACCGTTGATATAATTTGGTTTTTTTATATCAATTGAAACATCTTAGCTGCAATGTCTATTGACCACTACCTTAAATTACAAATTATCAATTAGAGCGATTGTGCTCAACAATGTCAAGCCGTATGCATGTATTTTAGGTGGAAAGCACGTACTGGTTACTGCACTTCCACAAAACTTACAACCATCCTAATTGTTGAGTCACTAATCATACATTCACCAAGACATAAGGCCACTATCAATAAAATTAGTCAAACAAGAATGCTGACCTAGCATCCCGTGTGGCAGCTTAAGATGGTACATGGAGTTCCAATTGTAACAATGCCACCATCACTTCTCAAAGGAAAATGGAATCCAAGATGAAACTAATAATCATTAACAGTTGTACTATTTCATGATTACCTCAAGTGTATCTAGTTATCTACCAAAAACAACACAGCTATTCATAGGGCATTGGATTCTCAAAAGAAAATGCATATAAACTTAACTGGTATATAAACACGAACATGCGTAAATCACATATTTTCAAATTACAGGGGTGTTTAGATAAACTTATTTAAGCAGCTTATAATCTTAAATTCTTAATGCATTAACAAAACGTAATAAGCTGGTTTGAGAGTTTTCCTGTTTAGACAAAGTCAAACAGAATAAGCTTATTACTTCATTAGCTTAATTAAGCTGTTTCTAACAAGCTCACTCACACAACCTTTTTAGCTTGCTTTGCATGAGTTCATGTCTAGCTACCACATTACCACATATTACGGTGTCTTCTAAAATCTTATCAAAAAAAGCTTATAGCTTTAGCATAAAGCCATCCTTAAAGGGCTTTTTGAAAAGTTGATAAGAACTTTTTGAGAAGTGTATGGACAAGCTTAATTTATTTAAATAACATAATAAGCTGAAAAGTCCTTAAAATAAGCTCTTCCCCTAACACGCACTTAGTATCAGTCATTTTTGGTCAATTTTAACTTTAATTCTCCCATTATGTAACCTAATAAGCTATTTCTTTTCCGTACGTACTTCACCGCCATAAAAGAGTGTTTGTCTTAAAAAGTTTAATTGACAAACTTATTGAAAACTGATAAGTTCATTCTTTATGGGTTATGAGCTTATCAACTTGAGCTAATGAACTTATATCCAAGTTCATAAGCTCAAGTTTATAACCCATAAAAAAATCAGCTTATGGACATATGAAATTTTCAATAAGCTCATAAACTCATCAATTAAACTAAAAGACAAACACCCCTTATATAAACTTACCCAAAAACTAAGGAGGCATTTGTTTAAGTTTATTTTTTGGGCTTATGAGCGTATTTAACTTTGGCTTATGTTCATAAGCTTATTTTTTCCAGCTTATTTTGAAACTTATCGGCTTCTACAAGCTTGTTATTCCCCCCGCCCCATAACGAGTGTCCTTATTACTATTTTGAGATGTCCCAAAATAAATGTCCTCTTTTCATTTCATCCAATGTATAGAGGTTTTACTTTTTAGTGGGAAAATTAGAAATTGATCGGTGTTGAGTGTAGTTAGTGGGATTTCCTAAAACTTTGTGCATATCGAATCTTGACACTTATTATAGGCTGGAGCGAGTATATCATAACAAGCTTATGTGTGTGTTTGTTTAAGCTTATATGTGGGCTTATGAGCTTATTTGTGTTTCAGCTTATATTTCATAAGCCCCAATTTTCCGGCTTATTTTGAGACTTACGGGCTTATATTTATATAAGTTTATTATGATATGATAAACTTATATAAGCCCATAAGTCTCAAAATAAGCCGGAAAACTAGGGCTTATGAAACATAAGCCGAAATCAAATAAGCTCATAAGCCCACATATATAAGCTTATATAAAGTTGAGAAAATTTGTGTTTACGAAACATAAGCCGAAATCAAATAAGCTCGTAACCCGAATACTAATAACTAAAAGAATGCACTTAATCAAAATAATAAGGGGGTGTTTGGATTAGCTTATTTTATGGGCTTAACAGCTTATTGAAAATTGGAAAAGCTGATAAGCTGACTTTTATGGGCTTATGATAGGTTAAGCCCATGGCTTAAGCCATGAGCTTATATTTATCTGCTCATAAGCTCAAAAAAGTAAGCTTATCGGCTTTTCCAGATTTCAATAAGCAAATAAGCCCATAAAATAAGGTAATCCAAACACCCCCTTATTTTGATTAAGTGCATTCTTTTAGTTATTAAAATATGAAATATAATAAAACAACAGGTTATAAAAATATGAAATATAATAAAGTTATATAAAAAGATAGTTAAATGAATAATAAAAATAATAATACCGTGCTAAAGAGCTTAGGAAGAGATTTATCATTCGATGGTACGAAATCAAGATAAGCAAAGCTACGGTCTTTAGTTCTAACTATATCTACTGAGACAACTTGGCCCAAGGACGAGAATGTTTTCCGTAGGTCGTCTTCTGTTACTGCGCCGCCTAAGCCTCCGACAAAGATTCTTGTTTTGTCTGTTGTGGTGGGTGTTGTGACGTCACTGTCAAGAGCTTCCATTGTTTACTGGAAAACAGAGATGGATGGAAGTACGGTTGATGACAGAAGAGGGGTGCGATGATGTGAGTTTAGGTTGGACACTCACTAAAATGGGCCGGGCTATTATATGGACTCAAGCTACACATCTGCTTTAGCCCAAAGAAAGTAATATTGATGGGTTTGAATTAACAAGTCTTAGCAGGCCCATTATATTAAAAAAAAATAAAAAAATAAAAATTCTTTATGCACTAAGGTTTAGAAAATCTCGCAAACGACACCATTTATCAAATATCATCTTCACCCACTAAATTATCTTTTGATTGGTTGAAATGCATTTTTCTATTTTAAGACATCTCAAAATAAAAATATAGAACTTAATGTGTGACTGCCTAATAAATATGACAATGGTTTATTGATTTATTAAGAATTGAGTTTACTTTGTCATCAACATTATGCTTACAAAAAAGCATATATACAATTAAGCATGTCAATTCGTTCTCATTCTTAGTGGCAACAATCGTCCCTTTACACATAACTCAAACTCAAATCATTTAATTGAGTTTATTTAAATAAGTATCGAGTATATAGGTTAACCATGTCAGACCGTTTCACATGTCGACATGTTTAATCTATTAACACCTTAAAAGAGTTGGTGTATCGATCTATTTAGCAAACCTCCAACCTAGATATGAAATGTTTTATTAGCATGTTATGTGGTTCGACTTGTAACCGGTTTACACTTAATCAAACTTTTTTTTTTTTTTTTTTGGAGTAAAACACAAATTGGTTTGCATTAGACAATCACTTTCTCTATGGATTTTGATTTGTGAACCGCTCTACAAATTGAGCCACAAGAGGTCTTGTTCGATTAATTCTCGAGTGTTTTGTTGTAAACAAATTTGTTGACTATTTAGACCATTTTTTCTTAATGATATTTGCAAAGAACATTGTTATAACCTATCGTTACCCACACAAGAAGATAACTCGTGAAATTCGGTTTTATCTTTTATTATCTTATTTAATCATTTTTACACATACACCAATAATACTTGTACGAGGGTATCTATGAACAAAAATGTAATAAGATATTATTTTTCATTAGAAAAAAAAAAAAATATATATATATATATATATATATATATATATATATATATATATATATATATATATATATATATATATTCGATTTTATATATTTAAAAATAGAGAGAATTGCATATATACCCACTAAAACTAAAAACTTGCATATTTTATTAAAATACAAGTTTTCAATGCATAATATACAATGCAAGTTAAGCATGTTTTGAGTATATATGCAAATATGCAAGTTTTAGTGAGTATACATTCAATTGTCTCTTAAAAATAATTTAATTAACACTTTGACAATAAACATATGAAATGTTGGACTATTCCAAGTGTCATTTTGAAACTTCTTCGTTAAGTTTTAGTCAATCTTACTTGTTAAGATTCTTAGGTAGACAACGGTCAATGGTGGAGAAGTATGGTTCATCTATTAATGTATCGAACAACTATGAGGTATTTGGGGCCTATATGTTTACTTGGAGATAAAGTGAGGAGTTTTGATAAACGGTTAAACCTTTGCCCGATTTAAATAAACTAAAATCATTGCTCATATAACCTACAAATTTTATACTAGACAAAATCATTGAAGTTCATTAGAGTGTTATCAAGTGCAAAACATTACTTTGTACAGTATTTATCTAACCAGTCAAGGGATGTTTGTTTAGGCGTATTTTTGCTCACATGAACATATCTAGCTCGAAGTTTTTTAAAAAATGTTTTGAATCAACTAGTTTTTTTAACGTTTTGTTTTGTATACAATGCTTGTTTGATGACAAACAACAAACGTTTTTAATTTTTTCAACATGTCAAACTAGAACGTTAGCTTTTGTCATATTTATAAGCAACTAACATCTACTCTTGACAATTATAGTTACACAACTATGTCACCAAACGTCTTTTATTAAAACACACATATGCTCTTGCTTCATGTTACCACTAACATTGCTAAACATAAGGTATCATTGGCAATATTAGCTGAACTGGAGTGTATATCTTCACAATTTTGTTTGATGAATTAGTTTGATCAGGAAATTATTGTTGTAAAATTACATTAAAAAATAATAAATAATAAATAAAATAAAAAATTCACACATATTTCAAGTTTTGAGGTGCCATTATATTTTAAAGGCATTTAAAATGATTTGAGCAATTATAAACTCTGCTCATTTCTACAATTTCACTTTAATTAGTTTGAACTTATAAAAACTTGTAGCTTATAAAAGCTTCTTCACAAGCTTGTGTGAAAAAAAAAAAAAAAAAAAAAAAAAAAAAAAAAAAAACTGATCTTATAAGCTAGTTTATTTTAAAAGTTTAAGTTCTTATAAACTTGTTGCAAACACACTAATTATGTAATTTCTGCTTATGTTTAATAAAACTTTTTTCTTATTATCTTAAAAATAAGAATACGGTGAGAAGAAACTTAAAATGAGAAGAATAAGAAGTAACTATAACCACACACTTATGATGCATCGACTTAAATTATATACATTGCCTATCGTTTTGAAAGTGATATTGAATTGAAAAAAGATGCAAAGTGGTGCTAGAAACATATTTTGCATGTTAATTTTAAGCTAAAAAAATATTACCTCCGTCTTATATTAAATGTCCACTTTCAATATTCAAAGTCTTTTTTTATCAACTTTCACCTTAAATATTTTTGTTTGTGTTATATAATATTTGATGCAAAATATATGAATGAAGTGGGTTTTAAACGTATTTTCGTTGATATAATTTTCATCAAATATTATATAACTAGCTTAAAGACCCGTTGACACCGGTTTATTTTTTAAAGGAACAGAGAAAATGAGATGATAAGAAAAACAATAACGTAAACTTGTTCCATTAATAATAATGAAATAATTTTGGAAGATTGGATGACGATAAATGACAATTTAGATTAATAAATGTCCGTTATGATGTTTCGTTCAAATCTGAGAATTAGATAAACAGGTATATACGATAATCAACGGTGTTTTGAACAAATAGTAAGGAAATAAACATACAATAATCATGTTGTCCACCAAGTAGATGCGTTGAATACGAAATGTATGCAGTTAACGTGAAACAATTCAAATATTCATATTCAGTCCATAAGCAGGGAAAAAAAAGTGTTGATAAGAGTCTATGTAAATTCTAAGAATGATGTATTTTTTACTATAAAGCATATTCCGAATATGTTCATATTTGTTTAATTTCAAAAAACGGTTTGTTTTAAGTTTGATTTGACTAATAATAATAATAATAATAATAATAATAATAATAATAATAATTAGAAAACAATGACTTGCATCATGAATCAAATGTGTGAGCAAAAGAACATGCAGATATTTTGCTAATGAATTTGATAAATAGTAAAACAAATATGCAAGTATATATGAATTTAAAACATCACAATATTCCATTCAACTAATGTGTGTGATTATAGAAATGAAGAATAACAAAAAAAAAAAATGGATAAAAACTTAAGGATTTTTCATTAACATCATTGATGAAAATCGAAAGTACATCAAAATAAAAACTACATATACTTAAAACTTAATCATCTAATTTCGGGGATTTCTCCATGTCAAAGGCCAAGTGTGCTTCTTTGTAAGACAATCCATCCAAGGAAACATCGATGGAGTCATCTTCCTCATGAGCAACTAAAGCCTTGCCCCGAGAAAACTCTTTCTCATCTTTAGCAAGCAGAACTTTTGCTTTCTTGGCTGCCTTTTTCTTCCTTTCATCATGAAGCCACTGCAGCAAAACATTGATATCCAATTCTTCTTTTTGACCTACACATAATATACGCTTATTAAAGACTAAAAAGTTAAAATGTGTATTAGAAATTAAGCATGGCAATTTCTTAGTATTATTATCGAAAAGAAATGATTCACAAATTCGTTGAATCAACATTACCTTCTGCTCCATGGCTGGAAGACGGCCCATGAACATGCTTGTTTCTGAAATAAAAGTAACATGGGATTAGTAATATATACAACTTTATGAAAAATATTAACGAAAATCTGTATATAACGAATGTATGAACATACTTGGATTTTTTGTTAGTTGAAGAACCTCTCGATCTCTTTTTGTTTCCTGACATTGTTGATGATATTTTTTTGCAGGTTTTCATGATAACGAATGGTTAGTGATGTTTGATTCATTGCAAGGCGTTTTATAAAGAGATGGTAATTGGAATTCAAATCGGTTCTTTGATATGAGTTAATGATGGAAACGATTTGTGTTTCCAAAATGTAGATGTGAAATCATAATCATAGGAGGGAATTTTGGAAGACTCAAAAATCATTTAATGGTGTTTTTTAAAGCTTTAATTGTCTACAATTTAGTTTCCAAAATTTAAATGTGAAATGATTAATTCTTTTGATACATGTGTTGTTGTATATTAAGTTTGTAATTACATAAATAATGACTTCAAGGCTTGTATTAAATTCATGGTTTTTATACACTTTAACATTGTATAAAATCTACTTATAAACAATGATTGAAAGAAACATGGTTGACGAAATATGAGCATTAGATACCATAATACGTAATTTATTCAATAAACGTATACATACAATAAACAACTTAGTTTGTAAATAGTAAGCAAAAATACGTGCAAGAATCATAAGCTCAAGCAGTTAGAGACAATTACAATACGACAATGAGTATGCTGATGAGATATAATGAATAAACATAGAACCTTGATCATAGTCCTTCAAGCACTTCTTTGTAGACGACATTTGTAGTAATTGTACACAGATTGCCATGCTCATCACAAACGACAACCTTCAAACCACTTTTGCTTTTAACTCTCGAGACAGCAACGTATAGCTGTCCATGTGTGAAAATAGGTCGTGGTAGGTACAAACCAACTCTTGCTAATGATTAACCCTGGCTCTTGTTAATTGTCATTGCAAATGAAACGGAAATAGGAAATTGTTTTCTAACAATCTTAAGCGGTAAACGCTTATCGGACGGAGTAACCCTCAACCTTGGTATGATTACTGTCTTTCCAAAGTTGGTTCCGTTAATGATACGGGTGTGAATAGAAGTTCTTGTTAATTTAAGAACTTGGAGCCTTGTCCCGTTACACAATCCATTAGCTTGATCAATGTTTCGCAACAACATAATCAGGACTCCAACTTTTAAAGCAATTCTATGGTTTAGAACACCTGAAAACTTCAAACCATTTATAAATTCTGGGGAGAAAATGGATTGATCAATCCCGGCGCCACGTTCAGTTTTGTCAACGCTGTCACAACTAAGGTAAACCATTTCTTCTCCTGGAAACTTGTCCAACAGGCGTTCATTTATGATGTCTACGACTTCATTAGTGGGAGCAAGGATTGCCTTTTCTTGAAAGTAGGCCGGGTCATCAATGTTATCCAAAAGGTTTGGATAAGTGAAGTCAATAATTGATTGAACCGGGTCATCAGCCGCATCTATTAAAATTTCACTTGGCACATATATAGAAACCTCGCCGTCATTCGGATCTCCAACTTCTCCGTCTCCGACTTTCAATATCCAGTCTGCAAATTCCCGTATTTCGTTCACATCTTCAGGGCGTGATCCGACAGTTAGCCTCATGTTCGCTGTCAGCTTAAGAACGGTGCAGTATTGCCACAAGTAAGATTTCCTCAAAGAAGTAGTAACAATGTCTTCCCGGGATCCTTTAGGAATAACAGGTAGTACCTGTCTAAAGTCACCGCCAAAAACCATTGTCATTTTTCCAAAAGGGTCTTCACACGTATCGTACCTGCTCCTACGAAGTATGTCTCTCAAAGAACGATCTAATGCTTCGAAGCAAAGCTTATTTGCCATGGGAGCCTCATCCCATATAATAAGCTTACATTTCTGAATATGTTTTTTTTGCTGTTTATGAAAGTATTTCTATTTAAAACATGAAATTTTAGGCCATTGTGTTAAACGACCAGGGATATGGTTTTACTTTAATAGGTGGTGTGGACTTTATTTTTTTTAAAACAGATTCATTTTTAGCCAATTATGTTATGTGCATATGGGCTTACTTTAATTGTTGGTGTGGTCTTTAATTTCCTGTTGATGTCTCAAAAGAAACATCGCAAGACAACAGGTATTTTGATCTGCAAAGCCACAATGACAGGCAAAAAAGCAAAAACCATGTTACGATAAAATGCATATGGAAAGATATTGTTGCAAAGTGTGGTTGGGGAAAAGACAAAATGGTACGTTTCAAACTGGTCGAAGAAATCCCAGATGTCTCAGCTTTTGTGCATTCCCGTAACCCAGTTATGATTCCACTCTTCCACATGTGTTAAGAATCTACCTCATGATGCACCAAACTTTGTTTCTTTGTTTTAAGTCTTAATCTTTTGTGGTTAGACATCGTTAACAGCTTGGGACGGTTATGATTCCACTCTTCCACATGTGTTAAGAATCTACCGCATGATGCACCAAACTTTGTTTCTTTGTTTTAAGTATTAATCTTTTGTGGTTAGACATCGTTAACAGTATGTACTTGGAACATCGTATTTCTGTTTAATGTTTTAGGTTATGTGCTTCACAGAAGCAGCAAACTGTGGAAATGCCTGTCATTAGATGGCAATGAACAATATGCATAACTATTGATGATATATTTTGAATGGCAAATGCAGAAATCGTAACTGCATTTGCTTTGCAGATTGTTATTTTGAATATGATTGTTTTCATGTTTATAAAATCTATTTATTTCTACAATTGTTAGATGGGCCATTATGATGTATGTTTCTAAAAGCTAACCAATTTTAAAAAGCTAAACTCTTTAATTTTTATTTTGATCTTATATTATAATTTTGACATTCTCTATTCGGCCATTTGCAAGCACTTTAGAAACAGGGCAACAACAGTTGTCCGGTAATATGGTTAAGTAAATATCAATCTATATAGTAATCGGAATCATTTTTTAAGGTTCAAATGGTTTTGGTTACCACTCAACTTTTATTTCTTAACGACTTGAAAGAAATAATCCTATTTATAAAAATTAGTTTTATTCCGTAATCTTGGCCACGAAATAAATATAAAACAGTTGATAATCACAATGAACCAATCTATATTGATTTTAGACCATTGTTTGAATAGTGATTTATGCTTTTATTTCTCCAAAAATAAATGCTATGTTACGAATATGTGACGAAAATCAATAGAAACAAACGTTGCATAGTGACCAAAATCTAAGATATTAATTGAAATGCAACAATTCTATTTTCAAAATCTCTTGAACCGTAATTCAAATGCAACAACCAATTGTCTAAAAAGTGATTGGGACTCCCCAATCACAAAAGATGAAAATAAAATTGTCTAAATGCAGAATCCATCCACAATATGTTTTGAACAAATATCCATGAAACCAAATTTATTTCATACATTTATTGTAGTTCGTCCCTATTCTGATGCAAAGCTTCAAGGATTTTTCTCCACTTTTATGTCCACAATTTGCCTTTTGGTCTTTGAACACTCAGTGCTTGGTTCCGCATCAGAAGCCCTTTTACCGCTACTGGTCTTTGCAGGAGGACTTGTGGCGGTACTTTTCAACACGTTGGTTGGTGTAACAGTCTCATCGGTTTGGGATTCAAGATCCTGCAAGTAAGTGGATCTTATATTATTACATGTGCTACCTAAAATAATTATCTTACACTACATGTATGAAGGACCAATGACTTACCAAGGCAGATATCCCTATACACTTAGAACTTGTAGCCTCGCTATCCTGTTAATTTAAGATGAAACAAAATAACATGTTATATCTCGTTTAAATATTACGTTTTGGTTTTTCATTTTAAACAATGTACATATTACCTTCATGGGCATAACAGATGACGTAAGAGCACTCAGAATATCAACATCATCCGAAAGACGCAAGACAGTAAATACAAGCAACATCTTCTTCTGATTGTATTCATCAATAGACACTTTAAAGGCAAGCCTTTTTCCTACCAATTCGGTGATTTCTTTTGGGAACACTTGTTGATCAGCACTCTACAAATCAATTTGTATTATTGTTAGATGATATGTACTACAAAACATCCTTTTGAGTTTTTTATTTGTAAATTAGAGTATAGAATATATTTACCTTCAAGCCATACTTTTCGCAAAGTTGGTATGCTGATCTACCTGTTAAGGATTGCACTTCGTCGTTGAACAGAGAGAGGGACATTGTGCCAGACTCATCTTGAACACAGACTTGAAGGCGAAATCTACAGACAAGGTATTTTTAAACCCCAATTTAGCTACCTATTCAAATACCATAACTGTGCAGCTTTAAAATTGTAATGGTTCATTAAAAAATCGTCAACTTACATTGATTTTATGCCTTTAACAATCTCATTGCACTTGGTGCATCTCCACTAATCAGAAGTCACACTCATTTTACCTGAGCTATCATCATCAAGATCAACAAACTCGCTATCTTTCACCACTTTCTTGCTACACTTTCTGCAACCCAAATACCACCATCCCTCCTCTTCTTGTATAGCGATTATCGTTCCAACAATAACGGAAGCGATGTTCTGTAAACAATGCAAATAGATATGATAAACCTTAATATTCTTTAACTCTAATAATGACTGCCGTATTTGAAATTGCTTTACCTTTTCAACATCCAACAGCTCGACAATGTTTTTAACAGGATACTTATTTAGAAAATCATCCTTCATCGAGAACTTTGACCCAGCAGAAATACGTGATGCTGTGTTCTCAGACGGTTCAGCATCTTGTCTTGCAAACAACCTAAATGGAAATTCAATTAACTCGAATTTCTATAAGTTACCGATATGTATTTTTTAAATTGCCTGTTGTGTTACTTTAACCTGTATTCTTCAACCTCTCTCAATTCATCTTGCTCAATGGGTTGAGCACCATTGAACAGAAACAGTTTTGTTCCATGATAACCGTTTTGGACACACATCTTACCTATACAAATAAAAGATAATAACTTTAGTATTTTTCTTTATATGCTTAAACATATTCCCTAAGATATAATGAAAGAGGTGATAAGATGTTACCGTCCCAAGCTTTCATCATTGCCAATGATAGGACAATCATGATATTACCATGATCAACAATTGCGTTCAAAAAGTCATTGAATTGTTTTGCAAATACACCCCACAACATACAATTTAGTTCATTGCCTCTACAACATATATGCGGATAAAGACAGAATCATATCAAATTTTTAATAGTAATAAAAAAGTATTCATACATATTCAAACTTAAGTTAAGTAGATGGTAATAAAGGGATTATAGTAATTACTCAGCATCAATAAGAGTCAATGGTTTCTTTTTTCCCTTGTTCCCATTCTTGTCAAAATTATCCAAATCTTGACATGCAGTCACATGGCCAATTACATCTGCTCGAATAACAAACACAATGTAACTATTACACATTATACAAAATGAAGCAAGTCGACCTATATATTATATATGTATTTCAATCTATACATGTATACGTTCAAAGGCCTTAAACCTACAATCAAACTATTCCTTTAAAAACTATGTAATTTCAATCTACACATTAATATATCTATTTTAACTCATACCATAAGGTTTGATTGTAGTTTCAAACTATACATTAATAAGCATTTGTTTCTCTTCTATTGTTGACATTTAAATAATATAAATTTAATTACATACCAAATTGGCCATCTTCTTCCATCTGCAAATCGGTTATGGATTTGTAGCCTCTAAAATCAAATCCATACATAGACCCAGTGAAATCAGTATAGGGCTCACACAATGTATTGCTCAAAAAGCTGAGACGTAAAGCATTGTTGACCATCCTATACTTGGGTTGGATTTCACCAAGTGAGTATCTTTCGAGCTTGACAGCAGCGCCTTCAACCAACTTGTGCTTGAATTGATTCACATTCGCCATCCTGCAGGTGGCCTGCATTTTGGTATTCTGCAAAAAAAGAAGCAGATTAATTACAAAAACAGTGTAAACTTAAATAACACACTACAAATCAAATTGGTAGCTTTGTCCTCTAACAATAGCTACATATGAATAATAAAAATGGCAGCTTTGTCCTATAACAATAACTACATATAACAAAATATGTGGGCAGCTTTGTCCTCTAACAATAGCTACCCATAACAAATCTATTTGTACAAAAAAATTACTCATAAGGAAAAGTATACTTACATTTTCATCCATAAGTACCATTTCAAGATTTTTGACATGCGGCTTATTGTAAATTTCTTGAGTCCAACACCTTAAAACACGGACTCTCAAGGTAATGTTGTCCTTGACAGCCGATAGGTCTTTGATATAACCTGACACCAACACAGCCATAGCTTTTGAATTTTTAGAGGAGAAACAAAAGAGAAAAGGATGATGTGGGCAGCTAACTCTCTACATTCATGGGGATTATATACGATCTAAACCTTGACATAACTTGACTAATTCAAAATTTTAAAAATGCAACTATTGAATTCCCTATCATTATCATATTAGGGTTCATAAAAAAACATTACAATTAAATTTAAAAAGTCAAATTAAGAGACTTACATGAGATGGAATGTTGTCATCTATACCTAAAATAGATAAAAGAAAACCGCCAGAGATCAATTAGGGAGCAAAACCATATCAATCAACATGAATGCTATAATTCCTTCACAAAAATAAGTCAATCGGGCATCATTGGATAAGCATTGAAACTGAAAATTGATTACAAAACGCGTTTCCAATTAATGTGTCCGGTTGATTTTGAATGGTAGAGCAGCGTAACATTGAATTAGATGAATGATCTTGAATCCTTTACAAAAATATGAATGAATTGAATTCATGAGGAGCGTACATGTTGAATGTTTCAATGATAACTTTACTAAAATAACCCAAATCCTTAAAGATACCCGCTCTGTAACACCCCCAATTCATAGATGCAGCGGAATTCGAACTGGGTGTTACTTGACGGCACAATAGTCACAATAATAGAAAACGAACTCTAATTGAGTCGTTTTAAAAAGGTTTATCATTCAAATTATATAAATATCAGAGATTACAAAATGAGGTCCCAATTGGTTCCATGTTTACAAATCACATTAAGTGAGGTTTCGAATGATAATAAAATTTATAGCCCTCTTGAGTATCCGTGTCCTTCCGTGCCATCCTTGATCGTCATGAACCTGAAATACATGCTTGAGAGGTCAACACAAAGGTTGAGTGATATTCATAGAGTTTGTTAAATCGTTTGAACACAATATGTTGGTAGTGTGAGTTATAGGCTCACACCAATGTTTGGAAAACAAAACAGGTAGGCTACGTAATTATACGCCCGGAACAGTTATTATACACTAAGCTTATGACACCAAAACGTTAACGTGTACCAATATCGATCGGCAGATTTATCCCGGTAGGTACTTTGCTAACATACCTAAATCTCAAATATTAATGCATTTGTTTGAACTTAGTCAATACAAATGGGATTCGTCAATCCCAATAGGCCTATTCACAATATTCGCGCTCACTATTGCTAGTGATTAAATGGTTCATAATAAGGAATCTCGGTTTAGCAAGGATGGTACTTAGTGATAATAAAACAATCAGGCAAGCATACAATTTAGAAACATTGTGCTCGGTTAAAATAGCATGTATTCCCCCCAAGGGTTTGTAAACCAATTAAGTAATGGAAAATGGGGCTATGAACTCACCTTAAGTAAGATAGCAAGTAATGAATGTAACGGTTGAATCGTGAAGGTTTCTACGAGCAACCTATAATAGAATGTTGCGACTTAGGATCGGAGTAAAGAATATAACGGAGTGCCTATATATATATATATATATCTTGCATTTAGTCCATGATGTGGTATGATGTATATTGTATGTCTTTGAAAGAAAAGATTCATGAACATGTATGTTTGGTATATCGTTTACTACCGTTCGGGCTGACATATTTCATAAGTCATGTTAGTAAGCGTTCGAGGAGCCAGGACACTTTAACTCGTAAATCCACAACTCATCTCGACGGCTTACATAATGAACTCCTCACATGAGGCTCCCTACTATTGTAGTAGTTGATAAAATATATAGATATAAGTTTTGATCCGAAAAGTTACATGTCCGATATTTTGAATAAACTTAGGAAAGTTTATTAGTACATGAAGATTGTTATTAGGGGTAGTTTCATAAGTCTTGAATGACCATTTTCTCTTGGTAATATCTCATGGTTTCCTTTTAGGTGAAGTAGATCCAAATTGCTTGTTCATGTTATCGCCTAATTCATTGTTTCATGTTTACGCCTATGTAAGTTGGTATGGTCATTTCGTCATGGCCTAGCCATGACCTTTGGTCCTTGTTCCAAGGTCATGAGACTCAACCTTGGCTCTAGCCATGGTGGTGGTCTTGATTACAGGTCATAAGACCTCTCATTCCTTTTAAAGTATAACCATAATCTAGTGACTTATATATATGTAAATAGCTGTTAAGAAATTGAGAAATATCTTACTCAGAAAGTGTTTTCAAGGCTCGAGCCTCTTTGTTCCTGAAGGAAAATGTGATTCCGGACAACTTTCGTGTTTTAACTTTTTCATGAAACGGACCAGAAAGGCCTCTTTTTGCGTGTTTAAAGTTTCTGTAACAGAAAGTTTTGGTAGTTTTACCGGAAAGTTTTGGTAACTTCAAATCGCCATAACTTTTGACTCGTATACTCGTTTTAGGTGGTTCAAATTGCTACGGTTTCCTTGTTAGGTCCTCTACTACAATATGTAATAATCCAATATCATATTTTTACCATTTTAATCAGGTCTTACCAAGAAATTCACTAGTTTGCTTGTTTTAGTAACTTATCTTAACAATCCATTATAACAACATCTTTTACTCATTTTTATACATCATGGACATCAATACAAGACATAATATAGCAAGAATAACATGTAAATGATATGAACATGATAAATTAACAAGAAACATGTTAGGGTTTGGCTTACAACTTTTGGCTTTCAAAGATGAAAGGAAAGTAGCAAGTAAGGAAAAGAACTTTGATAGACTTGCTTCAACCCTTTTTCACTTCTTGCAATCTTTCTACCCTTGGTATTCTTGAAAGAGATGTAATGAAAGTTGAGGTGAATTGAGTGGATTTAAACTCAAGAGAAATCACCAAGTATTCTAGGGTTTGGAAGATTTTTGGTAACTTATGATCAAACTAGGGTTTCTACTTGAATAAGCACTTGAACCTTGCAAGAAATTAGAAGGAAATAAAGCTAAGGATGGATGGTTTTGGGGTTGGGGATGCACGGCACAACACAAGGGGGGAGGGAGTATTTATAGTCTAATGAGGAGGTTAGGAAACAACTAGGAAATTACCAAAACTTGGTGACCAAGTTGTAATTTAGTGATGATCTAGGGGTAAATTCATGAGATGAAGCCACATGGGTGTGACTCCCCCCTCCTAGGGTGGTTTGGAGTGGATAGGAAGGGTTGAGTTGGTCTTGGATGATATTATCCAAGTATTGGATGAGTTTTGACTCCGGGAAATGCCAATCATAAATGATTAAGCCTCAAAACGTAAAACCGAGTGTCGTAAAATTATAGAATTTGAAAGTATTGTTAAACATGTCCATATAGTCCATAATAAAATATAAAATGAGTGGTAGGTTCTATCGGGTGCTAAAACTCTGCTAAAAACTGGAAACACGGGTCTAAAACGCGTAATACGTAAAACGTACGAATATTGCATAAAATTGAGAAAAGTAAAATGTTACTTTTCTAATATGATATAAATGATTTAAAAAGACTTATAATGTCTAGACTGGGCTCAGTCTAGTGTCGGTTGGTATTAAATGTCCTTTAGACATCAAACCGTAAGCCTAAAAATCACGAAATGACTTATAAAATCAAGGAATGATTTTTAGTCAATGGAGGAGGGAAAAATATGTTGACTTTTTCTAATAAGTTGAAAACTTAAATCGTCTTAGAAATGCGGTGTAGGTATAGGCTAGGGTTACGGCTGAGTAAAAACGCTTAAAACTGAAAATTCCAGTTTTTCACGGCCGAGGTTTATTTTGGTCATGTTTTTCTCAGTCATGATTTATTCTCAAATAAATCATGAGTGTGTCAAACATTTTTCTGATACGGGGAAAATTAACGCGACCGAATTTCGTTGTGCGTAGAATTTTTGAATGACATTTTACCCTAAAACGTGTAATTCCTTAATAACTTTCACGAAAATGAGCTTATGAATGTCAAACTTTTAATTTGCCATGGAAATGATTTATCACTTCAGCCCAAGAAATAAAAATCAAGTTTCGGGAAAAATGAATAGTAAAAGTGAATAGTGAAATTTTCCGGGAATAGTAATTATCCTGAAAAATGCGAATTGTTACAGTCTCTACCCCTTACGGGGAACTTCGTCCCGAAGTTCTTTGTGTGTCATATGTTGGAGTGGTGTCGATGAAGAAGTATGGTTACTTATGAGAAGTTTGTTTCTAAGAAAACATACGGGTGACTGCTCGCAGCATAACATGATCCCTCCTGAATTAGACATAGGTGATCAGGCTATGTATAATTTAGGACCGATAATGTGATGTTCGGTTTAGTCACGTAGTAATGTGTTTCTTAAAAGTTTTAGATGGTATTCAATCTTGTAAAGCTGATGAGGTTGCTTATGGTGTAACTAAGGATGATTTGAGCTTTAAAAGTGCATCAAGATCAGAAAGTGAGTTTGTGGGATTAAGGGTTGTGAAGATGATGATGGTGAGAAGGTTAAGAAGGTTTGTGTTCTTCATTTTGGTATGTTGAGATTTAGTTGGAAATGAAGGCATGATATCGATTTATAGGGTGGTATCAACGAAGTGATTTTTCTAGGATGTGGTAGAATATCTTGGAGTAAAATGATGTGAAACAATAAAGTGATAACAAATTAGCTTGAAGTAAAATTTGTTGAATGGTTTATAAGATAACTGAGTAAGTCTCATAGAATGGTAATAGTCTGCTAAACAATCAAATTGGTTTGGAGATAGAAAGTACAATAGATGAGAATTATCACAAAGAGTCGTTTATTGAACAATAAATATTCTTAAGTCATAAAACTTCCATTACTAGGGATGACATACACGTAGTACAACAGAGTGCATAAATAAATATGACTGCTAAGTTCTAAACTTCATTGTTCTGCAGTGTTGTTGAGATTCTGATAAGCTTCTTCTTCTCTTATCATATATGCTTTCCATTGGATGTCTTCAACTTGTTGGCCTTGGCTGTTGGGGACATCTGTTCCTGTAATGACCACTTTCTCCACACCCGAAGCATATAACTATTGGTTGTGCGTTGCTACCGGTAGCTACAGTCTTGGCTCTACAATTCTGGGCGAGGTGTCCAGTGTTTTGACAGTTGCGACACTTAGCCGGGCAAGGACCAGAGTGATGGAAATTGCACTTAGTACACTGTGGTTGAGTCCCAGAATATCCACCTTTGGTTGGTGCAGCAACATAAGTCGTTGCAGCCCCTTGTCTTTTGTTTTGCTGGTTATGATGGTTGTTGTTGTTGTTACTTCCATGGTTACCATCCCATGGTCGCTTGTTGTTGTTGGTTCTATTGTTATTGGAGTTGTTGAAGTTTTGTCTTTGGGTTTCCGCTGTCTGAACCACCTGATCCATGAGGCTGCGAGACATCCGCATAGCCTCATCAAGTGTTTTGGGACTAGACGCAATCATGTTCCCTTGTATGCTTGGTGGGAGTCCCCAGATATATTCTTCCAAAAGTTTCTCATTTGTCGAAACCATCGTTGGGCATAGTATCCTCAATTCATGGAATCGGCGGTTGTAACTCAGGATGTCGGTTCCTTTAACCGCATGGTTCCAGAATTCTACTTCTGGGTGACAACATGGTTCCTTTAACGGCATTTCACTGTGAGGGTAATACTCTTTCTTCATGTTATCCCTAGAAAGCTTATAATCATTTTGGATGTCCATTGGTTGAGATACTAAATTCCACCATGATAATGCTTCATCCAATAGTGGACCGGTGGCATATTGGACTTTCTCATTCTCGGTGCATTTGTTGATCAATACTACTAACTCCGCTTTTTCAAACCAGGGGTTAAAATTTACGGCTCCATTAATACCTTTGTAATTGGTGGGTTGGCAGTTTAAATAACCGTTGAATGTGCAGCTCTTATATACCGGATCAATATTTATTACTGGAGGACCGGATGGGTTCGGTCCTCTGGTATTGATGGTAGTTGCAGCAACTCGAACAGCTTCAGCAGTTCTAGTAGTTTCAGCAGTTCTTGCAGTTTTAGCAGTTCTAGTAGCTTTAGCGGCTGTTGCGGCCTGTGTAGCTATGGCTGCTCGTTCCGTGATAAGTGCTGCATTGATACTGTCCTTTACCAGTTTACGGATGGCAGCTTGTGTCATCGTTGGTGGTGTCTTTTTCTTTGGCGCCATGATTCTATTGTTCAAAAGATACCTTTGTAATTTAGAGAGTTGTGAGATGAGCACAATTTTTGATAAGAATGATAGGATAATAATGTTTGAAACTTAAAAGCATAACACATGATAGTATATAAAACAAGAGTTTTATTCGTACAACGTTGGTTGATTTACAAAATCGAAACCTATTACAAGCTTCTTCAAAATTTACTAACTGATACTTTCAGTTTAGTAATTACAACGTTTTTACTATCACTAGTTATTACATAGATTTCGTAACATTTACTAACTGAGTCTAATTAGTTTAGTAGTACGAAAGTTAACTAGTATCATCACACTAGTCTATTGTGGATTAGAAGGTCCGAGCAGCTCTGATTGATCGGCAACTTCTTAGTTTAGTGTGTCATAGAGGTACAAGTCGATGAAGTTTGAGAAGCTGTAGTTTTCATGTTGACTTTCTTGTTGGATCAATGATGGTCGAGGTACGATCCATAATGAGTGATCCAAATTATCACATGTAGGGATATCAAAGGGAAATGATAGTGGTGGTGGTAATGGTTCTAGTACATATTCGTACTCATTATCCTCCTCGGAGTCTGCCTCAACATAATTTTGTTCAAAATAATTAGAAATATTCATCGCAAAATTAGTTGGCATCGGTTCATCCTCTTCTTCATCGGTTGAATCTTCGAAAGGTTCTTCTTCGTCATCAGAAGCGAAGGCATTTACAAAGTCAAATCCGAACTCGGGTGAGGGTGGTAAGACTTGGAATTATTAGGTAGAGTGGGCACATAATCGGGAGAAGTGGGTACGCACATGATTTCTATGAAAAGAATTTCTATGTTAGAACAATTCAATGTTTATGGGAAGTGCTCAAAATGTGAGAAGTGTGTATCATAAAAATGTCTACGGGAAATGCTCAAAATGGGTATATATGAATATACTAATATGTTTGTGTAACATAACATGCTTACTAAGTCCATAATCGTTTGGAGGATGGAAGACACGGAGAGCGGAAGGCTATAAAATGTTTTTGTTTGTAATTGCGGTTATAGTTTAGGTCTCAATTAGACCCGTTTCTCTATAACCATGGCTCTGGTACCAATCTGTAACACCCCCAATTCATGGATGCAGCGGAATTCGAACTGGGTGTTACTTGACGGCACAATAGTCACAATAATAGAAAACGAACTCTAATTGAGTCGTTTTAAAAAGGTTTATCATTCAAATTATATAAATATCAGAGATTACAAAATGAGGTCCCAATTGGTTCCATGTTTACAAATCACATTAAGTGAGGTTTCGAATGATAATAAAATTTATAGCCCTCTTGAGTATCCGTGTCCTTCCGTGCCATCCTTGATCGTCATGAACCTGAAATACATGCTTGAGAGGTCAACACAAAGGTTGAGTGATATTCATAGAGTTTGTTAAATCGTTTGAACACAATATGTTGGTAGTGTGAGTTATAGGCTCACACCAATGTTTGGAAAACAAAACAGGTAGGCTACGTTATTATACGCCCGGAACAGTTATTATACACTAAGCTTATGACACCAAAACGTTAACGTGTACCAATATCGATCGGCAGATTTATCCCGGTAGGTACTTTGCTAACATACCTAAATCTCAAATATTAATGCATTTGTTTGAACTTAGTCAATACAAATGGGATTCGTCAATCCCAATAGGCCTATTCACAATATTCGCGCTCACTATTGCTAGTGATTAAATGGTTCATAATAAGGAATCTCGGTTTAGCAAGGATGGTACTTAGTGATAATAAAACAATCAGGCAAGCATACAATTTAGAAACATTGTGCTCGGTTAAAATAGCATGTATTCCCCCCAAGGGTTTGTAAAACAATTAAGTAATGGAAAATGGGGCTATGAACTCACCTTAAGTAAGATAGCAAGTAATGAATGTAACGGTTGAATCGTGAAGGTTTCTACGAGCAACCTATAATAGAATGTTGCGACTTAGGATCGGAGTAAAGAATATAACGGAGTGCCTATATATATATCTTGCATTTAGTCCATGATGTGGTATGATGTATATTGTATGTCTTTGAAAGAAAATATTCATGAACATGTATGTTTGGTATATCGTTTACTACCGTTCGGGCTGACATATTTCATAAGTCATGTTAGTAAGCGTTCGAGGAGCCAGGACACTTTAACTCGTAAATCCACAACTCATCTCGACGGCTTACATAATGAACTCCTCACATGAGGCTCCCTACTATTGTAGTAGTTGATAAAATATATAGATATAAGTTTTGATCCGAAAAGTTACATGTCCGATATTTTGAATAAACTTAGGAAAGTTTATTAGTACATGAAGATTGTTATTAGGGGTAGTTTCATAAGTCTTGAATGACCATTTTCTCTTGGTAATATCTCATGGTTTCCTTTTAGGTGAAGTAGATCCAAATTGCTTGTTCATGTTATCGCCTAATTCATTGTTTCATGTTTACGCCTATGTAAGTTGGTATGGTCATTTCGTCATGGCCTAGCCATGACCTTTGGTCCTTGTTCCAAGGTCATGAGACTCAACCTTGGCTCTAGCCATGGTGGTGGTCTTGATTACTGGTCATAAGACCTCTCATTCCTTTTAAAGTATAACCATAATCTAGTGACTTATATATATGTAAATAGCTGTTAAGAAATTGAGAAATATCTTACTCAGAAAGTGTTTTCAAGGCTCGAGCCTCTATATTCCTGAAGGAAAACGTGATTCCGGACAACTTTCATGTTTTAACTTTTTCATGAAACGGACCAGAAAGGCCTCTTTTTGCGTGTTTAAAGTTTCTGTAACAGAAAGTTTTTGCAGTTTTGCCGGAAAGTTTTGGTAACTTCAAATCGCCATAACTTTTGACTCGTATACTCGTTTTAGGTGGTTCAAATTGCTACGGTTTCCTTGTTAGGTCCTCTACTACAATATGTAATAATCCAATATCATATTTTTACCATTTTAATCAGGTCTTACCAAGAAATTCACTAGTTTGCTTGTTTTAGTAACTTATCTTAACAATCCATTATAACAACATCTTTTACTCATTTTTATACATCATGGACATCAATACAAGAAATAATATAGCAAGAATAACATGTAAATGATATGAACATGATAAATTAACAAGAAACATGTTAGGGTTTGGCTTACAACTTTTGGCTTTCAAAGATGAAAGGAAAGTAGCAAGTAAGGAAAAGAACTTTGATAGACTTGCTTCAACCCCTTTTCACTTCTTGCAATCTTTCTACCCTTGGTATTCTTGAAAGAGATGTAATGAAAGTTGAGGTGAATTGAGTGGATTTAAACTCAAGAGAAATCACCAAGTATTCTAGGGTTTGGAAGATTTTTGGTAACTTATGATCAAACTAGGGTTTCTACTTTAATAAGCACTTGAACCTTGCAAGAAATTAGAAGGAAATAAAGCTAAGGATGGATGGTTTTGGGGTTGGGGATGCACGGCACAACACAAGGGGGGAGGGAGTATTTATAGTCTAATGAGGAGGTTAGGAAACAACTAGGAAATTACCAAAACTTGGTGACCAAGTTGTAATTTAGTGATGATCTAGGGGTAAATTCATGAGATGAAGCCACATGGGTGTGACTCCCCCCTCCTAGGGCGGGTTGGAGTGGATAGGAAGGGTTGAGTTGGTCTTGGATGATATTATCCAAGTATTGGATGAGTTTTGACTCCGGGAAATGCCAATCGTAAATGATTAAGCCTCAAAACGTAAAACCGGGTGTCGTAAAATTATGAAATTTGAAAGTATTGTTAAACATGTCCATATAGTCCATAATAAAATATAAAATGAGTGGTAGGTTCTATCGGGTGCTAAAACTCTGCTAAAAACTGGAAACACGGGTCTAAAACGCGTAATACGTAAAACGTACGAATATTGCGTAAAATTGAGAAAAGTAAAATGTTACTTTTCTAATATGATATAAATGATTTAAAAAGACTTATAATGTCTAGACTGGGCTCAGTCTAGTGTCGGTTGGTATTAAATGTCCTTTAGACATCAAACCGTAAGCCTAAAAATCACGAAATGACTTATAAAATCAAGGAATGATTTTTAGTCAATGGAGGAGGGAAAAATATGTTGACTTTTTCTAATAAGTTGAAAACTTAAATCGTCTTAGAAATGCGGTGTAGGTATAGGCTAGGGTTACGGCTGAGTAAAAACGCTTAAAACTGAAAATTCCAGTTTTTCACGGCCGAGGTTTATTTTGGTCATGTTTTTCTCAGTCATGATTTATTCTCAAATAAATCATGAGTGTGTCAAACATTTTTCTGATACGGGGAAAATTAACGCGACCGAATTTCGTTGTGCGTAGAATTTTTGAATGACATTTTACCCTAAAACGTGTAATTCCGTGTAATTCCTTAATAACTTTCACGAAAATGAGCTTATGAATGTCAAACTTTTAATTTGCCATGGAAATGATTTATCACTTCAGCCCAAGAAATAAAAATCAAGTTTCGGGAAAAATGAATAGTAAAAGTGAATAGTGAAATTTTCCGGGAATAGTAATTATCCTGAAAAATGCGAATTGTTACACGCTCCTCATTAAACACCTTACAAAAATAACACAAAGAGGTCCTTAAATGAGACTTATTTGACTTTTAGAAAAAAAGAATACATTGGAGTGCTTGTACAATTGCTCTAATTATGGAATTTTTGAGGTGTAATTAATTTTATTTTTTAATGCTCTGGCTTTAGGGCGCTTGTACAAAACCTTATTTTATTAGTTAAAATAGATTATATAAGTTGATAGTACATATAGTTTTGAAAACTGGACCGGTCCAACGGGTTCAACCAGGAACTGGTGTCGCCACCGGTTTAGTTCATTGCCTCTACAACATATATGCGGATAAAGACAGAATCATATCAAATTTTTAATAGTAATAAAAAAGTATTCATACATATTCAAACTTAAGTTAAGTAGATGGTAATAAAGGGATTATAGTAATTACTCAGCATCAATAAGAGTCAATGGTTTCTTTTTTCCCTTGTTCCCATTCTTGTCAAAATTATCCAAATCTTGACATGCTCACACAATGTATTGCTCAGAAAGCTGAGACGTAAAGCATTGTTGACCATCCTATACTTGGGTTGGATTTCACCAAGTGAGTATCTTTCGAGCTTGACAGCAGCGCCTTCAACCAACTTGTGCTTGAATTGATTCACATTCGCCATCCTGTAGGTGGCCTGCATTTTGGTATTCTGCAAAAAAAGAAGCAGATTAATTACAAAAACAGTGTAAACTTAAATAACACACTACAAATCAAATTGGTAGCTTTGTCCTCTAACAATAACTACATATGAATAATAAAAATGGCAGCTTTGTTCTCTAACAATAGCTACATCTATACTACTATATAATGCATGGATACACCAAGCCTAACTCCTAACTAAAAATTAAGATAAGGAGCTCCAATCATGAGGTGACATGTCACTTCTCAACTAACTCCAAGCCTAACTCCTAACAAAAAATTAAGATAAGGAGCTCCAATAATAAGGTGACATGTGTCACTTCTCAACTTAAAATTCATCTTTATTTTCAAATTTAAATATCTTTTTATCTATTTATTTTTTTTTATTATCTAATTTCACCATATTTTTTAAAATTTTGTGCTCTTTAATTCAACATCCATTTTGATATATTTTTATAACTTTTTAGTTTTTAGATTTTTAGTAGATTTTTTATTCAAATTTTTACAACTTTAACTATTATTTCAATCAATACAATCTTGATTCGTCAAAATCATATACTTTTGGGTGAGTGTTTGACGGGAAAGAGATTGCGAGAATCTTTCTATATACGGGAATAATGATGTCACTGGAAAGCTACGGGAAACCCAAGCAAACACATATACATTCAGAGTGTTGTGAAACGAATTCACTAAGCGGGTGGAGAATTGCGGGGAGAGTTGGGCTAGCAATTCATTTACTACCCATATTACTATATTTTTCGCCGCCGCTGGGCGCGGGTATCCAACTAGTATAACAAAATACGTGGGCAACTTTGTCCTCTAACAATAGCTACCCATAAATAAATAAAAAAAAAAAAAACTTAAAAAACTTGAATAAAAAAACTTAAAAAATGTGGACATTAAAGGAGTTGATTAGAATTAAAAATAAGAATAGAGATTTAAATAAATAAATAAAAGATTACCAAGCACCAGCATAAACCACCGTAACAAACCTTTCACCAATCACCACCGTCTTCTTCACGATCCAAACCTATATTTGAATTTACACAAACTAAAAAGTAAAAAAAAAAAAATGAATTGGTTCACCGGTAGTGGTAGCGACGACAACCCAAACTCACTACCAAAAGCCTCATCAGCTCCAGCTTCATCGCTGTTAGCAGATTGGAACTCATACGCTTCAACTGCAAATGATTCAGGGGGGTCTGGGAGTTTTGCTTCTTTTGATATTGAATCTGCTGTTCGCTCTGCTAACGACACCGTTTCTGGTACCTTTAGTGTGTAAGCCCCACTTCATTCATTTATTTAATTGCATTAGTTCAGTTGCTTATTTACGCGGTTTTCCGTTATATCGTTCGTGATGTTTAAGTTGAAGCTAGGGTTAACACATTTGATCTAGGCGTTTACGCGTATGATCTGGAAAATCGAGCTTAAGCTTTGTTAGTTACTTAAAGAAAAATGGATCAAGCGTTTTGTTTGTTAGTTAGATGCGTAGTGGTTTAGTCATTTGCCGATTTAAAGGCACATTGTTATTTGTTTCTTAGGGAGTGTTTGGGATTGGTTTTATGTGGTTATTGCGTTTTTATACAAACATAGGTAGTTTTGAATTGCTTATCTACACTGTTTATGCTGATTATTGGGGAGTGAGATAAGTTGTTTTGAATGAGCAGCATATATGATAAGCAATCCCTAGCGATCCCTTTGTTGCTACGCTTTAGTGAATTCAAGTGATTTGTTAGGTTATGAAGGATTACACTGAAGAGGCTTTGGTAGAGGAAGTAGTCAGGTTGTATCGAAGTTTTAGTCTGTTTGCAAGCTGTATATTTGCTTGCTTTGGAGTCAAACCTATGAACAACTAGTTGTTGTTGCGCCTTAAGCAACAACATTTTGAGAAAATTACAGTGTGCCTTTTTTATAGTCAGCATTTCCGTTGATAATATGGCACATTCTCCTGAATTATTATACACAGAAACACGATATGAAGCTAATTCATAATGTGCTAATAAGCATGCTCTTTTAACAGTTTAAAGGGTGTTACTTTACCTCTTTTCCAACCCTATCGCAATTACATTGATAGACATTGCAGTCCCAGAACACTTGTCTAGAGCTCATATTGGCATGCAATTCTAGGCTTAAAACTATATAGAATGTCTCTTTGTTGCCATTACAAAATGCTAGTCTCTGTTGCTGTATAAGTAGGACAACTTTCTAATATTGTAGAGTGAAGGTATATCTGATATTCTGATTTCAATTGCCAATTAAGGCATCCATATTTTGAAGCCACAAAAGCATCTAACACGAGTTCCTGAGTTCCCGTCTTATTCATGCTCAATGAAATAGCACTTTTTATCAACAGTATGATATGATTTTCAAAAGAATTAATAGCTCAAGTTGTTTAAGCAATTTGCTGGACATACGGCGGTTATACTTTAATTGGATTGTAGACTTTAATTGAAAGAAGTTTTTCCATTATTAGTCTGACAACTAGGATAGGCCAATGAGGCATAAAGAAAAAAAGTCTGAACTAACTTCGAATATACTACCGTGACTCCGTGAGGGTGCTTGCTTTAGCTCAGAGGGTATTAATATTATTGGAGGATATTACACCATCTTTTCTAATGGTATTTATGTACTAGTAATGCAATGCCATTTAATCTAAAACCTATTGTGGACAAGCAGTGTCAGAATCACTATGTAAGTTATTCAGATAGGCTGGGTGCGGGAAATAAAAGGTTGCTATTAAAACAATCTATCCATCATATCTCACTACCGCACCATAGGGTCCGTAATTTTATGCCCTCAGCCGTTTCTTCCAAATCGCAAGTTTAAAACGGTTGTCTGAGTTAGTTAAAAACTATTGTTTGGAATAGACTCCTTATACTTTGAAATCAATGTTGTTATGTGCTAATCCAAGATTGTAGTCGGGCTTAATGCTTATCATCTCTTCATATCTACCAAGATCTCGTACATCATCAACAACAACAACAACAACAACAACAACAACAACAAACCCAATCCTGCCGGAGCGGGGTAAGGGGGAGGTGAAATGTAGACAGATCCTACCCTACCCCTACCACCAGGATAAACCCAACAGCTTCCAGGTGGACCTCCGGCCAGTGTAATTGTGCACACAAAGATCTCGTACATCAATTTTGTATATGTCTTCTTACTCAATTATCATTGATCCCATTACTTATTAACTAGCATTCTAGCCTTAGGTTGAGATACCTGCACAAGTTTCTAAATATTATACTCTACCTATCTACTAAGTTCTTTTAGTTTTACATCAATCTCGTATATTCATATATGTCTTCGTTCGTGAGTTTTTTTCTAATTACATGTAATGGTTGTCTTACCTTTCGAACAGTTTCTAGCATTATGCTTTTTCTATTCTCTTATGTTCACGTCACATGACTATAATAAGCAAATTTATCAAGTTGGGCTTCTTCTTATGAGTTTATTAGTTTAGTTATCACAATAGGATTCCTGTGATGTAAAATAAATATCTGTAATGTTTGCTGAACGTACAAGATTCCAATGAGCTTCTTAAGCTATACCACACACATCCATGACTCTGATTGGTCATCCAAGCGAACACTTTGTCACTAGTATTGCGTTAACAATCGTTACCTTCCTGCCGTTATAATAACCAAATTGGCAGTTCTATTTGTTAATTCTTGATTTAGTAATTCCTAATTATGCTCAACAACTAATTTTCCTTTTTGTATTATTTGCTTTGGTGATTACTAGAACTTGCTTAACATATTTTGGTTGTTGTCACATTACATATGATACACTCTTGTCTTGTACTTCAAGATATTAAAATCTATATCCATCCATGGCGGTATTTTAGGCTTGCCATTTGGCATCAAACAGTGTGAATGTGTGATACCATCAGTGGAAGTATGAATATTACACCGCAATCCTTGAAGTATTCGTTGTGTAGCTGCACTTTATGCGCTATCTGTTTTAGTTGTTTGGTTAGTGAAGGTGACACAGTTCCCTCATTCTAGTTTTAAACCTGATCTGTATATTGTAAATGCTATCATGACATTCATTTGCTGTTTATGTGACATGTATTGACATGCACTATCATCGTATATATTGGTAGACGAAAGCTGAAAGTTTTTACGTTACTTAGGCTTGACATATAAGTACCAGTTGCATTAAGTTTGGTTAGATCACTTTTTTTTTGGCTCCACCTTTGCTTCTTTTAGCTCACATTAATTTAGCCTAGATTTGTTCATCAGAATCCTATGATTTTGTGTGTATTACCTGTGGTGATGGCAAATCTTTATTCTTTTTCGTTTAATAATCTCATAGCTGTTTTTCCAACATTTCAATTAGCTATGTATTTAACAGCAAACTTACAACTTGATATCTTGTCCTTTTGCAATGATATATGTGGTTTTGTGACTATTTGTGCTAATCACTCTTTGGACTTGTTATTATAAAGATTGAGAAACGGTTATTATATAATATATGTTTTTTTTTTTCAGGGTATCTAGGCAAGTGGGTAACATACCAGGAAGTTTACAGTCAGCCACCAGTAATATCCCTTCAGGAAAAGCTCTCATGTATTTCGGCCTTTTTCTTGCATCTGGGGTGTTCTTCATCTTTATAGCATTTAGTATTTTCCTTCCTGTAATAGTACTTGTACCTCAGAAATTTGCTCTGTGCTTCACTGTTGGATGTGGTTTCATAATTGGGTCATTCTTCATGCTTAAAGGCCCGAAAAATCAGTTTCTGCATATGACATCAACAGAGGTAAGCAAGTGAAAGTTATGAACTAAAACATTCTATATATGGTGCTATTATCTTTCCTTATCTTCTGTGTTATAATGTCTTATTAATTTGTTTCAGAGACTTCCTTTTACATTGGGGTTCTTAGGCAGCATGGTTGGTACCATTTATGTTTCCATGGTGCTTCATAGCTATATCCTTTCTGTGCTCTTTGCTGTGATCCAGGTAGGAAAGATCTTCTTACTTTATAATGTCATCAAACGATATATCACTCACATTTTTCTCTATAGTTAAAATCAAATTATTTATACCATAAAGAGTTTACTATAAACAGGGTTAGAAACAATTTCTTATTGATGATCTTGGTCATCAAACCGATATCAATTACAAATTGTTTTTCACTGTGTTTATATCAAACATAAACAACGTTAGTGTTATCGATATAAGCACACTTGAAATGATTAGAATTCCTTTTATCACCTTCTCATTTGCTTGGAAATGCATCAATTTTGGTCGTGAGAGTTAGTCCATTGACACAGAAGTTGGCCATGACTGTTTTTTATGAGACCTGACATTTGAATTATTTCATGACAGGTTCTTGCCCTTGCTTACTATTGCATATCATACTTCCCTGGTGGAGCGACAGGGATGAAATTCCTAACTTCTTCTTTGACTTCTTCGGTCATGAAATGCTTCGGGCGGTGACCTCCACACCAGCAACCCTTGTAATTCTTGAGCCGTTTTACTTTTTTCTGATATAAACCCCTCGTAATAGCCAAATTTGTTTTTTTGAGATGAGTTCAAATTGTCTTTCTCTAACGTTTTAGCTTCTGGAAATACTCTCAAATGATTGATCAATATGTAAGATATGAACGAACTATATCCATATTTTTTCTTTTAGTTGTCATTAGACTTTTAGTTTTGTGGCTTTAATGTTTATGATGTATGGCTTGATTTAAAAAAAAAAAAAAGTGAGCATTGGTCCTGTATGAATGTATGTAAATGTAGATGAAAAACGACGTAGAAGGGTTTAACCGTTTAACCCTTATCTTGGCTTTGAGATCCATACCGTTTGACGAAACCAGTCATGTTATATTTTTCTAAAAATATGTCACATCAAATGATGGAAAACAAAAGTATGTGAGTATAAATGGTAAAAATTTGAACGTTTGTTTCTTCAAATGAGAAAAACAAATTTTCACTGGTAATAACAGTACAGGTTCGTTGCATACAATAACAGACATGGAAATATGTTTTATGCAGTTTTCTCTAACTATAGTTTAAAAGATAACGGACATACTCACGCGTGGTCTCCCATCTTTTCCTATTTCACGCGTGTTAGAATCATTATAGGGTCTCTCAATCTACGGGTCGAGCCAAAAATACAAGAGAATAGACGACCACCAAATTAATCAAAACTCTCTATGCGTGTTTGAGTGTGTGTGATGTGTTTGTATTCTTAAATACGGATTATAATAATGGTAAAAAGAATGTAGTAACTATTACAAAGAAAAATATGATGGAAATGTTGTGAGAAATACTAACTTACACTGCTATATTAAGAGTTTTTTTTTTTTTTTTTTTTTTTTTTTTTTTTTTTTTTTTTTTTCTCTCTAAAAGCCAAGATCAATGACAGTTTCTTCATATATAACAATGGATGATGCGACGCTTATGTAAAAGTAATGCGTAACAAATTGATGAAATATTAGTAGGAGATTTACAAGCATGATGAATAACAACCGTTTTCACGATATCATTTTACAAAGTCGAGTTTTTTATGTTACCAGAAATGAAAATTACTCTCTTTGTACCAAACTAATTGTCTCACGACAAAAAATAAATAATTTAATAAAAACATAATTGCTATTGTTTTCTCACTCTTACTTTTTAAAAAATAACAATTTTACCTTTAACTAATTAATTAATTTCTTCTTTAAAATTTGTAATATTAATTTCAACCAAGGGTAATATGATAAACTCAATCAAACTTATCTATCTATCTACCAATGGGCTTGTGGTCCACTGGGCATGTCTTATTCAGTTAAGCGTGCCTAGTGGAGAGTAGTACCGGTTTGGGTGACCAAACCGGGAAGTCCTCCATTGTGGACCACTGCCCTGTCGGTACGATTTCAAAGTCCTTCAATGAAGGTTTCAACCCATAAGGGTTCGAATCTGGAGAAGGCAGGGTTTACTTCAATTTAAGTGCCGTGCCTTCGGGCGGCTTAAGTTGAAGGTTTTCCTCCCATCGGGTTTCAAATTGGACATGGATTTCCCAAAGAAATGAAAGTCAATTTTCAAAAAAAAAAACTTATCTATCTATCTATCTATATCTATGCTACTATATAATGTATTTGAGACTATTCTATAATTAGAAAGGCTTAAAATTCAGACTTTTACTTGTTTATTATGAAATGATATCAAAATTAATTAGTTATGAAGCAGGTTGGTTAGGAAGTAAGTTGGTTAGAAAGTTTGTTAGGTTGTTCAAACTAAAGTTATTTGGCTTAACCATCTCTGCTTATCAAACATAAAGACAACTAAATGTGTAACTGAATAACCGAATAATGCAAAATATAGTCACAGGTACCCGCTGTTATATTGCGCAGGTATCGTTCTAGTTTTTAGTAGTAGACAATTACATTAGGATATCCCAAAAAGAAACGTGGACTATAAATTTCAGACGGAGGGAGTAAAACCAACAATTTACTGAAAAATAAAAAAGGACTAAAGGTGTAAATGTTATAAAAGCTAGGGGCTAAAATTCAAAAATTATCACCACCAGTCCGGCAGCGTGGATAGTAAGCACCGTGCCGGAGCTTTCATTATAAATTGAAATCAAATTAAAATTTTTCAAATTGAAAAATAAAGAAACGAAAACATGCCTGCCGTACCATGCCGTAATTTCCAGCGCGGATAGTAAGCCTTTTATTCCTTTACACTTTTATTCATTCATACGCCACTTATTAGGGTTTTAATTATTTATTGTGTTTAGGTGATTAAATAGCAATTAACTTTCTTCAAACCACTGTATTTTGTTACGCGAACTAAAAAGTGTTCCATTAGATGTTACAAACTTTCATAAAGTGTTCCGATACGCACATTTGGATGACGTGTCGTACCCAAAAACAGTGACACGTGTCACTGTTTACTATATGACATGTCAGAGAGATGTGCGTATCGGAACACTTTACGAAAGTTTGTAACATTTAATGAAACACTTTTTAGTTCACGTATCAAAATACACTGCTTTGAAGAAAGTTTGTTGCTATTTAATGTACATTTTTTTAATGAAGATGTGAAAGTAGGATGAATGAATGATATGAATGCGACTATATATAGTTTATGTTGTGAAGGCGTAATTTAGTAAAGTTCTAACCTCTTTAGTATAATGCGGTTTTTTGGCCTTTTTAACACTTTTAAGTTTAAGTAGTAGCTTGAATGTCGTAAGCTGTTAGTCTCGATACAGTGGCGGAACTTGAACGTTTTATTTGGGAGGGCCAAAATAAATAAAAAGTTCGGAACACGTTTCTTAGATTTTAAATGATATTTGCGCCCATATGTAAGAAAGAAAGACGTCAAATACAGTAGAAAAATTACAACTCAACTCGATGACCGTCAAGGTTTTATGTACTTGTTAAGTGTAAATTCTGTAAACATATTACGCTATTTGTGAACAAAATAACAAACAGAAGCAGCTGGAAAGAATCAGAAGACAATAACTAGCTTATATGCGATTAGAACTTTAGAATCAAGTGAAATAATAAAGTATAGTAGGCAGGGCAGGTTATTTTGCATTTTGGCAGTAAGCCTTTAGTTATTTGCTGTATTCTGATATAAGGAGATGGACATCCGGTTTATGACCTTTCTTTCTACCTGCTTTCCTTGTTGTTTGTAGCTAATGGATTAGTGGATGAATAGTTTGGTTCCGGTGTTGTTCTATTACTCATCTGCATAAAATTGATTAATATAAAATGAAATACGAGAGTCAATTGAAGGGGAGGTATAGTGCTAATAGGCAATATAACCAAAGTCCACAATTAAACCATATAGCCAAAGTACACATGCCGGTATATTCATCGGAAATAGGCTAGTAGAGTGGAATTTCATGTGACCGTAACTTTAGTCTTCACGTGTAGACAGTCTAGCATCTCTTTAGTACGTTTGTTTGGCATTCTCGAATGTTTCTTTGTAAAAACTTAAATCAAGACTATGCCTTATCTTCTGTAGAACTCTGGATTTATTTTTTGGTTTTTGAAATTTTCTCTTATTCAAATACTTGTATTTTTTTTCATGCAGTTGTCAGTATGGTGAACGTTGCAAGTATCTTCATTCAAATCCACAACCAAAACCAAATCCTTTTGGGTTTGGTTCACAAAGTGCTACCCAAAATCCGCGTAGTAATACTCAACCGCAACAACCTAATCCTTTTGGGTTTGGTGTTCAGAACAATAATCAAAGCGGGTCTAAACCTAATCAATTCAAGGTTCATTGTGCATTCAACTTGTACATTTTTTTTTTTTTTTTTTTTTTTTTTTTTTTAATTCCGGTTGGTGACTTTTTAATATGTATTGTTGATCAGCCTGGTGATAATAAGTGGAGCCGGTTTGCCCAAACAAATGGTGGTAGTTCTTCTGCCCCACAAAAACAGGATAATCAGCAGTCAGCAGCTAACCACACGTAAGAATCTTGTCAAATATTTCTGTAGCTGTTTACTTTACTCATTTGTCTGTTGTGGAAACTGACTTGAGTGTAATTTTGATGTTATGAAGGTGCACAGATCCTCAGTCTTGCAAGCGCCAAATTAGTGAAGATTTTGAGCACGAGAAACCGCTGTGGAGACTTACATGTTATGGGCATTCCAAATAGTACGTTGTTCCTCTTCTCCCATAATCTATTCACTTTATGAGTAAAGTGTAATCTTCTGGTTTTGTGTAGTATATGTTTTAGTATATAATTTGTGTGTCCACTTAGGTTTATGCATCTTTGATGATGATAGATGATTATGAGATTTTATTTGTGTGCCTATGTGGGTCTCATGATACAGGGGTGTTTGAACTTGAGATTTTGAACTATCTGATTACTGCAATCTGAAATCACAATAATCAATCTTCTATGTTTGTATTAAAAGACTGTCTCCAGTAATGAGTCTTGGATAATCAGTTTCATACCTACTGCAACAAATCTAATATTGTAAGTTTGCAATGACAAAACAAAGTTGCACATTCAAAAGCGTCTCTCCCTTAAAAAAAGTCTTTTTATTGACACATCCAAACATTGTTTTCTACAAGGTGTTTTGTTATAGTTGATTATCTGATTCTAATTATGCAATATCCCACCATCCAAACACCCCCTAAGTGGAAGAGTTTGTGACATCTATCTAACATTGGTTTTCGTTATGAATTATGAGTTCCCTTATTTAGTATGACCATAATATTTAATGGTTTTAGTTGATGTGGAGGTTCTTGGGCTAGTTGGCTATTTTGGTCTTAGAAAAAAGCGACAGCATACGTAACAACTTTCTTGTTAATCCTTTTCAAATTGGAATCTAAAGATGAAATACATAGTGAAATTTGGAACAGTATTCATATTCCATACGGTGATTCAATATTTGAAATATACAAGTGTTAATTTAAGCTATTTTAGAAACATCGCTACTTCATGTAATAGATAGATGTTAAATCAAATGTATGCTTTTTATTCGATTCTTATATGGTTTTAGGATATTAACATTGCTTTCAATCAAAATATTTCTCAAGATAAAAGCCCTGGTAACCTTGAAACTTTTTTTGCCCCCTTAGTGGCCCTTGTGACATTACTGGAGATCTTAGCTTTGAAGAATTGCGAGCTTCTGCCTATGATGACGCTAAACGTGGGACGGTCATTCAGTCAATTGTAAGTTTATAAAAACCACCATTATTGTTTCTATTTATGTGTTCTTTTTCTTTTTAGTTTATCATGAGACAAAGTTTTCTTCAGCGTCATTTGTAAGTCAGGCCATGTTGGACGCCGGTTGGTAACCGGTTCATGGTTAAAGTGTTCTATTTAGCAAGGTCGAAAAGGCCCTGGCTTGACTAAACTAGACACTTTTTTGTCCATATGCATTAAGGGTAATAGAAAAACAATATCACCACCCAAATCGACCCATTTACAAGTAAATGGATTGAAAATAGACTTTGAGCCACTTTCAACTCCTTTGACCCATTTCCCTTTTTTTTAAAAAAATATTTTTATTCACCATCTGAGTTAAACACAACCCAAATCGAACCATTGGTTAGTAATTGGGCTGAAACAGTCACGTCTAATTTTATGTAAAGATCTCTAGCAATTGCAAATGTCTTCTTATTCACGTGTCTGGCAATTAATGGAGCTCACATTTATACAGGTGGAGAAAGAGAGGACTTTACTTAGTTCCAAGTTAATTGAATTTGAAAATTTACTTCGGAATCCTTATACACCTCCACAAAATTCAACTTTTGCCACCCAAAATACCTTTCCTGGAACTAGTGCAAATGTATTCCCTCAAACGGTTCAGAATAATGCCCCTCCTTCGGTTTCAAGTTTCAGTCAGTTTAGTACAAACTTGAATTCAGGTTTCCAAATGAGGTAAGATTTCTTTTTTCAATTTTTTTGGGTATCAGTCTTTTCTTTTGCCCCGGAGTCTTATTTATAGACATTTTGTTTTTTATTTGAAATTTCCAGACCGACTACTCCAAACAATGCTTTTAGTCAATTTAGTCAGTTCCAAGCTCCTACTCAGATATCAAATCCGGCTGCTCCAAATAATGCTTTTGCTCAGTTCCAAGCTCCTAATCAGCTATCTAATGCGTCTGCTCCAAATAATGCTTTTGCTCAAGTAAATCAGTTCCAAGCTTCTACTCAGATATCAAATCCGGCGGCTGTTCCAAATAATCCTTTTAGTCAACTAAATCAGTTCCAAGCTCCTACTCAGATATCAAATGCACCCCAGAAGAACGCCTTTGCTTTTGGAAATCCAGGTGTGATTTTGCTGTTTTTAGTTCATGATTGTTTATAAACTTCAATTTTTATGTTTACACTTCTTACTAATTGAATGGTCAATTGCAGGTTTAATGGGCACTCAACCTTCTACACAGCCGTCTGTTAGTTCCTTCCCTACCACCACAACGACGTTTAGCAATGCTTTTTCTCCTGCTGCTTCAACTTCACCGTTTAATGTAGCACCTGCACCAGTTTCCATTATGCAAATGCCGTAAGTCCATCTTACCAAGTTAATATGTAGAGTTTCATGGCAAACAACATTAAACACCTTACGGAAAAGAAACAAGAGATTTTCTTCTTTTGTCAACAACTAAAAAAAGAGAATCGAGTAGTTACCTATGCTTTTTGTATCTATAGTACAAGCCCTTGTGGTAAGACGGGTGGGTTAAGCAACATATCAAAATGAACAAAACACCGAAATATATATCTTGTTTGGTTTATAATATTTCGCATTTAGTTGGTTCTTATGTTATTCTCTTTTATAGGCAAAATACAAACTCAAATAGCGATGCAGATAAGAGTATATGGTTCAAAGACGACTGGAAACGAGGAGAGGTAACTAATTGAAGTTTTCCATTATTTATTTTTTTTAATCCTAAAAGAGCGATTTACAAACTGGAATTGTCGTCTGTTTTGTTTGCAGATTCCTGAAGAAGCACCGCCAGCAGAAGTCATTTATTAGGCTAAACGCAAGGTCTCTACTAGAGCAGAAATGAAAGTTTCAACGTTTTTTTGTACAGGGATCTATAGAGCATGAAAATCCTTTTCTATTACCAAAACTTTATGTTGTTGACTAGACCCTTTGACCCAGTTTTGGCTTTTGTTATACAAGGCTCTCTCTCAAAAAAACAAAAACAAAAAGGGTGTCCGTTAAAGGTTTATGTCGTCTACTAGGTGACTAACTAGGAATCTGGGTTCACGTGACGCTGAATCAGTACAGGGGCGGTGCTGAGAACGTCAAAAAAAAATTAGGCCCGGCACGAAAAGGAAAAAAAATGCCCCTATAATGGGTATAAAGGGTTGGGCCTAGTACATATAATGGGTATAAAAAGTACCTCTATAATGGGTTGGGCCTAGTACATATAATGGGTATGAAAAAATTTAGTGCCCCTTAGTGGGTTGGGCCCGGCTCGGTTGCTGATGCTGCGCCGGCCCAAAACCGCCCATGAATCAGTATGTTGTGGTTCAGAGATTGTGGTTGTAGTTTTCTACTGTTGAGAGGAAGTGGTAGAAAAGGCAAATCTTGCAGTTGGTGGCATCAGGATAGTCTTGTGGAGTACAATGTTGCGGGGGCAATCTGGCTCATTCTTTCATTTGTAGTTAGAATGCAAAAGAAAGCTACATGTTATAACTTCTAAGGTTTCATTGTATTTCTAAGCATGGGCTCATGGATCACATAATATTGTAAGAACTCCTCACATGTGCCATGAACCAGTATATAGAATCTGCTATTACTTGCCATGCTTAGATCATTTAATTGGTAATATGATTTTGAAGACTCGATGTTCATTACATTTTCGTTTTTAATATAATACTTTCGTTCAAGGAGATTATTTCCAAACTCCTACTCAGATATCAAACTACTTTATAAACACTTCAAGCCAACATAGTCCGGCGACTCGCTTTGTTTTGTTTTGATGTGTAAGAGCATCTTCAATGCAAGTTGATAGAATGGCTTTTTCTTACAACAAATTTAATACTGTTTAATATTGAAGTAAAAATCTGAGAGTTGATTCGGACTGCTGTGAGATCCTTCGGAACGCGTCTCTCCAATAGTCCGAAGCACCTGCACACAAGAAACACGCACGTTACACTTGCCTTGGGTTTTATCCCAAGATCAACCTCCATCGTGAAAGTAAGTATTTGAGGTAATCCGGATGATAAGGTAATGAATGGGAGTAATAAATGAGAGTAAATGCTATGAGTATTAGTTTGTTGCCAATCATAAATGAGGTGAGGGTATTTATACAACCCTTACCTCGATACCTGTATCATATAAGGACTAAGCGAGCCGAGCTATGCCTAGCCTAGTAGATAGGTGTCAGAATACGCGTGGGACACAATCCCGTAAAACCTAGAGTGGCGGCGCTCTGACAATTTAAAGTTTTATCCATGGGATAAAAGGCTATTCTGGACAAAAGGAGGAAACTTCGATGTTGTTCGGCTTCGATGCTTCCGGCAATACCTTTCGGAGTGAAGCATGTCGTCCGGGCTAAGTATGCCGTCCGGACACATACGCCAACATTTAAACCGAGTGCTTAAATGATTGTCAAATGGGTTCGTAACTATTCAAAACATTGCATGAAAATATATTATTAGTGATAAACAAAAGTAACAAATCGGATTTTGAGATAGACTAATAGTAATTAGTAAATGAAAATGAGGCGGGGTTCATGGAGTATCACGCCCCAGCAGGGCAACCCGATCTAGAAAGGTTTTGTAACGAGTTCTGGTCAATTATTAAAAAACTGATGGAGTATTGTTTCTGGGCAAGAACAGATATCATGCCATACTAATTAATGCTGAGCGAGTAAAATGCATGACGACATGCCACGCCACGGCACGCAAATCCACTCTAGCCATGGTCCAAGTCCAAACACATCATCAAAAACCAGTGTTTTGGAACCCGGGTCGACCCGGCCGGGTTAACCGGTTCGACCGGTTCCGGCCAAAAAACGGGTCAAAAAAACCCGGGTTTCTAAAACCGGGTTAACCGGTTAGACCCGCCGGGTTTTGAGTGACCCGGGTCAACCCGGTTCTCGAAACCCGGCCGGGTTTCATTTTTACAAATTTTTTTAATAAAATCTCGGGTTGACCCGGTGGTCGAACCGGTCGAAAAAATAAAAAATAATAAAATAAAAACCGAATTGAGTCAGCGATCGAACCGGTCAAACCGATTGATCCGGTGCTCGGTGACTCGACCAGGTCGATTTCAAAACCGGTTTTCAAACATCGTAAAAAAAAAAAAAAAAAAAAAAAAAAAAAAAAAACATGTACCAAATCGCTCCATATATACATCTGGTAAGAAAATATTTCCAAACAGTTCTCTCACATTCTAAAAATAGAAACGTGGCAGATCATATAGACACGTAGACAAAAAAACATTAACTCTTCACTTCCCCTATCCAATCAAACAGAACAGGGGTTTAAAAAAGTTTATGTTCTAAAAGGGTAATGAAAAAGATTACTATAAAACTGTGAGATGTTTAGAAGCAATAATATTACTGCAAGATTATTTGAGAGGCAGATTAGGACACCTGCTCCTGGTACCACTGTATGTTTTTTTGCTTTTAAAGTTTTCATTTTTGTTAATTTTTATTAATTTTTATGATTTATTGTTTGTGGGTTTTGCTTTAATTTGAGTTTAATGTATGTTTTAGGGGTGTTTGTTCCGGCTTATATGGTCTGCTTATGGCTTATTTGGTTTTGGGCTTATGTTTCATAAGCTCACTTTTTGTAGCTTTTTTTTGCCTTAGATAAGCTTTATATGACATATAAACTTATATAAGCAGAAAAGTTTCAAAATAAGCCGCAAAAAGTGAGCTTATGAAACATAAGCCCAAAACCAAATAAGCCGTAAGCCGGCTATATAAGCCGAAACAAACACTAGGAATTTGGTCAGGTTGTGTACATCTGAGTCTAAGACTTGCCCTCCCTGGGTAAAGTTAATAGGGAAAACCGAAAACCTCATCTGTTTATCCGTTTTAGTCTTGGTATATAGTTTAGCTGTTTTTTTTTTTTTTTTTTTTTTTTTTTTTTTTTTTTTTTTTTTTTTTTTTTTTTTGCTGCAATGTTAATTTATAATTTAAAGCAAAAATAAAAAAATGAGGATTTCGCTCTTTAGGTTACCCGGGGAGGGCGAGTTTTTTACTCAAATGTTCGAGGCCTAACTGGGGTATCCTCGTGACCATTTCCGAACCCTTTCCCTGCCCAGACCTAGACCTCTTGTGAGAAGGTCAAGTGGCTTACCACTAGGCCATTGGTAGTGGCTACGTTCAATAATTTTAAGAATTTCCCCTTTTATGTCAATGTTTAGACTATGCTGTATATTGGTTGTTTGAAGTTTTGATTTTACTAGCTGATTGTTGGTTATTGGTGTGTTTTGTTTATGCTTGTGATATGTGACTAATTGTTGGTTTGGTTTTGTTTAATTTGATTCTAACGCAAGTCTCATCGCAGATTTGTATTTTTAATTGCAAGATCTGTTAATGTTTAGACTAAGATTACGCTGTCTTTTGGTAGGTTATAGATTTTGAATCATTTTTGTATGTGATCCCCAATAACTAGTGCCCTTTAACGAAGCTTACCCTAGTCTTCCGGATAGGTGTTTCATTGTTGTACGTATTGTAATGTCAGTTTAGTCGTTAAACTAATTAAAAAGTGTTGGGTTTTCGTCATTTTTTCTGTCGTAAAATGCAAACTACTGTACTTTCCTAAGGTTCATTACTTTGGTGCGATGAATTGCACAATGACCAATGTGGAAACATTGAAGAGAGTATAACTCGAGGAAGCATTTATTTTTGTTTATATATCCAAATATCTGATCATGTTCCTATGTGATCGGAAAAGAAACAATTACCCCCTCAATTTTATACGGTTCACATGAAAATTTATTCTCTCAACAAGAAATGAGAGAATAAATTTATTTTCTCAACAATTTTATACGTTGTAGCATATTGGAGCTTTACATGCATCGATGTCGTCAAGATTAGAGGTTTTCGTGGAATTGACTTTCAGGCGACAAGGAAAATAAAAAATTTACCATATTTGTTGCATTTCTTACTCATAAAACTTTGATTCCCACCGTAATAAGTGGATTTTTGTTTTGTTTTACAATCCTCAATCACAAATTATTGCGACTTAAGTATAACATAGCAAATTTACCATATTTGTTGTATTCTTCTTGTTTTTCTCAGGTTAATGAGCTCGTTATTGTTATTTTGTTGTTGCCTGGACTTTTTCACAATGTACCCGCCACCACAACACGCGGGTACCCTGCTATACTACAATAAGGAAAAAGTGTTTTTACTTAAAAACTTTCAAAATGATGACTTTATATTTAGTAATCTACCCTTAATTACTTGTTTTGACTAATTATTTATACGAAACACTTAACCAAATTATGGCAATTAATTTTATATGCCGCTATAAAATCCTGTTCTATGCATGGGGTACTCGTCTAGTTTAAATCTATAATCTATCTATATCTTTAAAAGTTGAGTTTCATGAAATAAATGTTGGTATTTATGACTACAAAATAATGATCATATAATATTAAATGTAGTGTATTGTGTAAGTATTACCGTAATGATTATAAATTAATGACCATAAAATATAATTTGGTCAATTTTTTTTTTTTTTTTTTTTTTTTTTTTTTTTTTTTTTTTTAATAATATTTTATAATAATATATAAAATTGAGTTTCATACAATAAACTTATGTATTAGTGATTATAAAATAATAATATTTTATAAGTATGTTTTATATATCTACGGTACATCGCAAAAAGAATCAAATGTATTTATAAATATTGGGTTCAAAACTAAGTTTCTTGATATAATAGATTCTTTCAAAGAAATCCGTTTTGTTTTCAAGCATCTTTTAGAAAATCGTGTACAATAGATTTTTAAGTAAATACACGTTAAAGTTTGACTTTTTATTAGAAAATCGTGTATTTGTTTTCAAGATACGTGCATCGCATGAGTACGCATGACTAGTATTTTTAAATAATTCAGTTTAACAAATTCCAAATTCTGTTAGTAAGTACTACTTAATATGCTTGTAATATATATTTTGTAATGAAATAAATGTTACTAGTAAGAATATTTACTTTGAAAATAATGAACCAACTTTTTTTGGTCTATATAACATAATCGTTTTTACGTTCTTATAGTCATATACCCGTTCAACACACCCATGAAGACATTTATTTTCTTGTTCCTTTACCTTGTTTTAACCACAAATGTATCTCCAATAGCGAAAACTCCGACAGCTAACGCCAAAAAGATTTGTCCATGGAGTTATTGGACCATCTATATCTATAACGCGATAAATGATCCAATCCACGTTCATGTAAAATCAGCAGATGATGATCTGGGAGACCATACTCTTGCATTGAACGAGAATGAAAACTGGGGTTTCTGCGAAAACTTTTGGAAAACTACCAGTTTCTCTGCTTATTTCAACTGGAATGGTACATGGACCGCTTCTTTCGGTGTGTTCGATGATACTAGTATCCCACATTGCTCAAAATGGAAAATTGGGAATTCACGAAGATGTTTCTGGTTAGTTAGAGATGATGGATTTTATGTGGGGCCAGCCCTTACTCCATTTCCAGACGGATGGACCAAACTACATGATTGGTCATGAGTGACATAGTTGTTTATGATCTTATCATATAGTATGCATTGTGTCAGATTTTCAAAAATTCGAATTAAAAGTTAGTTACCTTTAATGTTCTTGATGATACTACCATTGAACACCATTATATACCTTTTGTGTGTTACCTTTTAGACTGGTTCTTTTAGTTGGACCAATTATTATTATTATCTATAATGACAAACATGTATAAAGAACGCGATGGTTGTGATATATTGAGGCCAACCCCAACAGTGAGACCCATACATAAATTGCAAATTAATCCTTTAATTAAATAAACAGTTGTGCCTGTACTTTAAATGCTATCTTAAAATGTAACTCTATATAAGAGTTTATGTGTGTGGATGTGCATTTTCAGAGTGATCATGTTATTAAAAATAATCAGTTATAACTAGACTAACATAGTGGTATATTCAGGTTCATTGTGCCAGGAGATTTTATGAAAATATAGTTCCAGCATCCACAATATATGATGTTGAATGCCCGGATCATTCATTCCGCAAGTTCACAGAAGATGGCAAGTATCTAATAAGTTTCAGTAGAAACCATCAGGATTTGATTGTCTACAGACCAACATGGTTATCGTTTTCTTGCAAACAAGAAGATTGTGATACTCAAGAGCTTCCGGTAAAAGCAAAGAAGTTTGAGAGTTTCTTCACTCAGTTGTACTCTGTGCCGCTTGCTTCTGCAAGTGAGCTCATATGCAAGGACTTCTTTCTTTACTCAGAGACTAACCAGTTTGGACTATTTGCAACTTCAACGGCACAAATCTACGATGCCCCTGCCACTGGCGGTGCTATTCAGGGAGTTCCCTCGATTGAAAAAATAACATTTCATCTTTTGAGGTATGGCCTTGACGCTTGTTCACAACTTTTATCAAGTGAAATGTTTGTTGTAAAGGTGGCAAGATTAGTGGGTTGGGGATGTTGGATAACGGCCTAATGGGTCTAATTGGTTTGAATCAGAATGGGTATATTCTCAGTACATGCTAGCAATTTTTATTTTTTATTTTTCGTTTATAGGTATTTAATGTTTAAATATGATAATTTACAGATGGGCACTGATAAATCCACGGAACATTTTGATTCATCTACGGAATTTGGATGTAGAGTTACATCTATACCCTCCATAACTCTTTTACCTATTATTTTTCACCTAGTGCCTCTCCTACTAACGTTTCCCTATTTCTAATCCTAAATCGCCATACCCCTAGTATCTACACTCGCAATTATTTTCAGTTAACTCACTATATTGCATCCATCTCTTATCGGCTTATCCCATCACAATTTATAGGCAATATTTCAACCGATTTAACAAAGAACACTCATTGTTATTTGATGAAATGACAAGAATATGAAATAATTTTGAAAGGCTCAATATATATTTTACGAAATAACCCTTGTTAAATAATAATGTTTTAGATTTATGAGTGTGTTCAAGATTTGATAAAGTTAATATGAAACGGTATTTGTTGTTCTATAGAACAAATGGTGTCTATTGTCTAGTGACTAACGATTCATGAATGTATGCTTGATGTGGAGAATTGGAATTACTGATTTCGACAATTTTATTCAAGAATGAAAACTTATTGCAATGACTAGCTAGTTAAATGTTTTTCAGGATGACTAACTGTTGTTACTTTTAATTCATTGCGTGATCGAATATGGTTGTGTGCTTGCGATCATTCACATTTGAATGGATTTATATTTGCTCCAAGTTACTAAAAAGATAAATTTGGAGTTCATCGATTCACGATCGATATAACACGGGAGTGAAGCGAAGGCGATGAAGGATAGCAGTAAAACTGAAACATGGATGTAAATAATTGTGGAAAAACATGGAGAGTGATATGGAATTGTAGCGTGAGTCTGAGGGGCATAAGGTGGGAAAATAGGTAAAAGAATAATGGAGGGCATACATGTAAATTTACATGTAATCTCCGTGGATGAATCACAATGTGCCGTGAATTTATCAGCACCCTTTACAGATTACATTGATAATAAAATTTGAAATAATAGATGTAGAGAATCTATATATCCGACCCGTTTGACCCGCACAACCCATATCCATTTTGGCTAATGTATAAGATTATTCCCATTTTGGCAAGTATAACACAAATCGATCCATTTATTAATGGTTAGCTAGCTCTAGTTTGTAGCATAGTGGAAACCGAGGTAGTAAAATTTGTTTCTTTTTTTGTTTCTTGTTTGTATGTGCCTTAGATTGGAAGATGGAGTTGTGCTTGATGAGAGGGTGTTCTGCAATGATTACATCAATCTGGCACACAGCATGGGTGTTTTTCTATTTGACGATTTACTTGCTATAGTCTCACTTCGTTATCAGCGTATTCACATACTTCAAATTAGAGATTCAGGGAGTCTTGTTGATGTACGGGCAATTGGAGAATTTTGTCGTGAAGATGATGAACTTTTTCTTAATTCTAGTGCTCAGGCAAGTACTGATATTTCTAGCTGTCTTTTGCGTGACACTCCCAATTTGGTTGACCACTCTATCAATTCCCTGAAAATAAGAGTCCATATCAGACCTTTAAGTGTCAAGCAAATATTATTTAACGTCAAGTATAAGACTCTGTGTGTTGAAAAAACTTGGAATAGAGTAAAAAACTTTGAAAAGATAATGAGTTTGAAAATACTAGTTTTGAATTTCTAATAGCAGAAGCTAAATCCTTTTTGGTACTTGAAGACTGGGCACATTGTGTAATATAATTGTTTTAGCTATTAATCTATGACTAAATACCCTTTTATCAATGACAAAACAACAAGATTCTTTGCTATATGCTTAACTTTAAAAGGTGCCAACTTTAATGTGACACAGGGAGTATTTCTCTGTTATGGAAGAAATTGGAATTGTTTATGTTCAGAATCTATCACTTGGCTATAACATAATCTTCAACACATGCAAGTTAATTAAAATTTCAAACTCAATATCATCTTTTTTTAATCTTCGTCTTCTTCTTCTTCTTCTTCTTTAATGATTATATAACATGTGGCCTTCAATCATCACTTTTTGCATTTACAAAATTTGGTTTATGCTGCAGATCAGTACTGACAAAAGTCAAGCGCAACAGATTCCGACAAATAATGTTGTAAATGGCCCTCACCCTGAACAGCCTCCTCAAGAAAACCCTTTCCTGAGTGGTATAAAGCAAAGGTTGCTTTCATTTATAGTCCGAGGAATACGAAATGAAGAAAAAGATGAAACTATGGTTGGTCTTTGACTATCAACTTTAGTAGTATTCAAGTTCGTCCATTTTTGGTATCATCTAACTTTCTGCTTAATGCTCTTCTTATTTGTTGGTTCAGAGAATCCAATCCCTCAAAAAGAAGTTTTATTTTCACTTTCAAGATTATGTCGATTTGATTATATGGAAGGTGGGTTTGGCTTAAATCAGATTCTTTTACGCTATTTTCCTTAAATATTAATAATAATGTGATAATGTCTACAATTTTTTTTGTAAGTAGGTGCAATTTCTGGACCGACATCACTTACTAATCAAGCTTGGGAGTGTTGATGGAGCAGTAGGTTTTCATAACATTTCCTCTGCATAGCTGTATTTTAATTCCATGAATGTTTCTCACAAAGGGCTCTGTTCATGTGTTTGCAGGTGTCCCGAAATGCTGACAACCACCCTGCATTTTTTGCTGTATATAACATGGAATCTACAGAAATTATTGCATTTTATCAGGTATTTATTTACACTAATGTGTGGGTCATCTTATCTCTTCAATTTTAATTCAAGTGTATTCTGATATTTTAACAAGTTAAATTAGCCTTGGGATATCTTGCAGACGTCCTCGGATGAGCTCTATTTGCTGTTTGAACAGTTTTGTGATCATTTCCATGTACCATCAAAAAGTTCCCCATATATGAATTTTATATCATCTCACTCAAACAACATTCATGCTCTTGAGCAACTCAGGAGCAGTAAAATGAAAGCTACAAGCTTCTCCTTGGTAATATTTCAACCTGTTGACATATTGCTTTTTATACATCCTATTATTACTCAGAGGTGGCAAAATCGACCTGGTTGCGTTGGCATACTTGCCCAAAAAGAATCCCGTATATATTTTTTGGATCTTTATAAATTATTAAAATATTATTATCTAAGATTATAAGCTGTTTTAAATAACACGTTTCCTCTTTAGCTAAGTTTTAAATTTTGCTCGTTTGACCCATTGGAGATAGAATATAACCCAATTGATCTATAGATAGGCGGAAACTTCTACCCGCAATATTACTTCCTCCATTTCGTGCAACTGTTTTTTACTTTCTAGCTCAGACTAAACCTATTTTTCAACTTCAAAAAATGTGCATTCTGACGTTATTAGTCAAAGGGTACAGTTTCAAGCTCTTCATAAAAAATAATGATTTAACTTATTATTGTTGCTTTGATGTTGTGCAGTTTGTTAAGAAAGTGCTGGCCTCTTTGCCGTTTAATTGTCAGTCTCAGAGTCCTTCACCTTATTTTGATCAATCTCTATTTAGATTTGATGAAAAGGTTGGTCTTCTTTCATTATTACATCTGGTGACTGATCCGATAATCCTTTTGGGTTAAATTTACTTTCTTTAATCACTTATTTTCTTGAATACTTTAAACTCGGTAAAGATTCATCTTCGTGATTGGTTATCCTGCAATGGTTATTATTAACTTTTTCAGATTTGGGTCAATGACATTAGAAAGTTTGTATATCTGCATGCAGCTGATTTCTGCAGCTGACCGACATAGACAGTCGACAGACCATCCAATCAAATTTATTTTAAGGAGGCCTCCATATACCCTCAAGTTCAAAATAAAGCCAGGTTTGCACATTAAATGTTACTCCCCATCCAATAAAACTGTCACTTTGACTTTTTACTTCCTAAATTCACACCAATGTCCTACTTTGCTTTAGAAATTTATAATTTTGTTTAATTCCGTAAAAAGTCTGAAACATAAACATAGAATTTCGTAGGTTTACACCAATAATCTAGTATGTCACAAATGTCTCATTGGAGATTTTTGTGAGGTTGTGTGAAAAAAAGGTTACCTTTCAAAAAAATTATTTTAAAAGAAAATAACTTACTGAATCCTCGATTTTTAAGTTGTGAGAGTGTTTGACCTCTAATTTCAAATACCGATGTGTCTAGATCAAGAAAGATGCGTTGATTGCAAAATTAACTAGCCCAAACTTATACTGTATTTTTGTACATTTTCATAAGAAGTTTGATGTAGGTTAAAAAATGTAAGTAACTCTACAATCCGTGCTTATATTTGAACAAGAGCCTGTTTGACCTCAGAAGTCAAACTCTACCTTTTTAGATCAAGATGATTTATAACTTGATTGTTTTGTCAGGACCTGAAGCTGGCGTAACAGATTGCAGGACAAAGAGGATATCTTCATTTCTTTTTCATCCAGTTTTTCCCCTTGCCCTTTCTATTCAGCAGACACTGTTTTTGCAGCCCGCTGTTGTAAATATTCACTTCCGTAGATAACCTGAACCTTATATAACAAAATGTGTTAACCACCATGAAAATGGTGTCATTGAAACTGCATTTGACTACAACATTTGTAAACCCGTGTTTAATTCACCCTGAAGAGAAGGCGTGGACTCTGGTTAGTATCTAGTAGAAGCAACAGGAGTACCCTTTTGAGGTAGTGATGTCAAGTTTCAAAACATTACAGAAATTTATTCTACATTTTAGAAGCTGATAAGATCTGTATTTCCAAAACTTAGGAAGAGAAGCTGTACTATTTGTATGAGATTAGAGTATAAACTATAAAGAGGCTTTATGTTTCTGTTAGAACTGTTCGGCTGTTTTTGGCGCTCATGATAATGCCATGGCGCCCAACAGTACGCAACTGTATCAACGCACCTTGTTTATGTTCATCAAACAAAATGTTTGCCATCTTGTTTTGCATTCTTCTTGACCAAAAGTTATCGACTAAGCTCCAACTTAAATTACGAAACTCTACACATCCCCCATTCAAGTAACCAAAGTCCAAAATTGGCAAAAAATATAACCCATTACTAAAAATGGCATCATGCGCAAAAGCATATGCGCGTTGAGCCTCTGCGTGCTCCATGCGGGTTCTGGTTGGTTGTGTGTGCTCCATGCCACGTGTAGGGTTCTGGTTGGTTCATGAACAATTATTAAAAAAAATAATAATAATAAAAGAGTGCGACCAAAACCCATTCATTACGGGGTTATCAAACATTAAATATTGCAATTGGATAACAAGCAAACAAAAACATTACTGTATTTAACAAAAGGTGTCCAAAAGACCAAATATATAAGGCTAGAATACACTTTTACTATCACAATACAACTTTCTCTCTCCTCTCATTTTCCTTCACCACACTTCACCTTTTAGTGGGCAAGACATGCTTCGCTTCACTTCACCTTTCATTAAAATATTCACTTTATAAAAATATACCCCACTGGCCCACTAAATATCACACACACACACACAAAATAATACATAATAAATGGGCCTCTTTTTTTTTCTTTTTCATTTGGTGATCAGACCACCGATTGTTGTCTTGGTTTGTGTGTTTTTGTGAAGCAAATGGTAGAGGGCAAGGACTATCATGCGTGAGGTAGGGCCAATTGGTGAAACCAACACCACCTTGCCTTCTAGCATAAGAGCATTACGTGCATCAATATGCCACTTTCCCATTTTCAGTACCATCTTAACGTCACTTCATTATTTTCACTTTCGACACTCACACTTCAAAACACCATTCATTACTAACATGCCAATTTTCCTCTATTATGGTCCCACCAACACACCCACAATTTTTTTCTTCTTTTTTATTTTTTCAAACAAACCAAAAAATGCAAATAATACCAAAAATATAAATGCGTAAATTTTTTTTTGTGAAGTTTAACATCCGGCATATAACATTTTATAAATCTAGTTACGTCAACAATTATTGTATGTTGAAGATAGAAGTATTTATAATTTTATGGGGTGTTTGAGATTGCTTATTAAAAATAGATTATGCGTTTTGAAAACGGATACTAAAATAATATTTTTGGATTATGTATGATAACACAATAATCAAATAATGAGTTTTCTAAGTATTTTGCTAACCAGATTATCTATATCTTGATATGTAAAATATACCAAAAAAGAAAATGTTAAACGTGATTCATGTTTATAAACATAACCTTTAACAATTTTTATGCATACAAATTATTTATAATAACTTAACAATATACAAAATATTAACATCCACTACATTAACAAACTACTACCACGAGTATATGATGCATTTTTTTTTTTTAATCTTTTATCTTTCACTCATCTACCACATTTTATCTTCAATGCAAAAGTTCACCTACCTGGCCACCTCATCTCTTTTCATTAGAAAAAGTGGTGAAATACAAAGTGGCGGTTCAACGCGGTGTGGTGGCGAATGGGTGGCGGCGCCACTTGGTGTGCCACGTCGGAAGTGGCGGGGGTCTACGCTGCCACACCTAATGCTCTTATTACCAAATGGAAAATAAAGTTAACTAGCAAAACAGTGTCACACGCAGACAAAACACAAGATTGTGAAATGATTTATGATGATATTATTAGTAATTATAAAGAAAGAATAAGTGAAAAATCAATCATGGTGCGCACAAGGATGGAGCGAGCAAAGGGTTTTGCGCACTCTCTGTCACTTGTCAACATCTCATTGATTCTCAATAGCAAAATTGGACACGTGTCGAGCAAACAACTGGACCACGCAAGGTTTTGTGCACGCTCTTTCTGCACACGCTATTTTTTTTTTTTTTTTCGCTTTTGCGTGTTGTGTCATAATTTGTAATCCGCTCACAAAGTGTCGTCTTTGATAACACATTTTTTAAAATGTGGATTCCTGAAATTATCACTATCTTTAACTCTATAGTTGGCAGATATTGACTTGTGTATTCTACACTTTAATAATTTGTATTATTGAATAAAAACAAGAACTTTTTATAGTATAAGATCTATCATCTAATCATGGTCCATTTCTGCAAGCTTTCACCTTGTCTTATGTGGTTTGTTAGTCTAAAAGCTACAATGACTTTTTAGCTACCACTTTCCATCCAAATACATATTGGATCTTATAAATTAATAAAAAAAAATATATTATTTAAATAATTACATCTACCACACTAACTACCCAATTAAAAAATTTCCTAGAATTACACCTTGGTCCCACTACTACTTTCTGGACACGTGGCACTCTCCCATTGCTTGACCAAATCAGCATACCCTTGAGCTGAACTAAGAGCAAATTCTGTTAATGAGCTAACAGCAACTGACATTCCAGCACACAACACTCTAATAGCAACTTCAGCCATTTTTTCGGCCGTCTCTTCCTCTTGTTGTCGCCCACTTTCGACCATCTCCATCCCCGAGCCGCTGCTAAACCTCCTCGACGATCCAAGCCCCGAACCTCCACCACCACTACCTCCTTCTTTTAGCTGTTGTACATATAAAGAACCAACCCCTGCTGCAAAAAAATCTAACCCATCAAGTACTGCGACCTCACTGATCGAGTCAAGCAGTCTGGACCACTGGATGCACACTGCGAACATTGGAGGGGCCCCACTGGACCTTCTAGGAGAAAATGGTAAGCTTGTGGTGTTATTGGACTTTGATCCAATGCAACGTAGTAGCCAGCCTGTGATGGCGTGAATGTAGGACTTTTGTGAAGTGACCCATGACTCGAAACAAGCTTTCCAGTTTTGTAGCTCGTATTCAAGGTTGGTGGCTGAGCGTGCTAACCGGTGTGGCTCACTAGGGTGCAATGGAGTGTACTTTTTTGGTTTTGATGGGGTCCCGGCTAGTAAAATCTTGGCTTCGTCGAGTGTTCTCTTCTGAGTTTGATGACACTCCGCCATTACCTTCCACATTCTTGATAATCTGGTCATTTCATCATCATAAAAAATTGAAACTTTATTAATATATAATCATTGTACATGAATAAAACTCACTAAAATCGCTAAAAAAAAGCGAAAAACTTTATGAAGTAGGGAAATGACAATAATACCCTTGGATCAATTCAATAAGCTGTGGCTGAAGTTCCTGATCCCTTAATGTTTCAATCCTTTTCGACACAGCTTCAACCGAATGTATTGAAACCTTAATCCTCGTATGCAAATCTCTAACGACTCTTCTTGTTTTATCAAGATATGAATGATCATCTCCTTTCACATCGTGGTTCCTAAGTTGAGCACATTTCTTATCATACGCTATCCGAATCTTCTCACCAGCCTGTCCAATTAGGCCAAAACAATCTACAATCTCTCACTAAATGACCATAATAACCTTGGATGAATTACAGAAATGATATGAATGTATACCTTTACTTCTTGATAAAGTTTTTTCTCCCAAGCATATAATTTGTCGAGAGTTGTTTGATGGCTGTTTTGAAACATACAAGAGTCATCGGATAAGTCACTGCTGCTAGCATAACCTTCTTCTTTTGAACTGCCAGACGAATTCACCAAGAATCTTGATGAGTTTGAGCGGGAAGACGAAGCAGATCGTAATAATGCCACAGGATTCAAGATCTTCATAGCTGTTAAATGATTATTAACAACAGATCACGTGAAATTAGCAATGTGGTATACATGAAGTGTGGTTTAAAATGATAAAAACACTAAACTTCTAACTTTTTGGCGGTTTAATACTGAAACTTTTGTTTTATATTACTACTTGGTTTTAGTCCCTTGACTCATTTTTGCGTCTTCCAGCAATTTCTCCTGCGACTACCATAACCAGTTAAGGGACTAAACCACTGCGAAAAGAAGTTGAGTGGTTTTACCATTATTAACCCATTAAGTATCTATCAAAAAGCCGAACCTGTAAGTTCATGTGACGTTGATGCGTACTGAGCCCTGTTAGCCTCTAACATAACCGAAAGCTCTTTAGCTGAATCTGAAATGATCGTGAACTGAGCTTCAAGATCTTTAATAACTTCCGACATACTCGTTGGCCTTTTATTCACATAAACTGTAAACCCTGGTGTGCCTTCATTTTTACTCTTTTCTTGATTCACAACGCCATCTCCAGTCCCATTATTTGCAACTTTCCCTGAACTTTCTGCTTTCGAAACCTCAAGATTCTGAGTTTTACTCCTCATCGGTGGCGTTTCCATTTCATGCTCAGATACTGTTTCCGTTTCCGATTCCTCCCCACTATCCGTTTCAAACTCATCATCATCATCATCATTTTCGTCGACATCTTCAACTCTAACAGCATCTTCATGATCACAATTTACATGACCTTTGGATCTTCTGTGCACTCTGGGAGTATGATGATAACTATCTTCTTGCTCGGTTTCCTCTTCAAGCTCGGGTATCCCTTCTTCTTCTCTTACTTGTTGTAAACCATTGATATCATCATCAAGCACGTGACTTTGATGATCACTATGTCTTGTAGGATAGCCGTAATAGTCTAAAGATGAAAAGGGGTTCCACAAGAAGTCCCATTGTGATGATCTTTGAGGCGAAGGTGGTGGCATACTCGGTCTACTGTAATTAAAAATAGATGATTGTGATTGCGGTTGTGGCTGAGTTGGCATTCCAAAGAAACTATCGGCTGCATATTGGTAATTAGGTGAGTTATTATACGACTCGACTATGACACTTTGTGGTGACTCGGGTGGGCTTTCTTGAACAAATATAGACGGGTTGCCACCGGACCTAAGGTAGTTAATTTTTGGGTTTTCGATGGTGAATGAGTTTGGTGAAATGGTGATAAATCTTGGTGCGGTTTTTTTGGTGGTTGGTAATGTGGGAGTGGTGAATGAATCTAATGAGAACTCACGAGGTTCATCGCCTTCTACATAATCTTTAAGGGCTGCTGAGACTCTTTTGAGTGACTGTAGGTAAGCTTTGTGGCCTGTAGCGAATTTGGTTCTGTTTTCGACTGCTTGTTTTATAAAGTTTTTTCGGTCTTTACATAGCTGCACGGCTTCTTCATCGTCTAGTTTTGATGACGAACATCCCATCTCTTGCGTTTTTAGGATTTTTTATGATGCAAATCACAGTGGTTTACTTGATTCATATGGGAGCTTGAGTTCTGTATCATAAAAAAGATAAATGAGTCATAATCACAAATGAAGAACTAAAACTTTTGACTAATTTAAGGTCAAATAATTGGTTTTTAAATCTAGGATTTCTACATATCCTAATTTTCACATTATACTATATAAAAAACTTAATATATTAAAAATGAGCATTTAAATTCAGATTATATGAATGCAAGTTTGACTTCAAAAGTCAAAGTTTACACAAAATCTTATAAATTTCTGAAGATGTACATGCAAATTGGCAGAACAAATAACTTGTTTAAAACTCAAGAAAAAAATATAAACAATAAACCAAATCACAAAACCAATACTTTCTATAAATGGTAACAATAATGGAATATATTTGGGACAAAAATTAACTTAACTAAACAAAGTTCTAACATAAAAACACAGGAAAACAACACAAATGATCTTTTTGTGGCTAAATAAACAAAAGAAAATAAAGTCTCAGAGGTACAAAACTGCAGCCTTGCAGAGTTCATCACATGGTAAAATAATACAAAACAAATAATTGAGGGACAAAAACTATTAAAAACATGTGTCATTTTTAACTTTTATTAAAGCATTTGATCAAGAAAGATAAAGGGAATTATTAGAACATAGGGAAACTCAAAATAAACTTAAAAAAATTCCATAGCTTCTTCTTAACTAAAGCTTCTGCTAAAACCTTTAAACAAATCAAATTGGCAGAATATATAATACTAAAAATAGTAAATAAAAATAAAAAATAGCATTAAATAATAAAAAATAAAATACCCATTTTGTAAAAATTGTTTCTTTGTGTTTTACTAGGTGTAAATTTCTACTGCTTCAAAAAAGTCAAACTTTGACTTTTTTAATCCAAATATTTGCATTTTTAAGCTACAATTGTTCCATATAATTAATCTTTTAAGCATTAAGATTCTTATGCACATAAAACCAATACAAAAAAAACAAAACTTTATAAAACTTGAAGACACAAAAACCAACATTGTCAGAATCAATTTTGACTTTCAAAAAGTCAAACTTAAACATTTTACAGTAGAAAAAGAGCACTAAAATTCAAGATTCTTACCTGGGTGTTGCTTATTCAGTGTTGTGCATGAACAAGAACTATGAAACTGCAATTTAGCTTCTTAAAAAACACACACAAACACCAAAACACACACTTGTTTTAGAGAGAGAAAGAAAACACAGACTTGGTGCAACGGTCAAAAGTCTGTTTAGTGTGGGAACTAAAATAAATAAAATGAATTTAAAGCAAAAATATTTAAGGAAATCTTTTTTTATAAAGGTAGGGTGATGTACAATATTTAATGCTGGTGATACTATTCATTAAGTTGGTGATTTTCTGAATTTAAGGAGTATTGGTGTGAGAGAAATAATAAAATAAAATATATTGTGACTTTATAAAAGGTTTTATGTTTGGACACCTAAAAATTAAAGGAAAGAATCACATGAAGAGGATATAGCCAAAGCCAAATCCCATTTCTTGTTCTAGTATTCTCATTTTGCCCCCTCCTTTTTATTTGGTTTATTCTGTGTGCTGCCCTTAAGAATCAAATAAGATTGTAGAAGTTACGAGGGTTTTGTGTTTTGAAAAGTAATCAGGCTGTCTCGTGATTTTCAGTGGCTTCTTTTTAAGTGGAGACTTTATGTGATAGCACCTATTGCACACCATCTGTTGATATAAAAGTTGGGCATTTCTTGTTTAGGTTCATGTTCTCGTATCAATTGAATCTTAATGCTTGAGACATGCGCACTAAGAAAGCAAACAACAACGTTAGGCTTATCGTGGGATTGTCTCCCACGATTATCCTCCGGCGTGAGAGTAAGTAATCGGTTTTTAGGGTTATAGTTAAGAGTTAGGGTTATTAGATGATACCTCAATGAGAGCCGTGATATTCTTTATATACACACGAAATCCTTGTTGGTTTCGTGTTCCTTACTCTTCGGCGTATCTCGCCTTATACGGTCTATTGATCTTTATCGCCTAAATAAGAGATCATTATCAAGACCATAAATAATATATTTGAGTTTGGGCTTTCGTGAGCCCAAATCATTATTATGATAGCCCACGCGTGATGGGCTTGGGTATTAGTAGTGTCCATTGGTCGGGCTCATGACCCGAGTGCGGACTATACGTCATCACCCTCAAAGACCTCTCTGTAAGTAATGTGAACTTTTGAAAATTATTAGCATGGTTTAGTTGAGTTGGAGCAAGTTACGAGCTACTCAAAACTAACTAGAGATTATTTGAAGTCGATTTGATTGCAATCAAAGTTGGATTAATACTTTTGAGTTAACTATCAAAATATTTGGTTAGTAAGCTAGTTAGTCTTACTAAAATTTTGTGACTTATATTATTGTTGTTGTTGTTGTTGTTGTTGTTGTTGTTGTTGTTGTTGTGTCGTTTTGTGAATATTTATCTTTGTGTTATCGTTGTGTTATAAATCGAATCAAGCTCAAAAGAATCAAGTTAAATAAGATTATAACATTTTATTAATATTGGTATAGATGTTTTGATGTTGCTTGTTGAACCTAGGGAAGTCGAGCCTCATAATGTCGATTAGTTCATCGAGCTTGAACTTTCAGGTTAATGTGCAATCGAACTAGAGACAAGTTCGATTAGTTCTAAAAAAGATCCTTATTCAGTTTGGGTTTCATGCTAAAATGGTTAGTTGGATTATGACATGTATCACTACTGCCAAGTTCACTATCAACATAAATGGGGAAAGAAAAGGATACTTTACAAGTGGTAGAGGGTTAAGACAAGGTGACCCTATCTCATCTTATCTGTTTACACTAGTAATGGAAGTACTAACTCTTCTCATGGCCAAGAATGTTTAACAAAATGGAAAATTCAAATATCATGTAGGCAACAAGGAGATGAAATTGACTCACCTCTGTTTTGCAGATGACCTATTGGTGGTATGTAAGGGGAATGTGGAATCCATAAAGATTGTAAAACAAACCTTGTTGGAATTTAGCAATGTTTCTGGTCTTCTCCTTAATATGAGCAAAAACACTATATTTTTTGGTAATGTACAAACTGATGTGGCAGCTGAGATACTCCATATACTCTCTTTTACTGTTGGTAAGCTTCTAGTTAAATACTCGGGAGTTCCTCTTATGTCCAAAAAGCTTGGTACTAAGGAATGCAAAAAGCTAATTGATAAAGTCAGGAATAAGGTGGAGGATTGGAAGAACAATTATCTATCATATGCTGGAAGATTGCAACTCATTGCTTCTATGTTATCATCCTTGAATGCATATTGGGCTGCTGTTTTCTTAATTCCTAAGACAATCATCAAAGATATTGATAGAGTGTTGAAGGGGTTCTTATAGTGTAAAGGGGAGCTTAGAAAAGGGAAAGCAAGGGTAGCTTAGAGCTTGGTGTGCAACCCTAAAAATGAAGGTGGTTTGGGTCTTAGAATGTTGGGGAATTAGAATGAAGCTCTTTTGATCAAAAACCTGTGGAACAAGCTGCTGGGAAGGACACCTTGTGGGTCAAATGGGTCAATGTTGTAAAACTTAAAGGGGCAAAGCATTTAGGAGATTCAGAAGAAGTACAATGATTGTTGGATTTGGAAGGCTTTACTTGATATGAGGGACAAAGTAAAGGATCATATTTGCAATGTGAATGACCAAGTTGTATGGAAGGATAAAGATGGGAAGATTATTGACTACTCTACAAAAGTTTTGTATGAAACTATAAGTCAAACTGGAAGCAAAGCAAGATGGCATAAAGTGGTGTGGTTCTCTCAGTACAATCCTAGAATGGCTTTTATTCTATGGATGGCTATAAGGGACAAACTGTAGACTCAGGATAGAATCATGATGTGGAATAATGACCCTAATATGAAGTGTTCTTTATGCAAAAAGGTCCAGGATTCTCATAACCATTTATTCTTTGAATGTGACTTTTCAAAGAGTATATGAAGTAGTCTAAAAAAAAGATGGGCAAAGATTGGATGGCTGATACATAGGAGAGCATAATTAAGCAATATGCTAACGGTCCCTATGATAATACAATCACTAGTGTCCTTTCGAGAATTATGCTAGCCACTGCTGTTTACTATATATGGAAGGAAAGGAACACTAGAATATTCACTAGTGAGGAATTGGAACCCCAAGTATTAAGGAATACTATTATGGAGAAAATCAAGCTTTAGCTACTTTGGTTAAAAGTTAAAAGATCCACTCAAGTTCTTAATGTTCTTAATGTTGCTAAAGAGTCGGAAGTGGAAATGAATACAATTGTGCATCAATAATGAATGGAACAGTGGTATTCTTAAAAGGGTGTTTGGACACACTATTTATGCACAACTTCCAACTAATAACTACACTAGTTGTAGTTGGACATGAATGACAAGGATTTCAGTTATTTTGCTGGTAATTTGGGTATGCATATGGCCTTTGTACTTTGGCCTTGAGAACCTTTCTATGCTAGCCCTGTCTTGTAAATCAGTGGATAATGGAGTATCACTGTTTATAGGACTGGTTAACTACATAGTTAAAGGCCTACTTGAGGTCATAAAGTAGGTTGCCTGCACATCGGTGGAGTGCCAGCCAGATGATGCCTGTTTGTGGCTTCTTAGTACTAATGTGAGGATGCATCTGCTTGGTATTAAGATGATCACTAAATGGGAAATGAATTCTAGGTGGGATGTATCCTTGGGTAAGTCCAGTAATGTGAGTGATGCCATTAGTGAAAATGCAACTCTATGGTTGTGGATCTCCAATTGAACAGGAGTTTTACACACACTCTTGGTTAAGGGTGAGCAAACAGACCAGATGGACCGGATCGACCGACAAAACCGACCGTACCGGACCGGACCAACCACATTATGTCCGGTCTCGGTCTAGGGATGTTCATAATTTCGGTCTCGGTCCGGATCGGTCCGGTCCGGCTTAAAAACCGAACATTTAGCCTATTTGGACCGAGACCAGACCGGACCGAACCGGACGAAGACCGGACCGACCACATTCGGTCCGGTCTCGGTCTAGGACTTTTGCCGGATTCGGTCTCGGTCCGGTCCGATTTTTTTTGGTCCGGTCCGGTTTTTGGACCGTGAGCACCCCTACTCTTGGTGAAGCCTTCTATAAGAGCCTCTGACTATTACTAGCATGGACTATTGGTACAGTTAGGCAAGGTGTTTGTAAAAAGGAAATGTACTCAAGGTGTGGTTTCTTCATGGTTGCCTAGGACTGGTATTTCTAGTACACTGCTAGGGTACCGGACTAGAAGAATAGTGAATTGAATTCAGCTGTTTTCCTTATTTGATTGTTGTAGTGTATTTCTCTGGCTAGTATTAAAGGATCAAATGGGATATGTCCATTGTGATGCTTTTAGAATTGGTTGTAACAATTTATAATTTTTGAGTTATAATAGTATTCACGATTTCAGTGAAAAAAAAAAAAAAAAAAAAAAAAAAAAAAAAAAAAAACTAGGGTCAAGTTTTGAGCTTAGGTGGCTTGACTCAGTTTGAACCGAGTGCATTGCCTTCATAATCTTAAATGCCCTTGATTAGAGCCGTAAAAGAACTGAACATTCAATGAATATTTCATGAATCGTTCGATAAAATGGCCGTTGATGTTAATTTACTTATTAAATGAAAGAACATGGACAATAATTTACGTTCATTTAGTTAAATAAACGAACATGAACAAAAGTCTAGTCAGACATTTATGTTCGTGAGCCTCCAATTATACCTTCTTTAACGTTCATAGATCGTATATTTTTTATACACTTAAAAATTGGTTTACTTAAACAAAACAACACTTATAAAACACATTATTATGTATATGTTAAAAAAATATATATATTTATTAGTCTCTGTTCATGTATGTTCATTTAATATCTTATTAAACGAGATATTAAACGAACATAAACGAACATGAACAACCTTAGTTTCTTAATAAACGAATATGAATAAAAAGTTTCGTCCGTTTAAGCGATCGTGTTCATTTATTAGTCTTGTTAAAATTAAACGAACGAACATGATTAACGCTTCGTCCATGTTCGTCCTGTTCATTTACAGCCACACCCTTGATAATTGTATGTATTGAAAACCAAAATTGTTTGCATCTAGCAATACCTCAATATCATCATTTTACTTTAAACATATCATATCATGTATAAAGACGTGTAAACTCAATATTGAATAAGATCTTTATACTTTGTACGTAGAAAGAGTTTGTTTTCGTATTTGACGGGCTATGTTGCAACACTTAGTCAGAAAGGAATGGGGAAGATAGAAGAATTTCGCAAAGCAAAAAAAAGTTTAGGCATAAAGTAAAAGAAAGATAATACAAGGACCCACACGTCTCCATTTTATGCATGCATCGTCGGATGAGTTTAAAGGAAAACGACCCCATAACTTTCTCATGCATACCAATTTCATTTTTTAACAAGTGAAAAGTTTAGATTTCATATTATACTAAAGATGAGTACAGAAAACTTGTGTAACATCATCGAAAAAGTTTTGAAACTACGATTAATTGGATTGATTATGTTGTTATCACTTGTAGTGGGGACGGGGGCGCAAAAAGTGTGAGTGTGAGTCATGTAACTAAAAAGCTAGATTGATAAATACGGATCATGATTCGCTCGTCTAGTTTAGGTTAGTTTAGTTCGATTATGAATCGAGTCATACCTAGTCATACCTAATTTAGCTAGATTATGATAGGATTACGACGCTTTTAGTTGGATAATTAAGCAGATCGAATTAAGGATTGTTTGTTAAATTTTTTGATTAAGTTATGTTTAAATAAAAGCTCACTTAATGAAGATATTCTTTATTTTATCACTTTATATTTTCAATCATTATTTTCTATTAAGTCATTAACAAAAAACTTTAATATGACTTTCTGAAGTACTACGTAAGATTTTTTTATCACTCCTTTACATAAGAGGCTCTTCATTAACATCGTAGCTTCATTTGCCTTACAAGCAGAATTCCAAAACTTGACCACAATCTTTACATAAGAGCATAAGGTATATTAATATCATGGGAACCATACTGAGAATTATTCTCATATCAGCATTATATTGAAAAAAACCATACTAAATTCATATGTACCTGATATCATCATACTAAAAACTAGACTTACCGAATACTAAAACACACGCACGGACACATATACTCATACTAAGTACTAAACAACTGGTATTTACCACGTTGACGAATCACTTTGACAACCATATTGGAGACTCATCATTTTGATCAATGTGGTAAAAAGAACATAGACATAACTTTCATATCTATCATATGCATGTCAGCATGTGTAACAGCTTTAGTTAATTCGATAAATTAACAAAAGTGATATCGAGTATATTAACAACATTTCACAAGACCAAATAACAGCTTTAGTTAATTCGATAAATTAACAAAAGTGATATCGAGTATATTAACAACATTTCACAAGACCAAATAAATGGTTTTTTTTTTTTTTTTTTTTTTTTTTTTTTTTTTTTTTTTTTTTTTTTAGTTATAAGTGAGCTAGGGTGCTACAAATCAGAACCACCAGGGCCGGTCCTGACTTATTTGATGCCTTGGGCGAAAAGAAAAAAAATGCCCTTTACTATCTTTCACTTCCTTTATCTCCCTCAAACATAAAAACACCCTCCCTAATCACTCAAGCCAAAATCTAACTTTTAGAACCCACCATACCTCATTAAAACACAAATTTAACAAAAAATCAATTAAAAACAAAACAAAAACAAAAGTTTGGCACATGCCAATTTTTTCACTTGCAGGCGGTGCAGGGCTTTGGCTCAAGCCAAAAGAGTGCGATGTAAATTTAGCGAGAGGGTGTAAATTGCTGCACCCAATGCTCTAACAATGACAGCTTGTGCGCCTTTTTTTTTTTTTTTTTTTTTTTTTAATCGTCTTATTTTTCGTTGTAATTTAATAGGACAAAACATTTACTTTAAGAATTATTTGGATGAAATCTGTGAGGTCCAAATTATTAAAAGGTTTATAAAGTCACGTAGTGAAAAAAATAACTGTCAATTTAACATACAAGATTATAGATAGTATTTTTAATATCTTTTATATAATAAAATAAAACCTTATTAGGAATTTTCCATTTCAAAAAAATCAATTCATACCTTATTTAGTAATAATTGTATTTAAAAAAAAAATATTATTTTCTTATTATATAACATTTTATATTTATCCACAACACAAGTAGAAGATAAATACAAAAAATATAGATAAGATACAAATACAAAAAATATAGATAAGATACAATTAATAATAGGATTAAAATTTTTAAATAATTATCTTTAATAATAAAAAAATTATAATTAAACATCATAAATCAAACAAAACAAAAATTAAATTATTTGTTTTTTAATAAATAAAAATATATGATTCAAAAAATTAAAAAAAAAAAAAAAAAAAAAAAAAAAAAAAAAAAAAAAAAAAAAAAAAACTCCCGCACGTGCGCGGGCATTATAACTAGTACAATGATAAGGCGTATGGCTTTTTGCGGTTCTTTTCCAATCAAAGATTTTGAACAACAAAATTATCATTGGGGTTAGAGTTGTCCAGTATTAAAAGTTAAAGGGGCAAAACTTACACTTTGTACATATGTTGGGTTACAAAGAAAAAGGTTTTTGATTGGTCCACACATAAACACCACACCTGTTATAAGTTTGAGTCATCTTCCCCATCATACTTCCAACTCCATTAAAGACTCAACCGAGCTCTGTATATTAACCTTTAAAACTATTTCACTAGCCCATAAAATGTCTTTATACGTCATGAACACTACCTAATGTGATGCCCCCGATATGTTTGATGCCCAGGGCCGTCGCCCGGACTGCCCATAGCCAGGGCCGGGCCTGAGAACCACCTTCATTTACTTTCAATTATATCTACCTTCAGAAATTCTATCCGAAAAAAGAAATGATGCAAATATGGGACCAATGAACCTTAAATTTTGATCTAACAGATTTTACTGATGCCGAGTACATTTGATGATGCACCAAGTAGTTGGCTCGAAAGGACATGTTTACTAATCTACTTTTGGCAAAACAAAGTAAATTACACATCCCAACTTTCACACTGAAGTCATAAAGCTTCTTTTTATTAGGTTAAAAGCGTTTTGTTATGGCGAAATTCGTTATTGGTCTATAAATATTGGTCCCATAAGCCGTGGCCCTTGTAAACTATAAGGTATCATATAAAATTAACGAGAATTTCTAATTTTGTTATTAGAGAAAGATATAGCAAGTATTTGTTAATACTCATTAAACATGTCCTTATGGGACCAATATTAGAGAAAGATATAGCAAGTATTTGTTAATACTCATTACACAGTAGTAAGAATGTTAGATGAGTGTTTTTACGGTAATATCTATTTGTAATATTTTTATAATAAATGGTGATCCCACTTTAATGAAGGCCCATCGTAGGGGTGACAATTTGGGTCGGGTTCGGGTTGGCGGGTTCGGGTTGTCAGGTTGGCGTGTTAGAAAACCCCAACCTGAACCTGACTAATTTAAATCATCGGGTCAGCTATGTCAACCCTAACCTGTTTACACGTAACCCGAACCTGAACCATTTAACCCGTATATGTACTTAGGTTGACAGTTTAAATAGGTTACATGAGTTGAATATGTTAAACGGGTTTCGAGTTGACCCATTTAATCCATTTTATATATAAAAGTTAACACATTACACGAATTAAATAGGTTAAACGGGTTAGTGGGTCGACCCGTTTAACCCATTTAACCCGTATAATTAAATATAAATAATTTTTAATTAAGAAAAAAAACTTAAACGGGTTGGCGGGTCGACCCGTTTATTTTATTCCTAACCCGAACCTGACCTGTTTAATAAATGGGTTAGATATGTCGACCTAAACCTGATCCACAATCTATTTAGCTCAACCCGAACCTGTTAATTTTCGTGTCGGTTTCAGGTCGGGTTTCGTGTCAGGTCAGAAATTGCCACCCCTAATCATAAGTACAGTTTGTACACGGGTACAGCCATATTCATGGTTGCTTATAAGGGTGAGCATCGGTCCGAGACCGGACCGGACCGGAACGTCAAAAATCGACACCGAATTAAGGTAAAAACCGGGACCGAGACCGAATATGGTCGGTCCGGTCTCGGTCTTCGGTCGGTCCGGTCTAAAAAGGCAAGATTTTTGGTTTTTTTAGTCAGACCGGACCGGACCGACCACTGAATTAGCCAAAAAGCCTAGACCGAGGACCGGACCGAATATGGTCGCTCCGTCGGTCGGTCCGGTCCGTTCGGGTCGTTTGCTCACCCCTAGTTGCTTAGCAATGGACAACCAACATTCATGGTCAGGGGTGGAGGCAATGGGAGGACTAGTGGGTGCTAGGGCTACCCTAACTAGCCTAATAAGTCCATTATAATATAGCCCTAAAGCTTAATATCTTATGAATAGAAACAATCGGCCCCTACCAATATTATCGATTCAATAGTACTAGCTGACTTGTTTCGTTCAAGTAGCATTCAAGTCACTGATGAAGTACCATCAATGATATTACAGCCCACCTGAGATAGGCCCAAAGACTCAAGTCTTGTAGTTATTTCTCCTTATTGCCCAAGACTACTACCTGAAATTTTATTGTGGGGAGGAGGTCGCGACCGAGAAACAAGCCCAAAACAATCTCACTCGGTCTCAACCACGACCGAGTGTTTTACCTTTTTTTTTTTTTTGATTTTTGATCCAAAATCTTCCACACATTTATGTTATAGCAGTTTGTGAGTAAAAAAAAAAATAATAAACGTTTATAGCCGTTGGTTAAAAAAATAAAAATAAAAATAAAATTACACACTATAAATACCACTTTGAAACACACCTTTCAAACACACACTTTCCAGCATAATTCAAACAACAAATCAAACACAAAAAATGGCTTGTAAACTTCCCCACACTGTCAAACAAGTTCAAAACTATGTCAAAAAACAAGTCGAAATTGATGACAAGGAACGCCAAGATGCAATTATCGAAGTTATTAAGAAGTTTGAGCTGGCGAAGTTACGCAAAGAACGCCAGAGAACATGATACACAGCGTGCAAAGATATCTTTGTCGAAAGAAAATATGTGATCGATCAGTTTTTGTACAATGAGTTTCGCAAAGACGCTGATGTTGTTGAAACATTGTAGGGTTGTGTGTAGCAGATAGAGAATGAAAAATCCAACAAGATATGTTGGAGTTTTGAAGAGAATGTGCAAGCTGCTGATGCACCACAACAACAACAACAGTTTGTGCAAGGTGCATCAAGTTCATCTGCACCAAGAGTTGTTGAGCCACAACAACAGCAACCTCATCTTGATAACTTCCAGCTAAGTTTTGAGGAAAATGTGAAACCTGCTGATGATGGCTGGAACTCTGAGGACGAGCGGGAAGCAGAGAGGTTTGCGAGCTTTGATCCGTATGACGACGGTTTCCGCTCCGACAACTCGCAGACCTGGGATCACCCAGATTATAATTGAAGTTTTAGTTTTTAAATTATTATTGTAATGTTTTAATTTCTGTTTATGTAAAGTTTATGTTTTTATTAATAAAAAATTTACGTTTGTGTTAAAAGATCCCGCTTGAATTTTGAATTTAAAAGATCCCGCCTTGTATTTTATTTTTGAATTTAAAATTTATCCCGCCTTCTGTTTGAATTTTGAATGCAAAAATATCTCGCTTCTTATATTTTATCCCCTATAAATACCACACAATACAACACTTTTCTTCACACACTCCTAAAGCATTTCACACACTCCTAAAGCATTTCACAATGAACAATCGGTGGTCAATGGAAGAAGAAGATCTGCTAGCTCTAATATGGCTTGAAGTTCAGGATTCCGGAGACCTTGTGAATGGACGTTCTTTTTGGACTGAAGTTACACAAAGGTTCAACAATGAGACCAATGGTGAGAACCGTAATAAAAATAGTATTACGGCTATGTGGAGTAGAATGAATGCTGAATGTCGTAGGTATAATGCTATTTACAAAGAGTTGCTGCGTACAAGTGAAGACCCTTGTCGTCTCAGCAATGCAAATCGAATTTATTATGAGCGCTATGGGAGAGAGATATATTATCAACATGTGTGGTTCGTTCTAAGAAACACATATGCATGGGACAGAGACGATGAGTAATGGTGTTTTATGTTAAGTATTTCCGTATCGTGTTTTATTTGTTTTCCGTATCGTGTTTTATCATGTAATGTGTACGTTTAATTTTTAGTTGTTTTAATTCGGTATCGTTTCGTTTATATAATGTTTACGTTTTATTAATAAAATTTGGGTTTGTGTTAAGTTCGTAGTAAAAAAAAAAAAAAAAAAAAAAAAAAAAAAAAAGTTGAACTTGGTCGCCCTTACTGTGGCACTGAATCGCCTGCAGGTCGCTGGAGAGAGAAAGCTGACGTGACAGAAAAAATAAGAGGGATTGACCCTTATTATGAATCCTTATTGCACCCGGCCTAAGTCCCACGTCCCAACGACCAAAAATTATACCAAATATGGGACCAATGAACCTTCAGAGATTCTATCGGAAAAAAGAAATGATGCAAATATGGGGCCAATGAACCTTAAATTTTGATCTAGCAAATTTTACTGCCGAGTACATTTGATGATGCACCAAGTAGTTGGCTCGAAAGGACAACTATATTAATCTACTTTTAGCAAAACAAAGTAAATTACACATTGGTAGTGTTTTCGTATTAAGATAATCCAAACTTTCACACAAAAGTCATAAGGGGGTTGCAATGGGAGGGTCATGGAGGCTCGGCATGAGATGCCGATCGGCATGCTCCAAAACCACAAGCCCGACATCAACATTTCGGCATGGTCGAAGGTCATGATATGCCGAATCGGCATGCACATCAACCAAAAAAAATGAACGTTGGCATTTAATATATTTGGCATCACCATTGCCACTAAAAAATGAAGGAAAATCATGGTGAATTATGAAATGTGTTGTTGGCATTTGATTGATTAAAAATGTATTGGCCACTTTTTTTTTTTTTTTTTTTTTTTTTTTTTTGCATCACCATTGCCACCCCCTTAAAACTTCTTTTTATTAAGTTAAAAGCGTTTTGTTATGGTGAAATTCGTTATTGGTCGATAAAGTATTGGTCCCATAAGCCATGGCCCTAGCTTGTAACTATAATGTATCAAATAAAATTAACGTCAATTTTTAAGTTTGTTATTAGAGAAAGATATAGCAAGAATTTGTTAATACTCATTAAACTTAAATTTATGTTCTTAAAACCATGGCTATGTTTGACAAAAGTAGCTGTGAGCTGTAGTTACAGCTCACTGCTCACAGCTTTTTAAAGAAGCATTGGAAAAATGAGTTTTCTTAAAAAAATAGCAAATTTCACCGCTCTTTTGCCAAACGAACACTAAAAGTCAAAAAGCTCATTACTCACCGCTCATTACCTCAAAAAGCTCTACGCCAAACATAACCATGTCCTTTTATCATAGAGCTAATTCTTCAATCACCCCAAAAGTACACCCATGTGTACCCCATTCACCCCACTAAATTTTTTTTTCTTCAAATACCCCAGGGGCGACTATATCCCAAAAATCTTTTGGCAACTATCACATATGGTTGACATGTGTCCCATAGGGTTGTCCCCACAATGTACCTTTATGTACTTGCATCCTACCCACCTAGCCTATTATTTTCTTGGGTGACTTGGGCCCACATTCTTGGGCGACTATCCTTATTTTGTCTTTTTCCCCAAAAGTATAGTCTTTTTTTATTATTTTCTAGTACAAATTTTTTGGGCGACTTGGTCCCACCCATATGCATTCTTGGGCGACTGATTAGGTAGGATAAATATTTTATAATATAAGTACATTGTACTATAATTTTATACACCTTTTATACACTTTTTTATACTTCTTTTAATTTATAAAAATTACTTTTAAAAACAAACAAATACTAATTATTAAATTTATACAAATATACTTATTATTATTTAAAAACAAATACTAATATTATCTTCTCCACACACCAACACACCAAACACCTTATACTATCTTCTCCAAACACACAAGCTGCTACTCTCCTTCTCCACACACCAACACACCAAGACTGTTCACGCACCCATTTTTCACGCAACCCAAACACCAAACATAATCTTATACTATCTTCTCTAAACACCAAACGACCCTAATATTGAAAACCCACATTGTTCACGCATCCAAACACCAAACACCAAACAACCCAAACAACAAAATTGTACACGCGCCCAAATTAATTGTTCAACCGCAAAACCCTAATTGTAGACGCACCCAAATTATTGAAAACGCACCCAATTTAACCCAATTGCAAGCGTTCTACCCTAATATTGAAAACCCACATCGTAAGCGTTCGACCCCACTTACAAGTATGTTTGACGCGAAGATTTCGGTAAGATCTAGGGTAGAACATCTTACTAGTATTAAAGCATTGTTGAATGTAGGAAGAACAAATTTGTTTAGAACTACTGTATTTGGGGCATGGTTAGATTTCCCCTCTCATAACCCTGATAACTATCTGTATAATTTTTTTTACCAAAATGCGGTTATGGTTCCCAAAGTTAGTGATTTTTGCCCTCCACTTAATTTTCAAATAGGTGATAATTTACTTGAATTTGGGCGTGAACAATTTAGTCTTGTTACTAGTTTTCGATTAGGCCATGTTGATAAGGATGAAGGGCGTATTGTGCGTGGTATACCATATAGTCCTTTTTTAGACCGGTTATTTCCGGAAATTAAAGTAACTAAGAAGAAAAGAATCAAGGGTCAACAGATTTTGGGGTTGTTGAAGCCTGGGCAAGTGTGGGATTCATTGTCGGATGAGGATGCTGTTCGGTGTTGTTTATTGGTGATTGCCACTTGTGTGTTTATGGGTAGAGAAGGGAGGTTCTACATACCTGATCATTTGTTGATTATGGTTGAGGATTTCTCTTTGTGGAATGAGTATCCATGGGGAGAGTACTTGTGGTGTCAATTGTATAAAAGAACTGTGAATGTAGTTCCAAGGCATGAGAATACCGTGAAAGAATCTAAGAAGCCGGTAAAAAAGTCTCCAAAAAAAGAAGAAACATTCAATCTGTATGGTTTTATATGGGCATTAAAGGTTAGCTTTTATTCGTAACAAGCATTATTTCAGATTGTTTATATATTATCCTATCTGATATAGTAAGTATTTTGTCTAGTATCCAATTAGATACCTTCTTATCGTGAGCGTAATTATTTATGTTTTCCTGTGTTTTTTAGATTTGGATATTGGAAACCTTCCCTAACAGCTCCCATTTTTGGTGCAAAGACCCTGCGAAGATCCCTCGTGCTTTAGCATGGTCAAGCATCAACAAATTTGAGAAAAAGCATCACTCTATTCTATTTGATCAGGTAATTCAACAACTAAGGAAAAACGTCACTTGCTTTTTAATTAGTTAATATTAGGTTTGTATTGCTTATATCTTATCCTTACTGATATAGGCTGAACTTTGTAGGTTAGTATTTCTTTTAATTGTTCAAAAATTTGTAAAATTTCTTTTTTAGCCATAAACTATCAACAGCCATAGCTAATAGCCTTTAAAGTTGTCGTTTATTTACATCATATCAGTTAACAATTATTTCTATTCTAGGCTGTACAACCTTTAATGAAGCTGGTACCAACCCGTTCCGAGTTGCTTTGTCCGTGGTACATACGTAGCATGGAATATATAAGGGGACTTCAGATGCAAATTGTTGAAGCAAAAGACGACTTGGAGCAGCCAGTAATTGAAAATCCGATACCGGTTAGTCAAATGGCTGCTGAAGATACGGATGATGCAGTAAATGAAAATGATATTCCGGTTCCTGTGGCTAAAATGACTGATGAAGGTATGGATTATGAAGATACGGCTGACGAACATACGGCTGGTTATGTTTGTGATGAAATTCATAAAGAGGAAGAAAAGGGGGTTGGTGAAACTTGTGACGTTGTTCCTGAGACTTCCCGAAACCCAATATTGGATAAAGATCATATTCAATCTGAGGTTGATTCGATTAAGTCAAAGGTTGGTGACATAGAAAAAGGTGTGGGAGATGTTCATGTGTCACACCTTTTATGTGAGCTAGAAATTGTAAAAAAAAGGATTCGGGTCGTTGAGAATGTGTTAGGAATAAAGTTTCAAGAGACGTTGGTAGTTAACGATAACATGTCAGTACATGATGATCTTCAGAATGAGGTAACAAGATGTAATTTAATCTTTTTCATTTGATCACAAAAAATAGTGTTTTTACCAATATGAAATGCTTTTTTCAGTTGCATACTCCTGCTCCACCGATAAAGACTAATGATACTGATGAAGCAAACATGACAGTCGGTGATACTCACATTAAGGTAATAACTTTTAATTTAATCTTTTTAAATTGATTATAAAAAATATTGTTTTAAAAATTCTGAATGTTTTGAAATGAATATTCCTGATTCAAAGACTTCGATGAAGGCTACTGTTCCAAACGATGAAAGGTTGTTTTCAGACGGTGATGGTCAGAATAAGGTAACAAACAGTAACTTAATCTTTTTTTATTGATTATAAAAAAATTTGTTTTTACAATTCTGAAATGTTGTTTTCAGACGATGAAGGCTACTGATCTAGACGACGAAAATTTGACATTCGGTGATAGTCACAATGAGGTAACAAAGTGTAATTTAATGTTTTTATATTGACTAAAAAAAATATTGGGTGTAGTGAAGTAGCTTAAATTCTTAAAATCTCAGACTTAGTGTAACTTGGCTTATAAGGGGTGTTTGGTTGAACCTGTGGATGTGGCTCAGGTTGTTCTTTATTGTTGTTTTTGCTTGTATGTAGTTTCTTTAGGCTCTGTAAGACAGTATAAACCAGTGGGTATAGGTATAAAGTCAAAATCCAATGTGACCATTCACTGTTGGATTTCTAAAGTTGCTCAATCAAACATACAGGTTTATCATTGGTTAGTTTAGCTTAGTTAAGTATCCATCCTCTCAGCTAAAATGATATTCCCACTTATGCAGCAAATCCAATTCTTGTTAGAATTTTCATGAATTTTGTGGGAAGAATTAGGTTCTAAAATTTCAAGGGGATGAAATAGGTAAGTTAAACATTGGCCATCTCCTCCCTGCACAACCTCAGTGGGCCCCACTAGGTGTTCTTGGGTCCCTTGAGTAGCTATAGTTGGATACTTTCTATTAATTAGGATGCAAGTTAGTGCAGTAGACTGCGCACGTCAAGTTTCAGCCTTTGCCGATGACAGTTGACGAAAGTCAACTGTCTAAATCTTTTCACTTCAATTTGCTTAATTTTAAGCTCTAGTTAAAAAGTTTGGTAAAAGAAAAATATCAATAAATCAAATTTTAAATTCAAGTGATAGCTTATATTTAATAGGATTTATCTTTTTAATATTTCTTTTCATCTTATTAATAAGCATTTTTACATTTTTATATTTTTCTTAAATGTTGTTTTAAGATGCATACTCATGATGCCAAGACACCCATGAAGACGAATGATTCAGACGCTGAGAAACATAACTTGTATTATACGGACCCTCACGCATTTACGGGCACTATGACACAAGTAATGAAAGTCGTTTTCCTGTCTCCTGATCCAGATCAAACAACTAATGTTATTCAAGTTGCCGATGAGCCCAATTTTGATTGTACCCCCTTACCAAATCTGAATGAAACGTTCTCAGATATTGGTTATGATGGGTTTGATCAAACTCCTCAAAAGGTATTCTTTACTTTTTATTCTTTCATTTGTATTTTGTTTATTGTATGTTCACTACATTCAGCGCTTTTTTTTTAGGAATCGATGGTTGTGGATACAGAAGTAAAAGAAAACGATGAAACACATGAAGAATCGGATGCCGTTATGGCTGATTTAGCAGGCGATGATGTTTGTGATACATCTGAAAATGTATATGAACAGTCAGGTGAGTTGGCGGATATTGAAAAACCAACATTTGAAGATGGGAATGAAACAACTGTAAAAATGGATACGGTTGTCGCTGAAACAGCGGGACAAACTGCTATGGAGGGTGCTGAAGAGATAAATGAACCTGCAGGGGAGGGGACTTGCTCAGAAAAGAACGATGGAATAGAATATATATGTGTTAGTGATGACAACGATGACGAAGTTGTTAAGGTAAAGTTATTTAGCTTATTAATACAATAGTAAGTTTATCCCATTTTATATTAATAACATATTTAAATTGAAAAAAAAAAAAAAAAAAATCCCAGTTTTTTTAAAATAATAAGTTTATCCAGGATTTGTGAGATATAAATCATTTTTGACCATTGCTTACAATATAAACGTAAATTTACTAGTTTTTAACTAAAAGATATTAGTACGTGTTTGTAATGATATCGTTGTTTCTGTTTAGACTGAAAATGTCAGAGCTATTTTCAAAGAAGTTAAAAGGAAGAGGAAATTAGGGAGATATTACCAGTCACCCTATACAAATCCACCAGACACTACGCCAATAACATTAAGAAAGCGTTCATCTAGGATCAATCATGCTAACATATCCCCTATTGAAGCTCCTGATTTTGATGATAAATTGGAAGTATTCCAATTTGAACCCTTTGTAGAGGTATGTCACACTGACTAAAAATTTCTCGTTATAGTGCAATTTAAATTCATCTAATCCGTTTTTTTCTATTTCAGAGCCTCACAAGACGTCCCAAGGCGAAGAAAACAAAGGTCGCTGAGCCTGTTTACATAAAAAAGTTTTTAAAGGAAAAAGATGATACTATGTTTTATTTTTCATGGGGAGATACGGTTGTTGATCTTCGTTTCTGGCAGTGTTTATTGGGACATGGTGATTTTAGCTCAGGATGGCTTAGGGATGAGGTACGTATAACTGTTAATATATTTGAATTTCTTGCCTTTTTAGTACCATATTGGATAATTATAATATTAGTAGCTTAGATTTATTTGGTTATTGCTTAAATTTTGTTTTTAAGTAGTTATTGTTTCATTATAGTTGCTTATATTATCATACATGGATTTAGTTTAAGTCATTGTTTCATTACTGATTATCTTAGTATCTGTTGGTTTTGTATTTCTGAGTTGATTTAATACCCTTCACTATCATTTTACCATTCGATTTATCTTAAAAACAAGAACCGTGAAAGTTAGATCAACCCGTGAGATACCTTCACATCTTAAAAAATGTTAGGATATAGTTGTATCTGAATTTGGTGTTTGGAATTGGATTGTGGATGTTTTGTTGCACTTTAGTGAGCTAGTCAACTTATAGGGGTGTTTGGTTTTAAGTAGTTTGCTCGTTTCATTATCAATTTAGTTGGGAGTATTATAAAATTGGCTTGTTTTTTTAGGAGTATTATAGCTTAAGAAACAAAACATTTCAAAAATTTGAGAATTGGAATTAATTTACTTATTAAAAAAGCCATTAGGAATTGGCTGTTTGAACCTGAATCACCACTATCAGCTTATTTGGATAAGCTTATTTGCTTAATCATTGGTGTGATTGAACCTAGGGTCTGTCTTATGTTTTATGGCTGCTACTTCGCTTGGTTAATCATATTCTAAGGATTTTAGGGCTGCTACTTCGCTTTGTTAATCATATTCTAAGGATTGTTGCTTATATAAATGTGTATTTATGTTTCAACTTAACTGTCCGTATTAACATGTAAATACTAAAAACAGCACCTAGATGTATGGGTAGATTTAATGTGGGCGCTCCGACCATCAGACGCTGATTGGGCTATGGCCGGTGCATTTTTTAGTGCGTGTGTCATGTCCGGTAACCTCCGAAGCTACTGGGCAAACGGCCGAAAGTATGGAGTGTCATGGTGTGATGTCGAAAAGGTATGTATATGTTATCTTATCATGTTAGATGTTGTATATTCTCTACAATTTTTATTTTTTATGTTTTAAATTGCATTTTTTTTTTTGTATAATGTAGGTATTATTTCCAATAAACCAACCTAAAAAGCACTGGGCTTTAGGGTCGCTTCATATACGTACCGGTGTTGTCACAATATATGATTCCTTAGCATAAACAATTTACACCAGTAACAGGTATGAAAACCATTAAATAACACTAACCCTAACACTAAATGGGGGATTTTCCAGTAGAGATTTTAATTAACCATATCAATTACACAAACAATCATAACCCTAACGGATCCTAAGAAACCAACAACAATAAACAACAATCCTAACCCTAACACTAACAATCAACTAATCAGACGAGCCTAATCAAATAAAGCATAAAAAATTAAATACCGTACCCTAAGAAACCACCAATTGGTCATTATATAAAACCCTAGATCCAGAAAGGCTTAAAACAAACAAAGGGATATGTTTCCTAAGATCTGTGTGTGTCTAAAATAGGGTGGTTTGGTGTTTGTTAGAGAGGTGGTGCCAGTGTCGATGGTGGAGTAGCAGGTGTGGTTTGGTGTGTGTTAGAGAAAGAAGAGCTAATCGATTGGTTTGGTGTGTGTTAGAGAAAGTAGCAGGTGTGGTTTGGTGTGTATTAATTATGGAAATTTTAGTATTTGTATAAATTTAATAATTAGTATTTGTTTGTTTTTAAAAGTAATTTTTATAAATTAAAAGAAGTATAAAAAAGTGTATAAAAGGTGTATAAAATTATAGTAAAATGTACTTATATTATAAAATATTTATCCTACCTAATCAGTCGCCCAAGAATGCACATGGGTGAGACCAAGTCGCCCAAAAAATTTGTACTAGAAAATAATAAAAAAAGACTATACTTTTGGGGAAAAAGACAAAATAAGGATAGTCGCCCAAGAATGTGGGCCCAAGTCGCCCAAGAAAATAATAGGCTAGGTGGGTAGGATGCAAGTACATAAGGGTACATTGTGGGGACAACCCTATGGGACACATGTCAACCATATGTGATAGTTGCCCAAAGATTTTTGGGATATAGTCGCCCCTGGGGTATTTGAAGAAAAAAAATTTAGTGGGGTGAATGGGGTACACATGGGTGTACCTTTGGGGTAAATAGGGAATTACCTCTTTATCATATGTGGTGGTGGTAAGAATGTAAGATGAGTGTTTAATCTTGAGCTAATTCCATAAATCCCCCACAAGTACAAGTCCACTCACCCCATATGCCTCAAAAATTTCACTTTTCTTCAAATACTCCGGGGGCAACCCTCTCCTAAAAATTCTTGGGCAACTCTCATATAATTTTGACATGTGTCCCTATGAGGTGTCCTCACAATGTACTTGCATAGTACAAATAACCCCACTAATTTCTTGGGCGACTGGGGCGTACATTATTGGACGACTTTGCTATTTTGTCTTTTAGCTAAAAAGTATATTCTTTTTATATTATTTAATAGTACATATTTTTTGAGCGACTGGTCCCATTATATTTTATTCTTGTGCAACTGGTTTGGTACATTTTTGGTCCTTATAATTTGCTCGGTATTTCATATTTGTCACACACATTCTCTCTTTTTATAATTAATACTCACCACAAAAATACAACACATTTACAAATCTTTTCTCCTTCATCAAAAACCCATTTCCAGTCAAATCTCACACCGCTTGTTATTTCATTGCTTGTGGTTTGCTTCTTATTTCATTCACTAGCAGATCTTCAAACCCAAAAGTTCTAAAACAAAGCAACAAGTTTAAACAAAGAAAAATACGACTTAATAACAACAAAGAACCAAATAATGAGATGATTAAAATCTGAGAAACACAAATAATGTTCTTCCAACAACAATAATTATTATATGCATCATTTTTTTAACCAGCTGCCTTAGGGCAGTTGGCCACCAACTACCGCAAAAGCGCGCAGTTGACCAAGTCAAAGCTTAAAGGCGGGGGTTCGAATCCGGACTCCAACTTGGTCAGCCAGTGTTGCCTAGGTAATTTACCGGGATATGCCTTCCTTGTTGGGTGGGGGGCTCGGTACCAAAAAGGTACACGGACTTGATATAATTCCGCCAAATACCATTTTTTTTTCTTTTACTTTTCTTGTTTTTTTTATTCTTGAAATCAAAATATGGAACCCATTTTACACTATTAAAATATGAAGAAAAAAAAAGCCAAAAGTCAAAATTAATTTGAAAGGAATATCTTTGTCTTCTCTTAGAGATCAAGCTACCATTTTTTCTAGCGACTAGAATACGAAAAAGTGAAACTTCAAAATTGAACTCTATACAACTCAGATCTAAGCCATCTGGTTAAGAGAAAGAAAAAAGATGAAGAAGAAAGGGAGGTCGGTGTGAAAAAATTCATCTTCCTCTTATGAACACAAAATTCATCTTCCACCATAGATTTGAGAAATCACACTCTCCTAAACCCACCAACATATTTCGAATTTAAAAAGAAATAAAAACATATAGATCTCATATTTAAACTTGTGACTCGGTGTTCAGTTCAACTTGATCTTCCTGGTTGGCTGCATATGTGCTGGGTCTTTGGATTAGATCGATATGTTCTCGATCTATGTTTGGATTTTGATTGTGTGTTTGTTTTTTTTATGTTTGATTGGGTTTGGATCTTTGGGTTTATCATCTTTGAATGATTTTTTGAGTGTGACAGATTTATGAGTGATTCGTGGGTGAGGATAAATCTATGCGTTGTGTTTGTGGTCGGAGGTGGTGGCGGTTGGATGTTGAATGTGTGTGACCCAATTGTTCTTTGTATTTGCTATTGTCATGATACTAAGGCTGCTGGGAGTGCATGCGGGAGGGTGCGGTGCGGTAAGCTACCCCGCACGGTAGCACCGCCGCCTCCATTTTCATACCGCACGGTTTCATCTTTTGAGTGAAATGGTCACGCACGGTAAGAAAGAAAAAAGGAAAAAAAAAAAAGTGAGTGAAGGGTGAGTGAAGTGCCGCCTCCAAAAAAGAAGTGAGTGAAGGGTGAGTGATGAAAAAAGTAAGAAATGATGTGGCGCAAGGGGATTGGTTGGGAGTGAGTGAAGGGAATGAAGGTGAGTGATGCACTCCCTCCACCCTAATTACTCATTGCCTAATGAACTACAAAATAATTATATGATGTACACTTTCTCAAAAAGAGAGAATGTGTGTGATAAACCAAGCAAATTATAAGGAAAAAAAATTGTACCAAACCAGTTGCCCAAGAATACAATATAGTGGGACCAGTCATCCAAGAAATGTGTACTATTAAATAATATAAAAAGAATATACTTTTTAGTTAAAAGACAAAATAGCAAAGTCGCCCAAAAATGTAGGCCCCAGTCGCCCAAGAAATTAGTGGAGTTATTTGTACTATACAAGTACATTGTGGGGACACCTCATAGTGACACATTTCAAAATTATGTGAGAGTTGCACAAGAATTTTTGGGAAAGGGTCGCCCCTGGGGTATTTTAAGAAAAGTGAAATTTTTGGAGTAGATAGGGTGAATGGACTTATATTTGCGGGGATTTATGGAATTAGCTCTTTAATCTTTGTATAATAAATGGTGAGCCCACTTTAATGAAGGCCCATCATAAGTACAGTTTGTATAGGGGTACCGCCATATTCATGGTTGCTAGCAATGGACGATCATATTCATGGACAGTGACGGAACGAGGTTGGGTTCCAAAGGATCTCGGAACACTTATAGATATTTGTAGTGTATTGTTATTTTTGTTTAAAAAAACATCGATTTTTATTAAACGCGCTCGTTTCATAAAAATTTTGTTTGTATTATTGTTTAGTTTATTGTATGCATCTAGTTGTTTTGTATCCTAGTTTCGTCCCTGTTCATGGGCCGGTTATTGTTAATTTGTTATGTGTTGTTAAGATCAACCGGTAATGAATTATACTAATAGGCCTTTAGCCTACGATATAAGAGTGACGTATTAATCAACATGTTGTGGTTTGCTTGAGACATATATGGCATAATGAGGTGTATGACTGTATGAGTGTGTAGGTTTTTGCCTTAAGAAAAAAGTAACCTTTTCATATACATCACAATTTACATAGTAACTTGTTGCTAATAAATGATTTTTTTGCCTAAATATCTCAAGTTTGGGTTCGATCTCTTATGGGCTCACCCGAGGCTAAAAATAGTGATGCAAAGGGAGTTAACTATGATCGCTTATTGAAGAGTCGTATTAGTTTCAATAGGTTGACCGGGTACTAGCTAACTTGGTTTCGTTCGAGTAGCCATTCATGTTATTCATGATGATACACATCGTCACATCATTGATACTACAAGTCTACAACTCACCTGAAGATAGGGCCAAATTCAAAGGCCCATCAAAGACTCTGTATCACTTCCTGGACTTAGTCAAGTCTTGTAGTTATTTCTCCTTATTGCCCAAGAGTCCAAGACTACTACCTATAATTTTGAGGAATTGATTTGTATACAAAACTTTTTGATTTGGAAACACTATGTTATACATTAAATAATTGCACTCTAATGCTCTATATACATTATGCTTTGACTGTACTATGAATCAATAACTCGTGTGTGTCAATGACAGCTATGGTTATTTTGTGCGATCAAATTTTTTTTACTCTCAAAATTACAATAAGGAAATCAATTTTATCTTTTTTATTTAGAAAAAGTCAAAATGTGATCGCGCAAAAGAACAAAAGCTGTCTATCGCACAAAAAATGTGAAGTCACATCAATAGAGGTGAATCTTACATAAATTTTGACCCATTTATGAAATTTTCTCTAAATTAAAACCCTCGTATCTATGTTCAAGAAAATTGTTGGGTAATTCATATATTATACAAGGACCGGTGCGATTTACATAAGTTAGACGTTGGCACACATGAACACTTTCAATTTGTTGGATTGCTTAAATGAACCTCAACATGAATAACGTTACTAGATCTCCAACTCACCTAAAATTTACAAGGACCCAAAGATACATCAATATTTTCTTAGCATCGATGTCCAAAATGTACTTGGTTCATCATGTTGCAGTCATTCTATTTTCAAAGTAAACCCATAAGGCTTAATATGTGTATAAAAAAATATTTGGCACTTTTTTACATGTGTACGAGACATTGAACAAGGGTGTACAACATGTCTAGAGAGCTAATTATTCATCAAGGTAACAATTTATTTTCTGTTGTCAGTACATTTGTTCTCTTTATTATACAACACTTTTCACGCGCCTAGCTTACATATTAATTACTTTGTTTCAGCAGCCGGACAACGAAGCTACAAGTGGCAGTGTACCAGTTGTCACACCATTCGTAAGTTTTGTTACTCATCCAATGTAACCATTGTTACATATGGTACTAAAATTCTGCTAAACTAACCATCTTTTTGATATTGTCAAGGATCTGGAATCGCAGACGGATGACAACACCACCCCGACAAATGCAGACAAATCCGGTGTTAAGAACAAGCGAGCAGCAGACGATGAAGCAGAAGGAAGCATGTCTTCTAATGGTAAAAAGGCAGCTCTCGAGATCAAGGTGGAAAAGGAACCATAAATACGCTTGTGTTGAAGTGTTGATGTCTGCTGCAGCTCCAAATCATAAACTGTTTCATTTTCTATTTGAATAAATCTTTTTGGACAAGTTTTTGTAACTCTTTGTGGTTGGGGAGTCCCAATCACTTGCACTTTGCCTTTTGGTGCGAAACAATGTTCTCGGACTATACTTATGAATGGTTTGACACATTCATTATGAATGTGTTATTTGGATATTTTTATTTTTGGTGGAGTATACCTGTGGATACTTTTGTCACAGATATACAATTGTTTTTTTTTCTTCTTCCTTATTTACGTGTTTAATTGCTAATTCTAATTTACTCTGCAGGTAATATCTCACTTTTTATGTACGTTATACATGTTTTTTTTTTTTTTTTTTTTTTTTTTTTTTTTTTTATTTTTTATTTTTTATTATTATTTTTTTTTAATTGTTTTTTGTGCAGGTTACTCAAGGTTACGTATTTGGACAAGCAGATGAGTACACAAATTAATATTCCGTTAGAAGAGATGTACAAAAATAGCTTTTCAGTATAGTGTTTTTTGTATAAAGGTTGTTTATACAACAATGTGTACTTTTACATGTTTGTAAATATATCCAAGAATTATGAAAGTTTACTATGTCATTTGTGTACTTACTTTATAACTTTTGATTTTCCTTTTAACAATTTGCCAACTTGATTCATATACAATGAAATGTCAAGTATTTGTTATCCTCAATCATTCAATTCAATTTTCGAAGAATCATATAATTCTCTAAAATATTTCTAATCCTTCAATGTTTTTATATCCTTTTTTAAATTTATAATAGTGCAAATCGTCACTTCTAAATACATAAACAATCATATAATTTATTAAATTTAAGACCCTTTAATATTTTTAAATCCTTTCTAAAATTATAATAGTTTGTATATGCCAACTTGATTCATAATTGTGAAATGTAACCATTTTGTTATCCTCAATCATTTTCAAAATTCGAAGAATCATATAATTCTCTAAAATATTTCTAATCCTTCAATGTTTTTATATCCTTTTTTAAATTTATAATACTGCAAATCGTCACTTTTAAATACATAAACAATCATATAATTTATTAGATTTAAGACCTTTTAAATAGTCTGAAATAACACCTTTTAATGTTTGTAAACCGTTACACAAATTTAAGACCCTTTAAATTGTCTAAATTAGAGGTCAATCAATTCTAAATATCTAAACAATCATATAATTTTCAAGACACTTTAATGTTTTTAAATCCTTCTAAAATTATAATGCTCTTTATATGCTATAAATCTGCATGTTCAACATCACATATTCATGATATTAGACACTACAATGCCTCCACGCTTCAACAATGGCAATCGTATGATTAGGGCTTACAAGTAAGTTATACCGTTTGTTTCTTATTTGAAAGTCATATATTTCCTTTTATCTAATTGTGTACTTTTTCGTTATAACAGTGAATGGGGTGTCGCTCCACCTATCATTGACATATGCATTCATCATGGTGGTAGAGTTGTAACTACTAATGTACTATACGATTATTGGGGCGGTGATGAACTTATGATATGCAATGTTTCAACAGACAATTTAACCTTAACCACCATTAGACGGTTAGTTGTCCAACATCTAAGTCGGTACACTGATGTATTTGCTTACTATTTGCGTGTTCCGAATGTCTAAATGGAACAAGAATATAGCCTTCGTAAGTTTGAACTTAAATGGTATATTGACGCATGGCTATCAGAAATTCAAGTTGGTCATGCATTGGACATCTACTTGGCTCATCGTCGCTATCCGACCCTTATTGACACAAATCGTCAAAGGTGGCTCGAACGAAGATGGGAAAGAAACGGATGGATACTAAAAGGAGGAGATGGGGACATTGGAGATTCAAATGAAGGCGAGGTTTCGATAGACATACCGGATGATATTCTGATACATGATGTTACTGATCTGATAACATCTATTCTAGATTTTACCTATCCTAACCTTCTGAATAACAAAGATAATCCGTCGTATTTTCAAGAAAAGGCCATTCTTGCTCCGACCAATGAAGTGGTCGATAGTATAAATGATCACTTGCTTAAGGAATTTCCAGGTGAGGAAATGGTTTACCTTAGTTGCGATAGTGTTGATCAAATGGATCGCGGGACATCAATAGATCAATCCGTCTTCTCAACGGATTTTATCAATGGACTAAAGTTCTCGGGTGTATCAAACCATAAGCTGGTGTCCCCATTATGTTGCTAAGGAATATTGATCAATCTAATGGATTGTGTAACGGGACACGACTTCAAGTTTTACGATTATCGAGGACTTCCATTCAAGCTCAAGTCATTAATGGGACACATTTTGGGAATAAGGTTATCATACCACGTTTGAGAATTACTCCATCTGATAAATATTTACTTCTAAAGATTGTGAGAAAACAATACCCCATTTCAGTGTCATTCGCCATGACAATAAATAAGAGCCAAGGGCAGTCGCTTTCAAAAGTAGGATTGTATTTGCCACGTCCTGTTTTCGCACATGAACAGTTGTATGTGGCTCTTTCACGTGTGAAAAGCAAAAAAGGTTTGAATGTTGTGTCTTCAGATGCTAATGGTAACCTATAAAAAAATACTATAAATGTTGTGTATAAAGAAGTTCTTCAAGGTCTGTGATTAAACTCTCAATAGGTATGTATACTATCCATATTTCATATTTTCTTGCATTTTCTTTATTTGCAACTATTATAAAAACCACTTTTATGTAACTTAGATTTTTTTTTTTTTTAACTTTTTAGCTGTAGACCAAATGGAAATTTTGTGTTGAACTCTTATTATGCGTACAAGAAGCAGCTTCTTCAAACTACAGGTAAGTCATGATTCACAAATATTCCAATTGCGTATTGAGCTAAAAGTCATGTTTCATAATTTTGGCAATCCTTTGATTTTTTGTTTGCTGTGGATTACTTTTGCCGATTTGCTAATTTTTTTTTATACATTAAGTCCAGGTTTCTGTAATTAACATACCCTTTTCTTTCTATCTTACTTTTTATTGCAGGTATTTCATGTAAAACCCACAAATTCCATAATAAGTGAAATTACTAAAATGCCCTTGATAATTAAAAATTTCAATAAAACACTTATAAACACCAAATAAATCACAAACACTTAATATTTGACAACCTATGACATATGATAATTTTTATATGAACATTATAATATTATAGATGCCATAAAAATACTTGACACATTTATTTTGTTGGAATTGGGCCGAAATACATTTTTGTGTACACATTTTAATGATTTAAATGCATAAATTAAAGATAATAGCATGATATACTTGGAAATGGTTTGAAAATCAGTTTATGGGCGGAAAATCACTCAACCCCCCTCCTTATACACGGATTCAATTTAATTTCCACACTTTATACATTTTTCAAAACCCTAAAAACACCACAAAAATCCCAAACGACGGCTCATACCTCTTGGAGGTTCTTGAATAATTTTCGTGGGTTCTCTCATACCAAAGGAAGGTTAGAAAAATAGTGGGTGTGGCTGGGATAGCTTGGTTCGAAGGTTGGAGTTTTAGTTGTTCGATTATTCCAAACCGAGAAGAAAGAATTTTTCTGCTCCTTTTCACTCGTTAATTCTTCAACAAGGTAATTTTTATATGTTCTAAGATTAATATGAGACGTGGGAAAAATATCCATGCACTCCAGAAAAATCGTTTGAATTAAAACACAATCAAAATCCCTAAAAACAAGGAAAATTGATAATCGGCTACATATATTTTTCTGGGCCTTGTTCATATTTTTTCGATGCTTATACATGTTTATATTACTCGTATAAAATATATTAAAACTTATTTGAAGCTTGGAAATCGTTGGGGGAATTATTTTGTTTTTACCGATTTGAAGAAAAATTGAAAAGGGATCGATTTGCCTATTAAACTAGGGTTTCTTATTTTTACTGTGTCATTTATGATATTATTTATTGAAAATTAGTGTTTTAGGGTTTTGGAAAAATTAGGGTTAAGGGTGTGTAAATTAAATATATACCGATTGCACTTTTGATATATAAATGGGTGTTTTGTAATTTATTAAACCTAAGGGTTATTTTTTTTAATTATCAAAGTATATGGGAAATCTGTATAAAATCAGTATGGGGGTGTGTTGTGTGATTTTGATAATTAAAGGGTGTAAATTGTAAATTAAATATGAAAAGGGGCGAATTGAAATTATATAAATGCAAGGGTTTGTTTTGGAAACTTATATAAATATAAAGGGTGATTCGTATAAATTACAAAAATGGTAGCAATTGTAAGTTTTGTAATTAAAAGGATTTTATTGTAATTTATATAATTAAAAAGGTATAATTTGTATTTGATTTAAATGGAGGGACTATTATTGTAATTAAATGAATTTCGACTTGAATTAATATAAGAGGGACTAAAATTGACATTTTATGATACTTGATGGATTTATGTGGTTATGTGATTTATATATTAATTTGATAACTAAAAGGTTTAAATTATAAATATGATAACTAGAGGGACTAAAAATGTAAATATGGGTAATTATGCATATCTCGACCTAAAATAACTTGAGGGACTGAAATTGTCATTTTTGTATAGTTGTGATGCTTATGTGATAATTTTATTAATTAAAGGTTTAATTATGGTAACTTGAATAATTAAGGGATTAAATTGTAACTTTGGAAACTAAAGGGTGTAAAGTGTAAAATTGACATATTTGGCATCCTTGACTTATGTCTATGTATTACAATGTGAATATCAGCACTTGTGACCCCTAACTTGTTATATTGACACTTTTTGCCCTAAAACATGTTCGGTGATCTAACGAAACCCTAATCTCAGAAAATGACTATAAAATGAAATCCGTGATGCATGAGGCTATGAAACTTGATATGGTATTAAAACTAACCTATAAGAATATTCTAACATTGGAAAACTTGCTAAATTCGGTAATCTGCTAATTATGGAAAGTTTCTAAAAATTGGAAGATAACTAAAAGAGGTAACTTATGTGAAATGAACTTGTCTTGATTCGTATACATTCTCTTCTAGGTTCGGTGAAGCGGGAGTGATCCACTACTTCTTGATTGTTTGACCTTGCTTTTGTGTTTGGACTAAGGTACAGATATTCCGTACTCTTTCAGCAAGAGTACAACTTCTTTCTCTCTCATGACCTTTTCTCTCTCTCTCTCTCTCTCTCTCTCTCTCTCTCTCTCTCTTATATTGCTTGATATTGAACCCTTGATATTGAACCTTGATATTGACCCTTGATATTGAACCTTGATATTGACCTTGATAATTGAACCTTGACTTGAACCCTTGATTATGACTTGACCACTTGTACATGACATTGAACCATGAACCCTTGACCCATCAGTATTTTACCCAGGAGCTACTTGTTGTGGAGTAGCCACAACCATAGCATTGATGCACCAATGTTATGTACTCTAGTGTGGTTGGAGAGATGTACTACACCGTCCCTGATTCTTGTGATCTACTGCTGCTATGATTATTATGATTATTGTTATTGGCTAGCAGGGGCGTATGGATGCATCCTAGATTTGTCTTGACTTGTCTTGGGCTACGACCATCTTGATTATGATATGGACTACATGATATATATTACTTGGTGACTGGGCGTGTGTGCATTACAGCCCCTCACATCTTGAGAGTTGATCACTCCATATTGGGATACTTGACTTGATATTTGTGTGCCTGGGGGTTAAATACTGATAGCCTTGACACTTGACACCTGATAGCCTTGACACTTGACACCTGATAGCCTTGACCCTTGACACTTGACACCTGATAGCCTTGACCCTTGACACTTGACACACCTGATAGCCTTGACACTTGATACTTGACACTTGACACTTGATACTTGATACCTAATACTTGATACTTGACACTTGGTACTTGACTCTTGGTACTTGACCTTGCAAACTATTGATACTTGATCTTGCTTAATTCTTGGAAACCTTGAAACTTGGTAACCTTTGACACTATACTTAAACCCTTGACATTATACGTAACGATCCTTGAAACTAGTTAATCATTGCTATTACACTTGACGATTCGGGATACTTAACCTTGATGACTTTTCATATTTAACCTTGAAAATTCTTTGATATACCTTGTGACACCATATGTAATTTCTATTCATACTCTCTTATCTTATTACTTGATGTGCTTGTTATCATCATATATGTTCACTGAGCTTTTTATGCTCAGCCGCGTTTTCTTTTCCATGCGGCAGGTACTTAAGCTAGGATGCGGGGTTTAGCTTTGGGGATGAGAGAGTGTGGACCAAACTTAGAGTTCCATTATATAATGGACATGGTTTTATTATTGTAATTCCCTTATTTTGGAATTCATTTGTAACCTTGTACTCATTGTATTATTAAAGTATAAAGCTTGTGTTTTGCTCTGTTGGACACTATTTATTGTGATATCTTTACCCTTGACGGGTTAGGGTGTTACAATTTATGGTATCAGAGCCCAGGCTGACGACTTATAATACATAACCTGGACCTGTGAGTTTTAGGACCATTAGGTTTCCACTGTAGGAACATTGATGAACACCTTGAGAACTTGATTTAGGATTCTTCCCTGTGCGAACTTAAGTTTATACCTGTGAGGATTGGGTAGATATTAGGCTTCATTCGGCATACCTTTACATTTCGTTTTTATTCTTGACTTCCCTATCCTGATCAATTGGTAACCGTTCAGATGGTTAAATCTCGTCACTCTGGATCACCTAACGAAGACCGAAAGAAAATGGTGACTCAGGCCATAATGGATGTTTTGAGACAGACCCAGCGCGTAAGTACGAGTAAAGGAACTATTGTTAATGCTACGGGCTGCCAGAAGGCGGAGGACAAGAAGAAAGAGAAGTATGAAACTACAACAATTGATAACAAAAGTATTGGCACCAAGTATTGCTGAAATTGCCATGAGTTGGCAGAAGAAGAAGAAGAGAGAGATTGCAAAAGTGGCTTCGCTAGCTGCCTTTTGCCGCAACACGAGAATAATAAGAATGGCTGGATTAGTGAAAGAGAGGAGGAGAAGGAAGAGAATGATGTGGACTCCGATCTAGAGTCTACGGCGATCAGCCGCTATAATCCAAGTTGAATGAAGGGAATTTGTAATCATGAACTAGTTTCTTTTACTCTTTTGTTTAACTTCAAATTTCATTTCCATTTCCAAGTTACTCTCATTGTATTAAAATTTTGAATTAAGTTTCCCTCTTGTGCGCTTTGTTACGGCAATCTTGTTTGTATTCATCAGTTAATTGTTATGGGAATCTTGATGATTTTGGAAGTATTGGTACGAGGGTTTTGCACCCTAAATTAATTGACTTGATAAATTCCATTTCTTTCGGATAATTCTCATCTTTTGACCCCATTGACGGTGTTAGCGACTAGCATTCCACGCGTATCATTTTGACAACAATACAATGTTCGTATTCGCAATAAGGTACACTTGGGCTATGAAGCTGAACAAACTTCCAACCTTTTCGAATAGCTGACTTGTCCACCTAAAGACTCTTGATAAACCTTACACTTGATCCTAATTCGTGAACTATCCGTCTGGTTTGACGAATGTAGTTACAATTCTGTTTACCTTGATATAATTTTGGACCTACCCTTGAAAATCCGTTCCCGATGACTTCACTTGAAAGACTGAAGAAACAAATGAAAGAACTTCTAAGAAATGGGTTACTAACCAAGAGTAAGCCGTGAAGTATATCAGTTTTATTGGTGAAGAAAAGGAGAGACGACGTAGAGTGAACGTGAAGGTTTCTTAAGATGATTGTGAGGCCGTAATTGTATTTCGTGATAATAAGTTAACTATTCCAATTGTATTGGCTATCACGTAAACTATTTTCGTGTACATGATGAGGTTATGTTTTCGTGAATATTTGGAGAAATTGTATAGTACGACATTGTGGTATGTTTTGAAATGGAGTTATGAGTGGAGGTTATTTTGAAATCGCTTTCCGTATTCGTGACGACTACTATGACGGTTAGTGACGCTAATGGTATTAGCTAAAGCTCTGACCATCTTGTGAAACTGAGAAATACCGTTTTCTCGTGAGTACTTGGACAAACAGTCATGGTATGACGTAATAGTACATTCGAAGACGAGAAAGGACATGGAAACTATTTTGTACCTTGTTGAAATTTGGCGACCAGTTGTGCATTTTGGGGAGATTGATAATTGTTGGACAACGGTGTTCTTAGATTAGAATATCTCTTTAAATTCCGCAAGATCTGAAATTTGCACCAAGTGATCAAGACCGACAATAAATTTGAAACTCTAGTCTTTTAAATCTTATAGAAGAATCTTGGAAGATGATTACCATTGCGTCAACTAGAAACTTATGAGAAGATTAACTTCACTGCCTGACCTGGAATTGTCAACAACAGTGGCTACCATGAAGAGTGAAGACACTCCTTACAAGACAGAAGTGTTGACGATGCAGGGAACAAGAGCTGGGCAAAGTGGCGAACCTGGAGCTGATGAAGACATGCAGTTTCACTTCCCTATTCATCTTGGTTGTACTAAGATGAATTAAGAGTGGAAGCAGACTGGATGATGAAGAAATTTAAAGGTCGTGTCAGAATTTGCATTACTCCATCGTATTCCAAGAAGAACTGCGGAAGGCTTGATGAATCAGACTCAAGATCACAGTTTTGTGTCATTTCCAGATTGATAGACAAAAGAAGATAGATTGCTTGGACTTGAATACATTTGATGTTTAGTATCGGTGATCTTTGGAACAAACCATTTTGTTGTTTGAAAGAGTTGATTGTGTGGAAGATGAAGTTTATGTTAACTAATGCTCACTCTTGTTAAATTCTTGAGTTTCGTTACTTGGTAATGTGATCCTTGGATGATTTAGGTTCTCCAATATCATCTCTGTTTCGTGTTCATTCTGCGTATGCTTGATATTAGTCTTGTTTTGTAAATTTGGAAAATTTTGGGAAGATGGATGCTTTTGAGACAACGTACCTTGATTGTTGATATGTTAGAATTCCGTTACTCTTGCGAGTAGTCTTGTTTTCCTCTAGTTATTCATTTAGACTTCCGCTGTCTTGTTATTGGATGTTCCTCTTGGTTATGACGTTTGATGTCGGTTGACCTCTTAGGTGATAGAAGTAATAGGTGAACTAAGATTGACTTGTTTGTTTACGACTCGTGATAAAGTATGACCATCATGAGAGCATATTTATATGATGCTAGTATTATGACGCCTGGCCAACGTGATAATACTCACATCATATAACGTGCACTTATTGTGGTTATAGGATATCTTGGGGAGTATCTAAGAAGTTTAGAATTTGAACTCCATTGAAATTTCTGCGACTGGTGAGACTTTAGGTTCATTCTACCTATGCGTTGACTCTACATCTGTTCGTTGGATAATTGGATTAAAAGTTAACTCTCGATTTTGTATTCTGTTGACCTCGATACAACTGTCACCAATCTCAAACTCTTTGAAGAGATCTCTACTGCTCGATACAATTAACTTGACTTGAAATTCTGTTCGTATCTCATATGAACTTTCCAGAAGATACAATTAGCATCCTCTACATATGGTGTCATACCCTTTTGATCATATTCAACCAGATATGTCACTTGCAAACTCTTGATAGACAGGAGAGAGTCATGAGAAATAAGTTTTTCATTTTGTTAAAGTTCCTTGGAAGAACCATCCACCACGTGAGGCTACCCGAGAGACCGAGGAGTCTATGCGAGCCAGCTACCCCCATCTTCCTGTGTAATCTGGTAGACTCTCGTTTGTTTCGTTACCTATTTCTTCATTCATTTTCGCGGACGAAAATTCTTTTGAGGGGGGAATAGTTGTAAAACCCACAAATTCCATAATAAGTGAAATTACTAAAATGCCCTTGATATTTAAAAATTTCAATAAAACACTTATAAACACCAAATAAATCACAAACACTTAATAATTGACAACCTATGACATATGATAATTTTTATATGAACATTATAATATTATAGATGCCATAAAAATACTTGACACATTTATTTTGTTGGAATTGGGCCGAAATACATTTTTGTGTACACATTTTAATGATTTAAATGCATAAATTAAAGATAATAGCATGATATACTTGGAAATGGTTTGAAAATCAGTTTATGGGCGGAAAATCACTCAACCCCCTCCCTATACACGGATTCAATTTAATTTCCACACTTTATACATTTTTTAAAACCCTAAAAACACCACAAAAATCCCAAACGACGGATCATACCTCTTGGGGGTTCTTGAATAATTTTCGTGGGTTCTCTCATACCCAAGGAAGGTTATAAAAATAGTGGGTGTGGCTGGGATAGCTTGGTTCGAAGGTTGGAGTTTTAGTTGTTCGATTATTCCAAACCGAGAAGAAAGAATTGTTCTGCTCCTTTTCACTCGTTAATTCTTCAACAAGGTAATTTTATATGTTCTAAGATTAATATGAGAAGTGGGAAAAATATCCATGCACTCCAGAAAAATCGTTTGAATTAAAACACAATCAAAAACCCTAAAAACAAGGAAAATTGATAATCGGCTACGTATATTTTTCTAGGACTTCTTCATATTTTTTTGATGCTTATACATGTTTATATTACTCATATAAAATAGATTAAAACTTATTTGAAGCTTGGAAATCGTTGTGGGAATTATTTTGTTTTTACCGATTTAAAGAAAAATTGAAAAGGGATCGATTTGCCTATTAAACTAGGGTTTCTTATTTTTACTGTGTCATTTATGATATTATTTATTGAAAATTAATGTTTTAGGGTTTTGGAAAAATTAGGGTTAAGGGTGTGTAAATTAAATATATACCGATTGCACTTTTGATATATAAAGGGGTGTTTGGTAATTTATTAAACCTAAGGGTTATTTTTGTTAATTATCAAAGTACATGGGAAATCTGTATAAAATCAGTATGGGGGTGTGTTGTGTGATTTTGATAATTAAAGGGTGTAAATTGTAAATTAAATATGAAAAGGGGCGAATTGAAATTATATAAATGCAAGGGTTTGTTTTGGAAACTTATATAAATATAAAGGGTGATTCGTATAAATTATAAAAATGGTAGAAAGTGTAAGTTTTGTAATTAAAAGGATTTTATTGTAATTTATATAATTAAAAAGGTATAATTTGTATTTGATTTAAATGGAGGGACTATTATTGTAATTAGAAGGAATTTCGACTTGAATTAATATAAGAGGGACTAAAATTGACATTTTATGATACTTGATGGATTTATGTGGTTGTGATTAATTATGTGATTTATATATTAATTTGATAATTAAAAGGTTTAAATTATAATTATGATAACTAGAGGGACTAAAAATGTAAATATGGGTAATTATGCATATCTCGACCTAAAATAACTTAAGGGACTGAAATTGTCATTTTTGTATAGTTGTGCTGCTTATGTGATAATTTTATTAATTAAAGGTTTAATTATGGTAACTTGAATAATTAAGGGATTAAATTGTAACTTTGGAAACTAAAGGGTGTAAAGTGTAAAATTGACATATTTGGCATCCTTGACTTATGTTTATGTGTTACAATATGAATATCATCACTTGTGACCCCTAACTTGTTATATTGACACTTTTTGCCCTAAAACATGTTCGGTGATCTAACGAAACCCTAATCTCAGAAAATGACTATAAAATGAAATCCGTGATGCATGAGGCTATGAAACTTGATATGGTATTAAAACTAACATATAAGAATATTCTAACATTGGAAAACTTGCTAAATTCGGTAATCTGCTAATTATGGAAAGTTTCTAAAAATTGGAAGATAACTAAAAGAGGTAACTTATGTGAAATGAACTTGTCTTGATTCGTATACATTCTCTTCTAGGTTCGGTGAAGCGGGAGTGATCCACTACTTCTTGATTGTTTGACCTTGCTTTTGCGTTTGGACTAAGGTACATATATTCCATACTCTTTCAGCAAGAGTACAACTTCTTTCTCTCTCATGACCTTTTCTCTCTCTCACTCTTATATTACTTGATATTGAACCCTTGATATTGAGCCTTGATATTGACCCTTGATATTGAACCTTGATATTGACCTTGATAATTGAACCTTGACTTGAACCCTTGATTATGACTTGACCACTTGTACATGACATTGAACCATGAACCCTTGACCCATCAGTATTTTACCCAGGAGCTACTTGTTGTGGAGTAGCCACAACCATAGCATTGATGCACCAATGTTATGTACTCTAGTGTGGTTGGAGAGATGTACTACACCGTCCCTGATTCTTGTGATCTACTGCTGCTATGATTATTATGATTATTGTTATTGGCCAGCAGGGGCGTATGGATGCATCCTAGATTTGTCTTGACTTGTCTTGGGCTACGGCCATCTTGATTATGATATGGACTACATGATATATATTACTTGGTGACTGGGCGTGTGTGCATTACAGCCCCTCACATCTTGAGAGTTGATCACTCCATCTTGGGATACTTGACTTGATATTTGTGTGCCTGGGGGTTAAATACTGATAGCCTTGACACTTAACACCTGATAGCCTTGACATTTGACACCTGATAGCCTTGACCCTTGACACTTGACACCTGATAGCCTTGACCCTTGACACTTGACACCTGATAGCCTTGACACTTGATACTTGACACTTGACACTTGATACCTAATATTTGATACTTGACACTTGGTACTTGACTCTTGGTACTTGACCTTGCAAACTATTGATACTTGATCTTGCTTAATTCTTGGAAACCTTGAAACTTGGTAACATTTGACACTATACTTAAACCCTTGACATTATACTTGACGATCCTTGAAACTAGTTAATCATTGCTATTACACTTGACGATTCGGGATACTTAACCTTGATGACTTTTCATATTTAACCTTGAAAATTCTTTGATATACCTTGTGACACCATATGTAATTTCTATTTATACTCTCTTATCTTATTACTTGATGTGCTTGTTATCATCATATCTGTTCACTGAGTTTTTTATGCTCAGCCGCGTTTTCTTTTCCATGCGGCAGGTACTTAAGCTAGGATGCGGGGTTTAGCTTTGGGGATGAGAGAGTGTGTACCAAACTTAGAGTTCCCTTATATTATGGACATGGTTTTATTATTGTAATTCTCTTATTCTGGAATTCATTTGTAACCTTGTACTCATTGTATTATTAAAGTATAAAGCTTGTGTTTTGCTCTGTTGGACACTATTTATTGTGATATCTTTACCCTTGACGGGTTGGGGTGTTACATTTCAGGACTCACATTGATTCCAATGGCGTATACAACTACAAGGCACTTAAACAACACTCATTCGCTAATCAAATTAGGCAACATGGAAGTGGAACAATCAAAACTGCTCTCGGAGATCAAGCCAAAAATATTTGGAGATCAAGTCAAAAACCTTTTACAAGCATTACTTTTTATACTTTGAGTCAATTATAACTTATTGTTCCGTTTGAAGAAAATTTCATAATATTTACATTCGTTATTCTTTCTTACTTTATTCACATTCTTACCTTTCTTAATAAAAAAACTCTCTAAAATCCCGTGGATTCCACGGGTCTATAAGCTTGTGCTCTATATACATTATGCTTTGACTATACTATGAATCAATAACTCGTGTGTGTCAATGACAGCTATGGTTATTTTGTGCGATCAAATTTTTTTTACTCTCAAAATTACAATAAGGAAATCAATTTTATCTTTTTAATTTTTTTTATTTGGAAAAAGTCAAAATGTGATCACGTGAAAAAACAAAAGCCGTCTATCACACAAAAAATGTAAAGTCACATCAATAGAGGTGAATCTTACATAAATTTTGACCCATTTATGAAATTTTCTCTAAATTAAAACCCTCACATCTATGTTCAAGACAATTGTTGAGTAATTCATATATTATACAAGGACCGGTGCGATTTACATAAGTTAGACGTTGGCACACATGAACACTTTCAATTTGTTGGATTGCTTAAATGAACCTCAACATGAATAACGTTACTAGATCTCCAACTCACCCAAAATTTACAAGGACCCAAAGATACATCAATATTTTCTTAGCATCGATGCCCAAAATGTACTTGGTTCATCATGTTGCAGTCATTCTATTTTCAAAGTAAAACCCATAAGGCTTAATATGTGTATAAAAAAATATTTTGGCACTTTTTTACATGTGTACGAGACATTGAACAAGGGTGTACAACATGTCTAGATAGCTAGATTATTCATCATTTTTGTTGGACCTGTAATTAAAACTAAAAGATTAGAGCAATAAGGTAAAAGTTATAAAGTGTAAGGTGCAAAGTGAAATTAATTTAAGTGACCAGTGTGGGTTCAATTATCATTGCAGCGGGTTCAGCAAACAAAAATCAGGGGGTTCAAGTGAAGAACATATTCAAGGGAACCCCGCCTCATAGCGCGGCTCTAACTGTGAACTGTCGTTAATGAATAGGGTTACATAGTGAGCCCAAATTTACACATCAGTCCTTGCTTAAAATTTGGGTAAAATGCAGAAATGGTCCCTAAACTATCACGAAATAGCAAAAATGGGACCGAGACAAAAAGTCACGCAAAAAAGCCACTAACGTTACGAAAATTTGCAAAAACGCCACTGAGACGCACTGTTCACTAACTTCCGTTAGTTTTCCTCGTTAAGTGCAGTGAAATGACTAATATACCTTCGTCTTCTTCCCCATTTGAATTTCTTTTTAATTTATATTTTACTTTAATAAAAAATCAAGAACATCAAGAACAAAACCCAGACATTCAAATCAAAACCCAGATCCAACAATACAAAATCAAGAACAAAAACCCACACATTCAAATCAAGAACATTACATCGTCAAGAACATCAATCTCTTATGAAAGTATAGCCATTATCTTTCAAGAACATCTTTAAACCCACCATCAAGGTACCACTAAAAACACCATATATTCAAGAACTGAAAAAACGTGGCCGGATCTTTTTGGGGCGGCGGTGGTCTGGCGCGATGGTCATGGTGGTTTGGTGAACCGAATTCTATCAAGAACAGTGGAACCAAATCAGTAAATTCGGATTCATGTAAAGCTGGAGAACCAACAATGGTGCAATTATATCAAGTACACCTAATAAAGTATTGATGCATGTGCGTATATATCAAGTACAAACAAATGAAAGTTCAAGAAAAATGAAATAAATGACAAATCCTGCATCAAATGCAGGGCTTTGTGGTCCAACCAATCCATTGGCAAATTATTGATGGTAAGTCTCTTCGAAAGCAACTTGATCACAAACTCCTTTACATGATTTCTTTAATATTCGCAGATGCGCTATTTCAACCCAACTACACTGATTTGTATAACAACTTTCTTTAATATTTGTAGGCGGAAACCTTTCTCTTTTGGATGTTCCCTTTATTTCAGTTCTTATGATACAAGTATGGTCTAGTAAAGCCTTCTTTCTATTTCTTGAATATTTGGATTTTTGCAGAGTTGACAAATTAAGGAGGTCTGATTGTGGCTAGTCAAAAATGGGCTCAGATGAAAATTGAGTGATTTGTTACATGTACAAATATATTTTTCTAATCGACAAATATGTGTTCCTTGAAATTCATGACTAGCTCCTTTAAAATACATATGAATATAGTTATAATCCATCAATACAAACTGTTAGCAAAATATATGGTGCTGGTTTCCATCAAGAGCTTGGTCGCATGTTGGTAATGATTCTTTGTGAAATCTGGCCATATTCACCCAGAGTTGAAGAGACCCAATCCTTATTATCACGAGTTTTCCTTCAGATGCTTTGATATCATTCACTGAATCTCACAAACCCAAATGTGGACCTTTGATAACTGAATCTCACAAACCCAAATGTGGACCTTCGAAAGCAACTTGATCATATAGATTACAACGGCCTATGCACAACTTGTGTTTGAGGTTGCTTACTAGAATCGCTTATGCTTTTAAAAATAAAAAGTTGCAAGCGCATTGCATCAGATAGTGTTTGCATTTGCTTCTAATGTAACAAAAGGCAATAATGATAAATAATTGTTCATATTTAAGAATTTTAAGACGTGAATTAATCAGAATCAAATAAATAGTAGTTTCAGGGGCAATGTAATGGATCCATAACTTTACATGAACCCGAATTTACTGATTTGGTTCCACTGTTCTTGATAGAATTCGGTTCACCAAACCACCATGACCATCGCGCCAAACCACCGCCTCCCCAAAAAGATCCGGCCACGTTTTTTCAGTTCTTGAATACATGGTGTTTTTAGTGGTACCTTGATGGTGGGTTTAAAGATGTTCTTGAAAGATAATGGCTATACTTTCATAAGAGATTGATGTTCTTGACGATGTGATGTTCTTGATTTAAATGTGTGGGTTTTTGTTCTTGATTTTGTATTGTTGGATCTGGGTTTTGATTTGAATGTCTGGGTTTTGTTCTTGATGTTCTTGATTTTTTATTAAAGTTAAATATAAATTAAAAAGAAATTAAATGGGGAAGAAGACGAGGGTATATTAGTCATTTCATTGCACTTAACGAGAAAAACTAACGGAAGTTAGTGAACAGTGCATCTCAGTGGCGTTTTTGCAAATTTTCGTAACGTTAATAGCTTTTTTGCGTGATTTTTTGTCTCGGTCTCATTTTTGTGATTTCATGATAGTTTAGGGACCATTTTGCATTTTACCCTTAAAATTTCTTGCTCTAAAATCCTTCGCTTACACGTACTTATCTTGAATAATTACCAACTTCTTACCTCTAAAATAAAAAAAGGTTGTTATTTTTTTTTACTGTATGTTAAGTTGAAACAGTGTGACACACTGCTTCAACTTAACATAAAGTAAAAAAGAATAACAGTTTTTTTATTTTTATTTATTTATTTATTTATTTTTAATAATAACGAAAGATTTAATCTGCAATGATAGTTCTTGTACATTGTTTAGGTGTAAGAAGATTACAAAAAGTAGTTCAAGACATCATAGTTCATATTTTGACATTTTATCATGTTGAACCAAATATAATTAAGTACAACAAGATCACCTTGTTTAATAAATGCTAAGATTTTAACTCATATACTTTTAATCAGATGCTAACAAGTTAGGACCAATAGTACGGATGTTAAACATGCCAATCAAGATCAAAACAGTAAACCTTTATAATGATAATTATACATATAATCACTGAAGACAAGAAACATACGAGACAATCCTTTAAGGCGAACAAATCATTAAAGGTTTAGCTAAGTTTCACCTATCTTTTTTGGCTTTTGCTAGAACATGAGACAACAATATCAAGAAACATTTGGGAAGGAGACATATAAAATTACAAATGACAATTTTTGCGATCTGATATCCTATGCACATGTACGTCCGGAATAATGTTCTTGATAGAATCGACAACCACAGTTAAACGGCTTGAAAGATATGAACGAGTTAAGACTTTATAGTTTTTCCATTCGCAAAGCATCTGGGTCCAAATGTGTCTCAGCCATGAACACATTTAGATGGTCAACAGTGCACCTTGTGGAGATCAAGGTAGCGGTTATACATTTAAACAGTTGCTTATTCTTCAATTACCTTGTATATATTATGGGAGTATATGCTCAGCCTTACCTCTCAGGCTCTCATAGCCAGGACTTTCATTCCAATGCATAATATACAAGGTAATTGAAGAACAAGCAAAGATTGTGCATATCACCACGGAAAGAGATTCAATATGTAAAATTATATAGTACGCATAATAATAATGCAACAACCAATTCAAAGACACAATTTAATGATCTGAAATGCATCACGATCAGTCTCTTTACATCACCACCACACCAGGATCAAGATTCTTGCATAACTTTTCATAGTAAAGGCAAATACATATTTTATAGATAAACCGGTTAGATGTTAAAATTACATCGACACTAATACGGCCATATCGACCTACTGATTCTTAAACCAACCAACCGTACAACCTACTACTACATCAAGAACAAACATAGACATTAAACGCGGATTTAGAACATAAACTAGTCGCTAAAGGGTTAACTAAGGCCCGTCACTTTTAATAGTATGAGATACATAAATCAAGAGACATTTGGGCATGAGACATATAATAGTTACAAATAATTACAATTGTTGTTAGTTGATATCCTATAAGGAAGTCCAAGATACTTCTCTTGATGCGATAAATCACTCTGCACCGATGGTTGAATGGGATATATGAATCAAACATAAAAGGGTGATATTTCCAGTTCTGAAGCTTTTGTGTCCATAAGTCTTTGACTTTGAACGCGTTTAGATGGTCTGCAATAGATCTTTCAGAGATGATGGTAGCGGTGAAACTTTTAAAAACTAGTGATATACTACCTATAACAACCCCACTTGCCTGGATCGCAACACCAAACCTCCTAAAACCCTAGCTTTCTTTCCAAAACAAGGAATACAAAGTAGCAAGTGAACAACAAGCAAAGTATGTGCATATCATCCCCGAAACAAAATAGATTGGTGAAGCAGCAATCACAAATGAGGGGTGTTCAGCTTCTGGACTCCTCGCATACTATCTTGATGTTGGTACCATTAAGGCTACGGATAACAAACTTACAGAGATAAAAATCATTAAGATGAACAAGATAAGGGATATTTCAGAGACGTTATAGATGCTGACAATAATCAAGGGGGTCATGGAAAACCTGAAGGCTAACATTTTCATAGACAAGTTCTTCGCTGTCATGAATAGCTCCTAAAGAAGGGAGAAAGTTGGCTTTTGATGGTGAAAATGAACATGAAAGTGGTTTCATCTACGGGCATTCATAGTTACCTCCAGATTTGTGAGCCAGACTATAATCAGTAAGTTAGATTGACACGCACGTTTCCCTTGAAGATATACTTTTAACGCCTGTACTATCATTGTAAGAATGCAAAGAATAGATGATAGACATGACCATTTCATGACCAACACATCTAATTCTGAAGTCATTTTGATTCAAAAACTTGTGGAATGTTTTGGCTGAAAGTTTGATCGCAAATTATTAGTTAGGTCTTTGAGTAGAGATAGCTAGGTTTCTTTTCCAAAGTTCATTTGAAAATTTGATTGTGTTTTCTTTTCTTTTTCAAAATTTGGTTTCACAAGCATCTTCAATCAATATAAAGCCTATAATCACGAGTTGTGTTTCGTTATATTTGTATAGTTGGTTCATTGTGTAATCAACATCATGCACATATTTGGAATCTACCGATGCGACCCATGGAATCTCAAGATGTTTTATCACACTCAAAGGTACACAGAACATTGATAAGTAATACAATGGCAAGCTTCCTAGAACCGACTTAACTAAAGTTAAATGTCCCCAAACGACATCGATTTAGTTTTCCACTCGTCTAACCGATTTTTGAATTTCTCAACCACAATATTCCATGAGTAACTTTCCTCATGATCTCTCCAATCAGCAACCCCAGATATGTAAAAAGAAAATCACCAACACCGCATCTCATCCATATCGCCATACCCCTCAACACCATTTCATCAACTCCAACTCCATAGCTTTACTCTAATTGTAATTAACCCAAAGCCCGGATACCTATTCAAAACACTTGAGAATACACATTAATACTTTCTCATTCTCCCTATTCCACTCCCCAAAAAATATGGTATCATCCGCATATTGAAGATGAGATATTACCACATTTCCCCCCCAACTTTTACACCCATAGAAACATCTTTTCCACTGCTTCCTTAATGATGGCATTTAAACCTTCTGCCTCCAAAAAAATTGAAAAACGGTGAGAGGGGATCACCTTGTCTTACACCTCTTTCCGGATTAAACTCTTCCGTTTGAGATCCGTTGACAAGTATTGACATAGAGGCTGAACTTAAGCAACACTCAACCCATTTACACCATTTATCACTCAACCCCATTCTTCTCATAATGTTCATAAGGAATCCCCAGTTTAAGCTAGCATACACATTTTCAAAATCAACCTTAAAAATTAAACCTTTACTTCGTGATTTCTTCAAAAACTCAATTGTTTCATTTGCTATTAATATCCTGTTGAGAATATACCTACCTTTAATAAAAGCATTTTGCACATCACCAACAACCTTTCCCACCACCCTTAACCCTCTCCGCTAAAATCTTCGCGATGATCTTATAATAACAACCGATCCGGTTATTGGACGAAAATCCCCAAGCCCTATATATAGCTGGATCCACAACTTTAGGAATAACATTTACCAATGAGGGATTACACCCTCTCGAGATCTCCATTTTTCCCCCGAACCATTTAACCGCATCAATCAACTCCGATCTGGCTTCAATATATCCCAAAACTTCCGAATATACTTAACAGACTTCCATGGTCTTCTTTGCCCTACCTTTCCACTCGATCACTATTTAGTTAATTTCTTGATATGACTATGAACAATTTCTAACTCTTATGCTTGTGTACCCATTGGTAACTGTTTAATTGTAAAACTGGAATAATTTAAAGAAATTACCAAAAGATCCATAATACACGTCACTGTATTATTCTAGATTGGTTGCAATCTTCATTGATATTAATTCTTTACTTATTTAATAGCAATCTACAACATAATTCAGGACAAGAAAAAAAAAACATAAAAAGTTTCTTCAACTTTATGACTTACGACTAGACATCATACAAAATCGATCAAGCTAGCATCAAGTTACCGATACATGCATCTTCATCCAAAGTCGATCATCCACTGACAATAAATCTTTGACTTGGCGCATTGTTGGCCTTTCCTGTGGGTTGTAGTTCAAACATGCTCGTGAGACATGCAAAATTGAATGAGCTAGTTTCTCAACAAGAGATGATGGTGGCGGAATCCGCCTATCTCCTACATTGGCTAGCAATAGATCATCAGTAGACAATGTTGGTAGACATGATATGAGTTCTCCCGGATGCTTTCCCATAATCACTTCTAGTGCAACAACTCCAAAACTATACACATCGCATTTCTCTGTCGCCACCATCGTATAAGCAAGCTCTACATGGAAGGAAACATGAGAATACAAAAAAAAAAAAAAAAATTGTTATATCAGATCATTATTAAATGTAACATAGATAAATCTGAAACTTGAGAAGAAGTACTTATAGTATAGATAACTTTAAATTAATATCTGGTAGTTACCTGGCGCAATATAGCCATAGGTGCCTACAACCGCAGTCCAATTGGATGAATCCAGCTTTAGAAGCTTCGCTGTTCCAAAATCTGAGATATTTGCCTCATAATCAGAATTGAGAAGGATATTTGCTCCAGAAATGTCTCTATGAATTATAGGTGGTGTGCAATCATGGTGCATATAAGCCAAACCATTTGCTACAGCCCTAACAATTCTTACCCTTTTCAGCCAATCTATTTCCTTTGCTGTGATATCGCTACTTAAGAGCGATTTTAGACTTCCCTTCTCAAGATATTCGTAAATCAAAAATGAGTGACGAGCATGGAAACAATATCCATAGAGTTTAACTATGTTTCTATGCCTTATGTTTGTTAATGCTCGTACCTCATTTAGGAAGCCTATATGATCTTCATTCTCAGATGATGAATGAAGTTTCTTGACAGCTACTAAATTGTTGGGTTGTAACTCAGCTTTATACACATTACCGTATCCTCCCATCCCAATACAATATGCATCATCAAAATCATTTGTTACCTTGATGATTTCATCATACATCACCTGTCCATCAAAACTTGTTATTGAGAAAAATTTGCCACCTTCTTCGCCTGATGGTTTATGTGGAGAAGTTCTCTTTCTACGTCGATAAGTAATGATGCCACACATGAATAAACCAAGTAAAAGAGCCGCAAAAAGTGGGACCATTGTTACAACGATGAGCTTATGACGAGAATTATTATTTTTCTTCATTACTATTTGACTTTCACAAAGTTTCAAACCTGTAACATTACCACACAGACCATCATTTCCTTGTAATGCTTCTCCAGACACATTTAGAAAGACAGCATAAGGGGGAACTGGACCTCTGATCTCATTGTAAGACAGGTCGATATCAATCCTTCTTAGAAAGTTACTGAAACTATTAGGAATAGCACCAGATAGTTTATTGTGAGAAAGATTCATCATTACCAGACTTTCTAAACTTCCAATTTCAGATGGAATATCTTCTGTGAGTGAATTCCAAGATAAATCAAGATTGTTGAGTTGATTTAATTTACCGATCTCCGATGGGATCTTTCCGCTGAGCTTGTTATTACTAAGATATATGTCATTGATTTGTACCCAATCACCAACATATCTTTGTAATGACCCGTTTAACCTATTTTTGGATAGGTCAAGAGTAAGGAGGCCATGCAGTGATCCAAGCTCTTGAGGTATAACACCTGAAAGGTTGTTATCGCTCAAGTTTAAATGTAACAAACTT